>CM034146.1:685167809-685767809 GCA_019776745.2 Taxus chinensis
GCACGCACACGCACACACACGCGCACACGCGCGCATGCACACACACACGCGCACATGCACACACACACACGCGCGCGCGCGCGCACACGCACGCACACACGCACATGCATGCACGCACACGCACACACACGCGCACACGCACGCATGCACACACACACGCGCACATGCACACACACACACACGCGCGCGCGCGCGCGCACACGCACGCACACACACACACACACACACCCCCGCACACACACACACACGCACACACCCGCACACACACACACGCACACACCCGCACACATTCAGACACACACACCCTCACACACCCACACCCACAGACACACACACAAAAACACACACACACCCGCACACACACACACACACACACACACACACACACACACACACACACACACACACACACACACACACCCGCACGCGCACACACACACACACCTGCACACACACACACAACGCACGCATGCACACACACACAAGCACACACACGTGCGCACACCCACACACACACGCGCGCACATGTGCACCCACCCACGCATGCGCACACACGCACGCACACACACTCGCCCACACACACGTACACATGCACGCGCCCACACACGTGCACACACACGTGCGCCCACACACACGCCCACACACGCGCGCCCACACACACGCACACACACGCACGCCCACACACGCATGCACACGCACGCACACACGCCCACACACGCGCGCCCACACACACACACACCCGCATGCACGCACGCACACACACACATGCATGCACACACACACACGCACACACACACACACACATGCACAAACGCACACATGCACACGCATCACACGCACACGCACGCACACACCCACACACACACCCACACACGCACACACACTCACACACGCACATGCACACGCACATACGTGCGCACACCCGCATGCGTGCCCTCATGCCCGCGTGCACGCCTGCACATACGCCCGTACACCCACACGTGCGCACGCGTGCATGCACGCACACACATGCATGCGCGCACACACACACACACATGCGCACGCGTACACGCGCACGCGCCCACGTGCACGTGCACACGCACGTGCGCGCGCGCACACACACGAGATAAATTTGTAATTAATCCAAGGAGTTCGTGGAACATTCCAAGGTATGGTGAAGTGATGAAGTAAACTCGTGCATTAAGTCAAACCAAGAAGCTACACTAAAGTCCTATTGAGTGACCTAAATTTCTATAGAGTGAATCCACATTGTGAAGAATATCGAGTAACCATACAACAAAGTCCCACTATAAGGGAAAATAAGTTGCAATGAAGCATGTAATAAATTGTGAAGATGGATTCACTCTATCATTTCGAGGATGTATTTTTTATTTCTTCTCATGCTATGTGGAGTTGTCATGGAGCCTTGGTATGATCAAATAAACAATTTTGCTCCTAAAATGTTTCTTGCATACATTCCATTGCACCATAAGTGTACTTATTTCTCTCCGCATCTTGTTTGGTTTGTATAAACTTGTATGTTCTCATCCTTCCCCTTGTATATAGCTTGATTTTTCCATTTTTTGCTTGCTTTTATTTATGTTTTTTTGTGTGTTTGTGTGTGTGTGTTCAATAAATGTAGCTTAAGAATGTTGTCCCTTGTGTTGTTGTGTTGAGTTTGAATCTATTTCCCAATGGATAAGGCACTGGTTATGAACCACCCTAAGATTTTGGAGTTTGAGTTACGCATTGTTTGTGATTCATCCAATCCAATTCATGTCTCAATAAGATCTACTTGTTAGCATGGACAAAATTTATGCTCATTTTTCGTAATATTTTCAACATGCATTTTGTTCTCAAGATTCCCACTATGAAAAACATTTTGTTCTCGTATTATATTTGTGTTGTACTTCAAAGAAATACTTTGTAAACTTTTTCGCCATGGCTATCCCTTGTGGTTTTTCCATTCCTTTTTGTATTCAAACCATTTATGTTATGATGAATTAGTACAAGTTCTTTGATCATTACATGAATAATTAAATAATTATTGAGGCCACCTTGCATGAAAATTCATTTCTAATCACTCCTAAACCTGGTCATGCATCGCTTTTGTTCCTAGAAAACCTCAAAGATGCATTTTGGAACATTTTGGTGATAATATTGTATTGGTTAAGTCCAAATAATATTATTTTAGTTCTTAAAAGCTTCCCCAACTAAAATTTTACAATTTTTGGTTCTCAGGCACCTTCTAGTGCACTTTCACACCTTTTGGTTCCCACAAGCACCTCCAAGTATGATTTTCACTTAAGTTGTTCTCAAATGGAATATAAGAAGCACATTTTGCATCGTGAGTTCCGAAAAGCATGGTTTTCACTTTAAGTGAGTTCTTAAAATATGTTCCAAATGCACTATTACACCAAGTGGTTTTTAGAATTCATTGGATATGCACTTTATTAATATTTTAGTTCTTAAGTCATGTTATAAGTGTACTTTTGGGATGAAAAGGTTCTTAAATGGCCTTATGAATGTTCTTTCTAGTTTAAATTAGTTCCTCAAATCACTTCCAAGTGCACTTTTGGAAAGTCATTAGCTCCCAAAAGTGCACCTGATATGGAGCTCGGGAACCAAACTTATTTTGGTCATAAATTTTGCATTCCAACTCTGATTTAAGAATCAATTAAAAAGTTAGAAATATATTTAAGCAAGGATTGATCTTGTGTAGGATTCATGATATCAAAAATTTCATAGAAGTTTCTTGAGAATCATTTCTCACATGTTTTTTTGCCTTCCTTCTGAGACTTTGTTTTGCTCATAGTTCATGTTCTACTCAGCGAATATTGATTAAAATTGTACATATCCTCTTCACCATGGATTTTTTTTTAAATGTATTCGTGATAATTTTACTATTGGTGATTGAAATTTTGATCATATGAACTTCAGAAATATTGAGGAAATGATGACTAGTGGAAAACAAACTCCCATCAAAGGAATATTTCACTGTAATGGCATGTATTATCCATTTCAACTCAACACATCATATTGGTCCTCAAGTGTGTTGATGATTTCATATGCTTCATAATCATGGATATATTTTTGGGAAACACTGTCATCCTGAAGGATAAAGATGTATTCGAGAACATTATGGAATTAAAGGTTACAAGTGTTGAAGGTGTATGTGCTTGAGTGAATCATGTAAAGAAACCTCCATGGCTGGAAATCATCATTTATTTTTCTTTCTTCACTTAAGTGAATTTTATTTCTTTGTTGGGAAAAGTATCATCCATCACTTAAGTTAATTTTATGTTTCTTCATTTGAAAAAAGTGATTTTTGTAAAACTTAAGTGACTCAAATATAAATTCACTTTAATTTATAACTTAAGTGAAAATGAAAAAGGTAAAAGTTACAGTCTTATCATGAAAGTAGTTACGAGGTGGTAATGGGATAAAATTATAACTGATTTAACAAAATCAAGTAGATATGTTAAACCTTAGATAGGCTATTTCGGAGTCACATCAATATATAGTAGTAAAATACATAATGTGACGTAAGAAATAACCAATGTAATTGAAAATCCTACGTGTAATGAAGAGTTAGAATACTAAGCTGATTTCAAAATATTCCCAACCTTGTGTGAAGGTGGAAGACTGGTAAAATTGGAACACAGGAGGTCACGACCGAACCCAAAAAAATGCATACTTACAAAGAAAGGCTAGACCAAGGCATGTAAGGTAGTATTAGGGTACCTAGGCGTTAGGATCCCTGTCTAGGCACTAGAGTCTACGCAGATACTTAGAAAATGAATTACGCAAGGTCAATAAGTTGTCGCAATGCTTCGTTGTTTGTCACTATAGTGGCACACAATGATCATTGATGTTGTTGATAACCTGCAATGAAGATATTAACTGCAAAACCCCCAAACTACATCAAATCCTTAAAAAAAAGATGCAAAATGACAGGTTGGACTATCCTTGACTATCAACAAATTGAACTTACAACCGAGTGTAGTACTACATTGTAGATCTCATGCATTTCTATGTGTGTTCATAGGTTGTGCCCTAGGTGGCTCTTGTGAGTGCCGCACTTAATAGCGAGCAAGTAGGTAGATGTAAAAGAGGTAAATAAATGTGTGCATGGAAAAATGAACTTCCCCTCCCATGAAGTGTATGTAGAATAATCAACCTTTGTCCCTTGAGTGAAGCTAGATGGATTCAATGATGCTCTTTAGATGCTTGTGAATGAAACCTTAGGTGGTGATAATAGGTGCTTAGAGCTTGGTCCTTTAATTTTATCCTATAACATTGTATTTATGTGCTTTCCTTTCTTACATTTTGTAATTGATCACTAAAAGGTTGACCCCTAAGAGATAAGGATGCCCAAAAACTAGAAAGGACCCAAAAATGAGTGAGTAAGATACAAAGAGGTCTATGGCATCTAAAGGGGACAAGGGCACATGGATGTTGGTGTCCATAGCCAGAAAAGGTTTAGTATCGAAGGTTAGACTAGGCAGTAGGGTGTGCAAGGCCAAGAAGGAGACCAAAAAGGAACCTAAGAGGCCAAGGATAGTGATCAATCAATACTTTTCTCCCTTAGAAAATATATAAATGCAATGCATGTGATTAAGACCTAGAAATGTACCCGAGTACGTGATTTAGTGTCTACATTTTCCCCCACTTTATGTTACTGAGTGAAATCTAGGTAATATAAATTAAATAGAGATGCGTACATGATAACCATGTAGATTGATGACGAAGAGTGTGTCGAGAGACAAGAAAAAGTAAGTAGTGATAAAAATTGAAACATGCAAGCTAGAGAAGAGGAAGTAAAAATTAATGTTGACCCTAGGGGTGAAATCATAAGCGTAGATGTGGCGTTGAACTTGTTGATGCCATAATTGAAGTGCAAGGATGTGAATTGATGTTGACTACTGCTTTCCCTAAGGACAAACATGCAAAAGAGAAGAACGAACAAGTAGTCAAATACGTGTATAAAGAAAATTTTCAATCCAAAAATATGAAATATATGTAAAAAGTGTGTAAAATGCTGAAATATAGAAAAAGTAACATGTGTACATGATCCATGATGAGTGAAAGAGATAGAAAGGATCCTTAATATGTTGTATAATAATGAGTTTTTCAAGTGATCTCGTGTCAGTTGCGTTGAATGCGAGTTTTTTGGGTGATCTCATGCCAATTGCGCCATGTGTGGAAAACGTGTAGGGATAAAAGTCTAGTGTTATTATCTAACCATTGAATTAATCTTGAAGTATAAACACCATTGCAAATGGTGTGCCTGATTCTAATTCATTTCGATCCAACACAAAAATAGAAAATAGGGTGGTAGTGCATGCATGCCGAGTGTTAAGGACTGTAAGTGTCCTGTAAAATCTGTCGTGTAAATTTTTATGAACTGTGTCAAGATGAGAAAAACTATGTATATTCCCCCTATTCATAGGCACCCAGGAAGGGACATAAGTGCCTAATTTCCCAAGTCTATATATGGACACTAGTTTCTATGCTGAAGTAAGGACCCAAGTCTGATTCGGAGCCCTTACTAAGACTGTAGAATGTGTTGTCTTTGTTCTAAACTATGATAAATTGTGTCTATGTAATGTTGAG
Organism: Taxus chinensis; assembly: GCA_019776745.2. Classification (NCBI taxonomy): domain Eukaryota; kingdom Viridiplantae; phylum Streptophyta; class Pinopsida; order Cupressales; family Taxaceae; genus Taxus; species Taxus chinensis. The sequence goes on from CM034146.1 coordinate 685,173,405, forward strand.
TTGGGTGACTGATTCACCCCATATATGCCCCCCTCTTTTGGGGTGCATGCAACATTGTTGGGAGGATGCGACCCAAAAGATGACTCTAGGCTGAGTTGATATCGGTATGTAGGTGGGAACGTGCTTGGTAGAAACTAAGGCACATGTAAACAGTGGCTAGAAGAAAAATGTTAGTGCAAACAAGCATGTATATAGATAATATAGTAGGCTAACACAACAAAAGTTAGAGTAAATCGCCAAACGTGGGTTCCAAACATGGGATGTCACTCACGATGTCACAAGAAAATAGAGGCCCTAGTGGCCAAAATAATACAATGTGCACACAAGAAAAACATAGGGAAAAACCCACAAACAAAAGCAAATAATGAAAAGCAATAGTGATCAAAACGTTAGATAACCATGGTAGAAAATAGTTCATACAAGACAAATGTTCCACGTGAAGCACCTGTTAGCATGTTAGAAAGATATACATTATGTCAAAATCATGTATGATCTGATACAATAATGTGCTAGTAATGATAGGAATTAATATAGAATGAAACAATAACACATGTAATGTGTACGAATGTGGATGCCCCCAAGAGCCTGCTACAGGATTGGTAAGAAGTATAATGCCAAACATCCATGCTACGTGTAATAATCTATATAAAGTGTGTGATCACAACTAGAAGGAAACTGAATGTGCATGTGTATATAGAAAAGATAATTGCATACAGTGTATCTGTTTAACCTAGTAAGCAAAGTGTAACATGTAAGTCTAAGCAAGTAAGAACAATGTGAAACCAAGATATGTAGTATACTATGAGTGAGTGTGATGGAATGGTATGCAGTGTGAGTGTGATAGGGTCCACATGGCCCCCGAGTGTGTATGTATGAATTAGTGAGATGAGGTTCATTTATAGATGACCCCTCTGCAGTCAAGAATGAACCATAAAACAAGAGAGTGTCATTGGAAAAAAGTTTGAATGAAGTGTGTGCTAGAAAGATCTAATCAATAGAGCAAAGAGCGTAGATTTTAAAATGGTGTAATGTGATTTATAAGCTAGCAAGTTTGAATGAGACATTATAATAATTGATTATAGAAAGGTACGAATGAGATGCTAGAAATATTGATCCTTGAAATTTGAAATGATGTGTAGTAGGTGCTAGAAATATTGATGATGAATACCAAATGCAAGATGTAGAATGTTTAGATTGAGGTGAGGTTCAATTAAGATTTAGTTCCCCAACAATCAAGTATGAACCATGAGACTAAAGTGTGTCTTCGGGTAATGATACGTGTGCTAGAAAGATTTGATCATGAAGTGCATATTGTATATTAGAATAGTACAATTCGTAAGGAGAAGGTGCTGGAAAAGTGTGTAGTATGTTGTTTGAGAATGCAACTCTAGAAGAATGTAATTTGAATGTGTCAATTGTAAGTATGTGTTGTGTGTATAGCAATAAATGAGAGGATAAAGTGCAAAATGTGTAGAATATGTAGTAGTAGATGTAAGAAAGAGTGCAAAGTGTGTATGAGTCGTAATAGTAGATTTGAAAAGAAGATGCCGTAAATGCGTGAAGTGTGAAATGTGTAGTGCGTGAGGTTCATGTATACGGTATTCCCTAAACATTCAAGTGTGAACCATAGCACAAGAGTGAATTGTGTGAGATGAATGGATAGAAATGTGAACTATGAGGTATAGAATGCTACTAAATGATGGACACAGTGATGTAAGGAGAGGGTGGGGGAAAATGAGCATGACGCCCCCCAAACATATGATGAAGAGTAATACCATGTAATATCATCTAGAAGATCATTGTTTTCATGGTCAAATAAAAATGGAAAAGCATCAGCAACTTGGTAAGCAATAGGATTAGGTTGATCGAGTAAAGAGCCATTAAGGCATAAATTTTACATACCCATAGCATATTCTTCATTTTTTAGAGATGGTGGTGGAAAACCATGTGCGTACCACTAAAAAATATTTGGAAAATAGGTAGGAGATGAGTTCACCAAATGATTTAAAAAAATTAAGCATATATATTAAACCTTAGATAGGCTATTTCAAAGTCACAACAATAGTTATAACAGTAAAATATATAAAGTGATGCAAGCAATAAACAATGTAATTGAAACCCCTAAGTGCAATGAAGAATTAGAATACTTAGCTAATTTCGCAATATTCCCACTAGTGTGCAAAGGTGGAAGACCAGTAAAACTAGAACACAGGAGGTTATGGTCAAACCTAGAAAGATGCAGAAGTGCATAGGAAGGCTAGATCAAGGCACCCAATGCAGTACTGGGGTGCTTAAGTGCTAGGATCCTTGTTTGGGCACCAAAGTTCGCACATATGCTCAAAAAATGAATTTGGTTGCTATGTTGTTGCAATGCTTTGTTGTATGTCACTATAGTTTCTCACAATGATCATTGATGTAAATGATGCCTTGCAATGAAGATATCACATAGGGAAAACCCCCAAACTAAATCAAATCCTAAAAAATAAAGATGTGGAATGGGAGGTCAGATTGTCCTGTCAACAAAGTGAACTTACAACCAAGCGCTACAATAAATTCTAGGTTTCCCATATAGTTTTATGTATGTGTGTGTGTAGATATTGTGCCCTAAATGCCTCTTGTTCATGTCGCACTTGATAGCAAGCAATTAGATGGATGTAAAAGATGTAAATATATGTGTGCATGGAAAAATGAACTTCCCCTCTTATGAAGTATATTCATAATAACCAGCCCTTACCCCTTAAGTGAAACTAGATGGATGCAATGATGTTCTCTTGATGCTTGTGAATGCAACCTTAGGTGGCGATAATAGATTCTTAGAAATTGGTCCTTTACTTTGATCCCATAACATTGTATTTATATGTTTCCCTTACTTACATTTGGTAATTGATCACTAAATGTCGACCCCTAAGAGATAAGGATTCCCAATAACTAGAAATGACCCAAAAAGGAGCGAGTAAAATACAAAGAGGTCTAAGGCACCCATAGGGGATGATGGCACATCGGTGTTGGCATCCTTGTTGGGCGTTGGTGTTCAAATCTAGAAAAGGTGAAGTATTAAAGGTCAGACTGGGCAGTATGGTGTGAAAGGTCAAGAAGGAGACCAGAAAGGAACCTACAATGCCAAATATAGTGATTAATTAGTACTTTTTCCCCTTAGAAAACATATAAATGCAATGCATGTGATTAGGACCTAGAAATGTACCCAAGTGTGTGATTTAGTGTCTACAATAACTAGGGAAGGTGTTTCTATTGTAGGGGGTTCGTCATTTTCTCTCTTTTTTATTGCATTGGGAATAAATTGCTTCAAATTTTTGTTTATACTTTTTGACTCAATTCCATTAAATATATAATGTTACCTGGTAATGAGAATCATGTTATTGTGTTTATGATCTTTTGATTATGAAATATTAATATTCACGATTAGAGACATATTTTTAATGTTAATTCTTTGTATAGAATGTGCATTGATATGTTGAATTTGTGTTTCCTATTCCTATTTTTTGACTTTGTACAATATCCACACAATTCATTAACCTCAAAAACTTTGTGCTTATGATTGATTCTTATTCTCCATGTAGTTGTTAAGTTTTATCGTCCATGTGAAAGAGGGGTTTTTAGTCTATGTTTTCCATAAGTTATTAGAGTATATCTTTGTATGTCTTTGTTACCATAAGGTTTCTATCTTTCCCCCACATTCCTCTCCTTTCTCCTCTCTTTTTTCTTCTCAATTTTGTCTCATTTGTGTTTTTGGTTAAATGCTCGAAAACCCAAATACCCCCATGATACAAGGGAAATGCCCCTTTCAAAAGTAGAGGAACTTCACCATGTCAATAGGTGATTTTTCCTAACTTTTGCAAATTTTACATCACCTTTGTTGGGCCATTTATGAAAATATAAAGCGACATAAAAAATTTCCAACATTGTGCATATCTATAACACAATATAAATAAATAAGGGTGTAAACATTTGGTGAACAAAACATTTGGATAGATATTATTCTCCTCCTTTGTGTCATCTCCCTATAGAAAGAGTGATTCTCCATATTTTTTCTTCCATTGATGGGTCAGATCCACAATATTCTAAAAATGAGAGCCCTCGAGATGAAGTTTTTACTATGTTATAACCTTTAGCTGCTAAACTTAAATGGATTTGAAAAGAGTAGTGGCTTTTACCATAAGTTCCACATGTTAACCATACACGTTCTGTAATGCCCACTCCTCTCTGACACTTATTTTACTATGATTTTGATCACTGTTGATTAGAGACTTAGACCTCATTCGATATTTTGATAGAATACTATTAGACACTGTGGATATTGTGACTATCATTACATTTTGACTTTTTTTTTTTGACATTATTATTATATTTTGATTAGCATGATGATAGAATATATAGACATTTGAATTATCAATATGTTGTGATTCATATTTTGGAATATGATATGCTAGTTGACACTAGTGGACAGTATTATACATGTTGATTTGCATTGTTATGATTTTATACTAACACATTATATTCGTGACGCATTGCCTATGTTTGGATGTTTGGACTAGTCTTGTGATCTCATTGATGTTAGTAAAATGGTAGAATCAAAGTAATTAGAAGTTGTAGATAGTTGATAGAAATGCATAATTTTGATGATTATTATTGATTGATATGTATGTGTTATTTCTCAATGTTATTGATGTAACCTTGAGGCCAAAGAGGTATTGTTTGATTGTTGTAGGATACTATATCACAACAAACAAGAGAGGGTTAGGAGACTAACCATAGCGGAATATCAGATGGTTGCAACGAAGGTCACCATGGCATATTTATGTTCAGTTATATTGTTTTGTGTTGTTATGTTGTGACCATGGGCTATGTGTGTTTCTCCCTTTTCCTTTTTAATTAATTATGGAGTATGTGATTCATTATTGTAATGTATTTCACTTTATTATTGTTCATTAATGTGCTCTTATTTAATTTGATTAATCATGTTAATTAAATTAATTTGGATTGTGAAAAAGGGACATTTAATTGGGGTAGATTTTCCTTGTGATCTTTTGATTGAGTTGGATTCTAATTGATTTGGATGTTATGCACTCAACCCATCCCTCAAATTCTGAAATTTTCCTTTAGAGCCATTTTTGGAGGCTTGTGGGACAAGTCAAGTTTATCCCACACCTCTTAAATTCACCTACCAACTATACCTATGGGGTAAGGGGTCAAAATTAGAGTCCATTATATGATTTGGATAGTAAAAAGATGAAATTGGTTGCACTTTATTACATGAGCTTTTAATTTTATCCTTAAGAGGTATGAAGTAGGAATTTATGTGTTGAAGAAATTTGTCATATCCTCACCCACCAATTTAATAGATTTGGTTTTTTATGTTTGACTTGGTTATGTGGAGTTGAGGAGAAGTGATGTGGTATCGTACATGGAGCCACCTCACCCTCCTCTCCTCATTTTCTATTTATGTAAGTTATTTTGATAATTTGGGGATTACTTGATTTAGTTGTGCACTTGCGTTATGGAGATTTTAGCTTGAGTTTTTTGCTTGGAGTCTTGGAGTTTATTTTGGATTTGAGTTTGAGCTTGGAAGGAGCTTAGAGTTGTGATTCTAGATCAAAGTTTCTTGCAATGGTAAGGTAGGGACTTAAACCTTGCAATTTTATTTTTATTATATGCATGTTGTATGTAAAATGAATGTTTTTCTGTGCATGTTTGGGAATTTGGTAGTATAGCCTTAAGGATGGTGTCGGAGAAGGAATATGTGGATCTTTTGAGGGAGGGATAAGAGTATTGCTTGCGTATTTTGGAGGGAGTTTGGGATGGGTGCCCCACTTTTTTAAGATAAGAGATTCTTACTTATTTTTGTAATAAAATACTTGAGGGAGTGATAAGACAATGAGGGAGGGATAAGAGTTTGGTTTTGTGTTTGGATGAAGAGTTTTGGAGTCCTTTAAGGTGGGAACTTAATCCATTGGGAGGCATAAGTGATTTCACCATATTTCCTTGCTCCCTTGGCTTAGAGTTTTAAGCCTTGTATCAGAAGAGTTGCATTTTATTGATATTGTTGTTTTATGCTTGGATGTGTGTTATAATGTGAAAGTATTTGTGAAAGTTGTCATTAGTTGCATTCATTCCCTATTTTTCTATGGTTTGGGCTCGAGAGCCAATGAGGAGGATGGCTTCTCCTCCTCATTGGAATAAAGGTTGGTAGGTGAGTGTTGCCTACAATCCCCTTCCTTGTTTTGTGATTTTGAAGAAGAAGGAAAATCTATGGAGTTGGAAGATGATCTTGAAATGAAGAATTTTGCATTTGAGCCCAATGGAAGAATCCTATTTTATAATTTTGACCAAGTTATTTCCAACTTTAAATGGAAGGCTTGTATACACTTGTATTTTTAAGAGATTTTCTTGTAAATTATAATTATCAAGTTATGTTTTGGAAATGGTTGAAAGAAGGAATTATGTCAATTATATTTAGTGGAAATGTATTCCCTTAAAATTTTGAAATGAATCAATAAGTTTGTTTGTGCATTCATGCTGAAAATGTTTTTTTTGCATTGGGGAATATTTAGAAATTTATACTTGTTCCTTGTTGAAATGTTTAGTATTATTGTTGTGACAAAAATGTAGCTTTCATTTAGTAAATGGTTAAATTCCTTCTCTTATTTTAGAGTTAAATGTATTATGGTTTAAAAGAAACTCTTGTAGTTAAATTTCAAACATTGTTATAATGGAAAAGATACTAATTTTGTGATTTAGATCAATAAAGAAGTTGTTATTTCTATTATGGATTTTGTTAAATTTAACAGTGAGTTTGAACTCAGATTTGATGTGTGTGTGTGTGTGTGTGTGTGTGTGTGTGTGTGTGTGTGTGTGTGTGTGTGTGTGTGTGTGTGTGTGTTTATATATACCCCTTTTAAAACAATATGTTTTGCACAGTGACTGACGTCGGTCGACAAACCGGCGTTGACAGAACAAAAACCAACATTGGTCTCTGTAAAATGTAAATAGTCTAATAAAATCAACTTTTACTTAGTTGCTTGAATATTGTGCTTATCAAATGGAAAACTGAGGTGGTTATGAAACTTAAACTTTTGTGAGAGCATAAATAGATGCATAAATTTAAGAATATATACCCTTGTGGATGTTTTATCAAAATGTGTCAAATTTATAGTAATCGGCGCCGGTAGCCCTACTGACGTTGGTAATAAAGTAGGAACTGTGATCGGTTGAGTGACCGACATCGGTCGCCTGTGCGTAAAACTTGTTTTTTTTATAAAAAATTTAGACCAAACTAGTGACTTAAATAATAATATTCACAAGCAGAGTGTAGATCTACCTTAGTTATGGACATATATACATGCATGCATATATGTATATAGGTGTATATAATCTTAGATCAAACAAAATGAGATTTCCCTAAATGATGAACTCAAGAAATGTAAGTAACTAAATACCCAAAACCAAATTCATGGTGGGATATCTACATCAAAACAAATGAATAACTTTGCAATACAAAATCTACGAATAAAACTGAACTAAATAAAGAACAAAATAAAGGGAGTCTCCTCCTATTTGCAAAACTTGAACCAAAGAATTTTCTCCATGGTTTCCCCTCTTGCTTCCATGGCTTCCACTCCTCCAATCTGCAAATCAAAAATGAACAAATGAAGAGATTAGGGATGAGTAAAGAATAAAATGAACTCATAAGGATAATTAGGGTTCTTTGGGAAAGACCCAAATCTAAGGGTAGAGGATTGACCCTACATATTTCAAGTTGTGGCATTATTTGTGGGATTGGGTAATTTTAAATAAAAGTATGGGTATGAAATCAATCAGATCACTTAATGAGTTAGGGTAAGTGGAGTACCCCTTGCTTTATATTTGTAAATAAATAATTGAAATTTGAATAAAGGGGTTAAATGAATAATAGTGTGCATGACCTTTTGATGATAAAGGATTAAAGTAATCAAAGTAAAATCAAAGGCTAAATATTTAATGATGGGCATTGATGCTAAGTAAATTTCCTAATTCATTACACTATGATGTCTTAGTCAATTTCCTAATTCACTTATCATCTACACATATTCTTATTTTTACCCTTCTCAAGTACCTAAGGAAATATATGGATCTCACTTCCTTGTTTTCAAAGAATAGGTTTCCTCACACTATATATGCCCCTACATACTTTGGTAGAGTGATGCTTCCAACATGTTTGCAAAAATTTCTAATACCATCACAACTCTTCAATCACAAAGGATTACATGCATAAATTTGAATCAATTTCAAGGGTAAGTGCATGAAGTTGGGGAGCCTAAAAGTGGACAAAAACCTAAAAACAAATGAAATGCGTACACATTTTGCTAAAACGCGCTCGCGTTTTAATTTTTTTGGTTTGGTAATTACTGAACCTATAACGCGTACGTGATTTAAATGCAATGGAAAACACGTACGTGTTTTAGAGAAGTCAAAATGTGTACAAAACATGTTTTATATAGTATGGACTATGTATGTGTATTTGGGTGTCTTATACTTACAAAAATAAATGTTTAAGTATAAGATTTCTTTTATTAAAATTTCTTATAACTTTTATTATTTCTTATAATTTAAATTTATTTTAGTAAATATAAGAAATTAGGGTCACTCTACACTTGATGGAAGTGGTCCCGTAGCTCCAACAGTTATAATCTAGAAGATAGTTTTTCAAAATCTAATCTGGTCAGTACTTACTCATTTTTCAGGATTTCAGCAAAGGACCTAAAACTTTCAGGGCATATATATTATAGTTGGTCTTTGTTTTGGGAAAGCATATAGTCATTTTTTAGGTTTTTTGACCTTCTAAATTGGATTTTGGCCCTACCACTGCTTGAATTGGTACCAATTTTTAAATTTGGTCCCTAATTCACTTTAGTGACCATGAATCAACTCTATGATGCTTGTTCTACTTCTTACTAAAAAGAGATCCTCACTTTGTAGATAGAGGATTGTTCCCTGAATGGGATTCCTGTCCTATGGCCAAAATGAGGTGATTGTAATGTGCCTCCTCCTTAAGGTGTGATAACACTACTAGGTGTTGAATGAGTTTTTACAAATAGTACCAAGTGAATTGCATCAAGTGAACTCAGATGATTGCTCATTATTAGAAACATGGTGCTCCATATAAAGATCACCCCCTCACCTTTCCTAGCTCTAAAAGCATCCTTTCATGGAATCAAATTCATGATTCTCATACATGTTTTTGCTCATATGTCTCTTATGGAGACAAACAATGCCTTAATACTTCACACATGATGGTCCTTGATACCTCGATGACATGACTAGCTCATTTTAGCTTGTTCTGAAGGGTGTTCAATTAGCTACAGAATGGCCAAAATGTCTTTTTAGGCTTTCAAAGGAAGTAGTCTCTCATCAAAACTAAATGAGTTGATCGATCACCTTAGACACTATTCCCTACACACTGAAACACGCTGAATGATCTTATTAGGACTTTCCTTTGGGTGAGGGTTTATGATTTAGGGTTTAGGGTATAGGGCTCAAGGTTTAGGATTTAGGGCTCAGGGTTTAGGACTCAAGGTTTAGAGTTTAGGGTTTAAGGTTTAGTGTTTAAGGCTCATAGTTCATATTTTAGGGTTTAGGGTTTAGAGTTTAGGGCTTAGGGTTCATGATTTAGAGTTTAGGGTTTATGGCTCAGGGTTAAGAGTTGAAGGTTTATTCGATTTAGGGTTTAGGGCTCAAGGTTCAAGGTTTAGGGTTTAGGGATTTAGGGTTAGGGTTTAGGGCTCAAGGTTCAAGGTTTAGGGTTTAGGGATCAGGGTTGAGGGTTTATGGTTTATGGCTCAAGGTTCAGGGTTTAGGGTTTAGGGATCAGGGTTGAGGGTTTAAGGTTTATGGTTGAGAGTTGAGGGTTTAGGGTTTTAGGGTTTAGTTTTTATGGTTTAGGGTTGAGGGTTTATGTTTAGGGTTTAGGGTTTAGGGTTTTAGCTTAGGGTTTAGGGCTTAGGGTTCAGGGATTATGGGTTTAGGGTTTAGGGCTCAAGGTTTAGGGTTTAGGGTTTAGGGATTAGGGTTTAGATTTTAGGGTTTAGGGTTGAGGGTTTAGGATTTAGGGCTTAGAGTTTAGGGTTTAGGGTTTAGGGTTTAACACTTAGGGTTTAGGGTTTAGGGCTTAGGGTTTAATGTTTAGGGTTTAGGGTTTTTAGGGTTTAAGAATTAGGGTTTAAGGTTTAAAGGTCAAAGGGTTCAAGGTTTAGGGTTTAAGGGGTTCAGGGTTTAGGGTTTAGGGGTTAGGGTTTAGGGTTTAGGGCTCAGGGTTTAAGGCTCATGGATTAGGCTCACCCATTCACTCACTGTAATGTTTTATGTCTTACCCATTCTTATAAGTATTGACAAAGAGTATTCAACAAAAAAGGGTTCATCTACTTCGTAGGTAGAACATTCAAGGGAGTCATCACAATTTGATGCCTTTCATCTACTGATATTTTAAAGGAGGGAAATTACAGATATCCAAGAACAATTTGGTACAAATAAATGTTACCCAATATAGCTATCTTCTTTTTCCCATTGCATGCGAACTATTTCACTCATTGTAATGTTCTGTGTCTTACCCATTCTTATTAGTATTGACAAAGAGTATTCAACTGAAAAGGGTTCATCGAATTCGTAGGAACAAAATTCAAAGAGATTCATCAAAATTTGATGTCTTTCATCTGTTGATATTTTGAAGGAGGGAAATGCCCACCTCTCATAAACAAGATAGTTGTAAAAGTAAACTTAATGATGGTTCTAGGCACAAGACTAGGAAATATGGTCCTAAGATATTCAAAAAGATGAGCTCACTCATGAGACCTACTGGAAATATATGAGGTTTAGGGGTTAGAGCTTAGGGTTCTGGATTTAGTGTTTAGGGTTTACGACTTAGGGATTAGGGTTCAAGGTTTAGGGTTTAGGGTTTAGGGTTTTAGGGTTCTAGATTTAGTGTTCAGGGTTTAAGGTTTATTATTTTTGTTTTAGGGTTTAGGGTTTATAAGGGTTTAGGGTTTAGGTCTCACAGAGTTCAGGGTTAAGGGTTTAGGTTTAAGTGTTTAGTGTTTAGGGTTTAGGGTTTAAGGTTTAGGGTTTAGGGTTTAGGGCTCAGGGTTTAGGGTTTAGGATTTAGTGCTTAGGGTTTAGAGTTTAGGGTTTAGGGGTCAAGGGTTTAAGGGTTTATGATTTAGTTTTTAGGGTTTAGGGCTTATGGTTTAGGGTTTAGAATTTAGGGATCATTGTTCACAGTTCAGGGTTTAAGGTTTGGGACCTTTAGGATTTAACATTTAGGGCTTAAGGTTTATGGTTTATGGTTTAGGGCTCAAGGGCTCAGGGTTTAGGGTTTAGGGGTTAGGGTGCATGGTTTAGGGTTTATGAGCTCAGGGTTTGGGGTTTGGATTTACGGGGTTTAAGGTTTAGGGGTTAGAGCTTAGGGTCTAGATTTAGGGTTGAGGGCTTAGGACTTAGAGTTTAAGGAATTAGGGTTTAGGGCTCAAGGATTAGGGTGTAGGGTTCAAGGCTTAAGGTTTAGGGTTTATGGTTTAGGGATTAGGGTGTAGGGTTTAGGGTTCATGGTTCATGGTTTATGGCTTAAGGTTCAGGGTTTAGAGTTACTAGTTTAAGGTTTAGGGGTTAGAGCTCGAGGCTCTGGATTTAGTGTTTAGGGTTTAGGGCTTAGGGCTTAGGTTTTACGGATTTAGGGTCTAGGGTTTAGGGTTAGGTTTAGGGTTTAGGTTTTAGGGTTTATGGATTTAGTGTTTATGGTTTAGGATTTATTATTTTGGTTTTAGGGTTTAGGGTTTATAGTTTAGGGTTTAGGTCTCATGGTTGAGGGTTAAGGGTTTAGGTCACAGAGTTCAGGGTTTAGGGTTTAGTGTTTAGGATTTAAGGCTTATGGTTTAGGGCTTAGGGATCAAGCTTTAGGGTTTAGGATTCAATGTTTAGGGTTTAGGGTTTATGGGTTAGGGTTTAGGGTTTAGGATTTAGTTTTCAGGGTTTAGGGTTTAAGGTTTAACATTTAAGGCTCATGGTTCATGGTTTAGGGTTTAGGGTTTAGGTTTAGGGCTTAAGGCTAAGGTTTAGGGTTTAGGGCTCATGGGTAAGGGCTGAATATTTAAGGTTTAGGGGTTTAGGGCTTAGGATTTAGGGTTTAAGGTTTATGGTTTAGGTTTTTAGGGTTTAGGGATCATGGTTTAGGGTTTAGGTTTAGGTTTATGGTTTAGGGTTTAGGGTTTCGATTGTAGAATTTAAATGCTAAAATATTTAGGATGAATGCTGAAATCTTGAAAATTACCTATGTACTGACCAGATTATACTATAAAAAACTATCTCCTAAACCATGACTAATGGAGTTGTGAGACTAGTTCCATAAGGTGCAGAGTGACCCTAATTTCTTATATTTACTAAAATAAATTATAAATATAAGAAATAATAAAAATATAATAATAATAAATGAAAATTTACTTATAAATAGAAGCATGATAAAACATTATATTGTTTATAATAGATGCATGCCGTAAGCATATACAATGTTTTATAACGCGTATGCATTATAACATGTACGCGTTTTGCATTTTACTTTTTCCAAGCCATGCCTCAAGGCTTGGGATCTAGTTTGGATCCCCAAGCTTGAGGCATGGACCTGCACAAACACAACAAACAACGTGTTTTTATAGGAAAATGTAAAAATGCCACTTCCTCCATGATAAATCAACATAAAACAATCGATTCGTTTAAAAAAAATTATACCACGATGTAGAGCAGAGTTTCTTCTTTCTAAAAATATAAATTTTTCAAATTTTCTGACTAATATAAGGTTTCCATATTATTTATTTTCTAACTATGCCTTTTTATAGCTATTTTTTGAAGTTTAAATATGTCTATCTTTCATCGTGTATCTTTTTTTTGGGTCATCAAAATTGATAAAAAAAAATTATACTAGCACAAACTAGGCCTAATTCTATACATATTCAAAAAAAAAATCTAATTTGATATTTTTTGAGGTAGTTAGGGGGGCACGGTTGGAGCTCTGTTAATTTTCAAAACATAAAATTTTTGTACTAGAAAAATCATTAAAAAATAAATATTTGCTAAAAAAAATCTAAAAAAAATTCTAGCACAAACTAGATGCTCCTAGCTATCTTTCTACCAAAGGGTTTTCAAAACTACTAAATGGTGCTAAAAAAATGGTGGGGGGCACGAAAGTCACTTTGTTATGTTTTTTTTAACAAAAATAGGAGCACTTGTTGGTATTTTAGTTATTTGACCCACTTAAACTTATCCATTTTCAATAAAATTTAGTAGCTTAGAAACTAGACTCAAAATGCTATGATTCATATTTACACAACATCTTTCAATTTTGAGTGTAACTATTTCAAAAAACTCATACAAGTTGAAGTTTTATATTTTTCAAAAAAATGCATCCACTTAAGACCCCCTTTTGGCCCCCCAACTTGGTGCACTTATCCATTTCTCCATTCTCTTAGCTTGGGAGTGAGTAACAAAGGGCACAAAAATAAATAGGAAAAATCCTATGCAAAACATTAATGCAACACACAATTTAAACAACATAATTTTGAATATCTTTCTTATTTATAGAATGTGAAGAGGGAAGAGGCTCAAAGGGAACTTAGATAAATGGCCACTCTATGGATGGTTTTTAGGTGTGTTTAAGGATGGAGTCCTTGATATACTTGAAGGTGTGTGAGGCCTAAGTCTTTGAAGAATATTGGTAGGTGGCTTGTTATAGGGGCCTACCCCTACATTTCATGCACTATAAAGATAATGATGTTGGGAGCTTAGCCTATATAGTGATAGTTAAGAAATTTATTACACAAATAGAATACTGTGGAGAATTCCTTATTAGGTGATGAAAATCCTAATAGGTCCACCTGGGAAGAAATTGCATAGATGTGTAGATTTAGTGTGTGGTTTGGTTTTGTGTGAAGAAAATGAGAATGCGAAATGTTACCACATACTTAAAATATGTGATCAAGAAAATATGAAAAAGTTTGTTTTAGTTCCAATCCCAGATATTATGTTTGATGAATACAAGAAAGAAAAGGAAGGGAATCATGATGCAAGAAACAAAAATCAAAAATTAAAATAGGAATACCTGGATACACTTTTCATTGTTCCAAATTAAATATGTGTAGTTAAGTAATCAAGTGAAATCCAAAGTATACAAGCGAAGAAATCTAAATATACAAGTGGAAAGAGGAAAATAAAATATAAAATAGGTATTTAAAATGAATAAAATGAATAAGGAACTTGCCATAAGGAGTAGGTGAGTCCCACCATGTTCCAGAATGTTTGAAAAGCTATTTTCTTCTGTTCTAAGTTAATGAAATAAAATTATTGAAAATTAGAAATTCCAAAGATGGGAGGGTTTAAGGCTACCTCTAATGTTTGATAGCAATGGTCATGGAAGATGGGTGAACAAATCCATTTTTCATCACGTTTGATGACATACACAACAAAAAGGATAGAACGATGAATTGATTCAAAGAATGCAAGCCAGACAGAGGTCAATGAAAACTAGAGGTGGTTGAACTAGAGGTGGTTGACATTGAATATGATAGAAAACTGATGTTCTTTGGATGTATGTCATGAAGAACACAAAGATTAAAGGGTCCAAGTGTTGTATGGATAGAGAGACTAATAGTAGAAGAGACGGGATGTAGGAAAATAAATGAGGTAGATTGGGTCAATGGAGACCATAACCAATTCGATGGTGACTATGGATGAATTAGGACCTGGTGAGATATGATGAGTGCCAAACAAGCTATGTGAAGGAAAAAAAGCCGACTGATGTGGCTGTAGAGCTCCAGAATGATGAATGGATTTGAAAATGGCTCATGATGAAGTGAGGAAAAAAAGAGGTCTTCCAATAATCTCCAAGATCCAAATCTTGCATAATGGTAGATAAAGGCTCCAAAGTGGCTCCAAGAGGTTAGTGATAGCTTACAAGAAGGTAAAACCCTGTAAAACTTTCCTAGAGGTCATATCTACAGAGTTTCCTCCTCTTCCAGAAGAGGGGGGTGATGGTGAATATATAGGGTCTTCATCGATTGTGGGGATCCATTGATTTTACTTATGTGGATGATGTAAAAATTAAGAGATGATGCCCAATAAGGTTGTGATTATGGCTAGAAGTTAATCTGGTGAGTTGGAAGAGATATTGGGTTCAAAAGGATGGGAAATAGTGGTCAGATGGGGTGGAAGTGCATTTAATAAAGGAAAAGTTGGTTAGAAATATAAAATAGAGGTTTGTGGTGAGTTTAGAAAGGATAATGGGAGATTTTGAGATGTAATTAAGGTGATAAATATGATTAGGGAAGAATAATATGATTATGGGTGATAACTGTAATTAGGGTGCATAAGGGGAGATGAAATAATGCGATAATGGAAACTATTAATGATGGGATGGGATTAAGATAGGAAAATATAAACTAAGGGAAATAAATTTGATTTAGGGAGGAAAATAGGATTTTTATTAGGGATATGGGTGCCAGTGTGCACAATGACGATGAAGGGGTGAGCGAACATGAAATGGGGGAATAATGAACAAATTGTTTGTGTCTATAGGTATTGAGACAACAAATAGGAGACACATATGATCCGAACCATAATTGATTGATTGGAAAATGGCTAAAGAAAGCACTAGGGTCACATATTTAGAGGGAATTAATACCTACATTTGGTCAACCTAGGCTTTCCAAGGCCCACAGTAAAGATGGAGGAGTCTACCCTTCTAGAATATCCATAAATAAGGGGAGAGATGATGTATACTGATAAGAGGATGATATGAACATGCATGATCAATGAAAATGAAATACAATTGAAATAAAGGAAAGATGCGGAGCTGATTATGTAAGAGCCCTATGCTAACTAGTACCAATGTACATATAATAGTAAGTTAAGGTAGAACAATGGGGAAGTGAGATGACTAATCTATAAAAAGTGATAAAGAAGGCTAGAGAACTTACCTGCAAAATGGTCTTTGATGCATCTATCTCTTCAAAGAAGAAGCACACAAAGAGAGAATCAATATAGGTGGAGAAAGGTAACACCGTTCATGTCCTAGACTTACTATAGATGACTCATAATGATAGCAATCCAACAATCAGAAGAGTGTAGTGAGAATTTTAAGGAACCCACGATTTTTTTTTATAGAGATGGTGGTGAATATTACTTAAGAAAGATTCGAATCAATGGAGAATCTTACAAAAATGCTATTGTGACTATGGAAAAACTAAAATAATCATTAAAAATGGTTGTAAATGTACATGTGAATCTTACCAATTTTTGTAATTTTACAAAATATTTTGTTGAATTTCAATTTTCCTCTTAAGGTTATATTTATTTTTCTAATCTATTGATGGTATGAAGTGCCTTAGGTAACGAATTAAAATTATTGAGTTATGAAATTTCAACCCATTTTCCCCAATCCTTCCTAGGATTTAACCTTGGCTGTTAATCAATTGGCCACATGTCATCATTTCATGTTATTTTAGGAAATCCCATGATATCTCAGTCCTTACACATGAATCCTACTTGAATTATATCAACACCCAACGATCTGTTACATTATATCAAAATATTTTGATATTTTTTCTCTGAAGTCTCCTACCTTATTCTTTCTTTACTTTGACACATTTCAACAATTTTTCAAAAGGTTTCACATAGAAGTCATCAACATGTTTAGGAGATATTTTTTTTCTAAATATACCACATATGAATTTCACTCCTTGAAAATGTGGGATGATTCCCAAAGGAAAAATTATGAAGTCATCCATTGTTAAGGCTCAAAATGTTTGTTAGCTGAAGTAATTCAAATCAACATGCAAAAAATACATTTTTATGGCTTAAACAGTCCTTGGAATTCCTTAATTAAATCATGTCATATAGAATAGAATCCATAATCTAATTTTAAGATTAGATAATCCCTTAAATGAATAGATAGTTTAATTGGTGCCTTTAGTATATTTTATCATATCAAAACACACACACACACACACACACACACACACACACACACACACACACACACAGCACACACACTACACACACACACACACACACTACACACTGAACAAGACACGCGCGCACACACACACACACACACACAAAAACACACACAAGCACACATGCACACACACAAATCTTATGATCAAAAGCACACACGTATTGCTCCACGCACATGCACACACAACAGGCATGCATGGCTACACACACACATAGGTGCACATCAGGACAAGATGCACTTTAGGAGGAAAGGCATGCATGAACATTATTATAGAAGTGGTGAATTTATTCAGAATTCATTTTTACCCTCTAAAATGAGAAGGTTGTGAATCTAAGAACATACAATTCTGAGAAGAATCCTAATTTTTTTTGGCATATGTGCAGTGGGAAAATAGTAAGAAGGGTTATGAACATTTTTTGTGATAACTTGGGTGTGCATATGGTTTAATAAGTTTTTCTAAAGGCTTAGAAATATCCATAATTATGAGATTTATCCACTAAATGTTATTCCTAGAAGCATGTCCAATCCATTACTAGTCAAGTCCATGAAACCAAGGGAAAAGTGAGAAGATTCAAGATGGCGCAAAAGAATACATAATAGAAGGTATTTGCATAAAAATAGTTTTTCTTACCTTTTGAATGTTAATAGTGTGATGCATTGGCCCAAAAATATAACTTTTCAACCATCACCCATGGGAATGGCGTCGACTAAGGATTCTAAAATGCCGAAGACCGGTGCAATGTGTTGTGTATGCACTAAGTCGTAGTGAATAAGGATGAACAGATGTAAGCAACTGTTGAAGTACTGGTCTGTGAGACAAAAGGGACAACGTTAGCTAATGAATAACTAAATTTGAGGACAGATTCCTGATAAGCTACCAGATGGATTATCTCAAACCCATAAAAGATGCATATTTAGCAATACCCATATTGACTAGCACGATGATGCACTAAAATTTGTAGGAACTTGAAAGGTCATAACTTGTGATCCGGGGGTCCGATTGGTCTGTTTTTTTGTAACCACATTTTTTGACACAGACAACGCACTCTAGTAAACTAGCCCTATTGGTTGGAGCAAGTTTTGGCACATTTTTGGGGCCCAAATTCCACCATCTTGAGGCTGAAAAATTAGGATTTAAGTTGTAATTTGGTTTTTTCCTATTTTAGGGCATTAGTTAATGTTAGTCTCTTAGATGCATTATGAGATATAAAGTTAGACAATTTCTCTAATTCAGGAATGTAGAAATATGCATGGACAATTTCTGTCCTGTATGAATAAGCATGCAAACTTACTAAAAATAACATATTCGAATAAACTGCTAAAAATAGTAAATTTCGTCACCTACAGTAGATTTAGTCAAAGTTAGTTAGACTTTGCTTGGAAACTCGATTTATAAGTTGTTTTCATTTTTAGGAAACATTGTAATTCATGATTCGATAATGAAGAAGGAGATCTATTTTCTTTTGGAGTTTAATGTTATTTGCAGTATATCAAGTTTGTTTAGATTTTGGCTACATTATCTGGTATCAGAGTGAGGTTCGAGTCTTTAAAAAAAAAAGATGGCAGGAAGAGGAAGAGGAGGTGGTATTTACCCAAAATGAATAGAAATATGTAGGATCTGCAGAGGCAAGTTTTTGCGCTTACTGCAATGATAACCCAAGATGAAATCAAGGTGGAGATGACACATATGAAGAAGAAGTTTGTGAAGAGTAGGAAACACAAGTGCCACCATTAGCTTTTGAAGAAGGATTCTCCAAGCATTAGAATGAAAGAATGATAGATAAGAGTTGATGTTTCAGAGTATGGTGGTAGTATAAAACCAGAGGAGTTAATAGACTGGTTGACTAGTATGGGGAATTGTTATTGAGTGGAAGACTATGTCAGAAAGAAAAGAAGGTAAAATTTGAATGCATGAAATTCAAAGGTCATGCTATGTTATGGTGGGATAACCTACAGAAAGAGTGGTCAAGAAAGGGGAAAGAAAGAATTAGGATCGTGGAGTAAGATGGAGAAGAAGCTGAAAGATAAATTTCTCCCTGTGGATTATGCACAAAACCTTTACAGGAGGTTTCAGAATCTCAGACAAAACTTACAAACAATGCAAGAATACACAAGATGAGTTCTATAAGTTGTCCATTCGTGTAGAGTATGAAGAAACTGAGGAACAAATGGCTGCAAGGTATGTAAATGGATTAAAATTTTCTATTCAAGATGAAATATGGACAAGGATTGCATGGAGGATACCTATTAATTAGCCTTATAGGCCGAAGGAAATAAAATCGTCAAAGTTTTAGGTGATCACCTAGAATTAATAGACTCATCCTCCTTTCAGGGATGAGATGGTTTCTGCCAAGGTAGCGGAGAATCACCTCGTGGATTGGAAAATCAAGAAAATACAGGACAAGATTCTCTAAATCAACAAAGAGGCAGAGGATTTCCTAGGGACATAGGATATGCTTTATGGGAGGCTCTACGAAGACCATTTGTTTGTACAAATGTGGTGAAGAGGGGCATCGGATTTTGAATTGCCTGCATACTTATACATATGACAAAAGGCAAGGATATGCTCCAAGAGTAAATCTTGTTGAAGCTGAATGAGTAGAAGATGAACAAGACCTAGAAATTCCACCAGATGTTGGAGAAAATATGATGATCAAGAGGACGATGATTTCTCCAAGAAAGGAGATCAAGGGGGATGCATGGCTACGTACAAATATTTTTCGAATAAGATGCACTTCAAGAGGAAAGGTATGCAATGTTATTATTGATGGTGGTAGTTGTGAGAACATGGTTTCAAATGAGATGGTTGATAAATTTGGTCTACATTGTGAGAAGAATCCTAACCCTTACCGTATTACATGGTTTAAGAAGGGTAATGAAGTTACTGTTGATAAGAGATGTTTAATAAGTTTTTCTATTGGGAACAATTATAAGGATGAGATTTGGTGTGATGTTATTCCTATGGATGCATGTCATATGCTGCTAGGAAGACCATGGCAATTTGATAGAAAAGTTATTCATGATGGGGGGAAAGAATACTTATACTTTCTTGAAGGATGGCACAAAAATAGTTTTGCTACCTCTTAAGGAAGAAGGGAAGGCTGAAAATATGCTTTCTGCAAAGGAATTTGTGAAGGAGGAAAAGGTAACCAAGTTTTTTTATGCACTAGTCGCAAATAAGGATGAACCTGTAAGTGCACAAATACCAATAGAAACAATAGAATTAATAGAATAACTTTTCTGATGTTATTCCTGATGAGCTACTAGATGGATTACCTACCCAAAAAAGATATTCAACACCATATTGATTTGATTCTAGGGTCTTCACTCCCAAATCAAGTGGCTTATAGGATGAGCTCAACATTGCATGCAGAGTTGAATAGGCAAGTGTCAGAGCTCATGTGAAAAGGGGTCAGTAAGGGAGAGCATGAGTCCATGTGCAACCCCAACTTTGTTAACACCAAAGAAGGATAGAACATGGAAAATGTGCACAGATAAAAGAGAAATCAATAAAATTACAATCAAGTATAGGTTCCCAATACCTCACCTTGATGATATGATGGATGTGCTTGTTGGATCTAGGTATTTCACCAAGATTGATCTTCGAAGTGGTTACCATCAGATTCGTATCAGAGAAGGAGATGAGTGGAAAACAACATTCAAGATAGGAAATGGATTATATGAGTGGTTGGTGATGCCATTCGGGTTATCTAATGCACCTAGTACTTTTATGAGATTGATGAACACCGTGCTACGGGAGTATAATGGTAAGTTTTTTGTGGTTTATTTTGATGATATCTTGATCTTTAGTAAAACTAAAGAAGAAAATTTGAGGCATCTAAGGGTGGTATTTGAATTGTTAAGGAAAGAGAAACTCTATGCAAATATGAAGAAGTGCACATTTATGCAAGAGAGTTTGGTATTCTTGGGTTTTATTATTTCAGCAGATGGGGTATAGATGGACTCAGAAAAGATAAAGGTAATTATTGAATGGCCTACTCCATGGAGTATAACAGAGGTAAGAATATTTCATGGTTTAGCAACATTTTACAGAAAATTTATTAAAAATTTGAACAGTATTGTAGCACCTATAACAGATTGCACAAAAGGAAGGGAGTTTTTGTGGACAAAGGCATCTGAGGATAGTTTTCAGTTCTTGAAGAAGAAGGTGACAGAGGCACCCATTTTGGCACTACCAGATTTTGATAAAGTGTTTGAGGTTGATTGTGATGCCTCACATGTGGGTATTGGTGTTGTTCTAAGTCAAGGTGGAAAGACAATAGCTTTATTTAGTGAGAAACTGAATGAGGTAAGAAATAACTACTCTATTTATGATGTGGAATTTTATGCAATTGTACAAGCATTAAGGCATTGGAGGAATTACTTAGTGCCTAAGGAGTTTGTGTTATTTACAGACCACATAGCCTTGAAGTATGTGAATACACAAAAGAAGTTGAATAGTAGGCATGCAAAGTGGGTATCATTTTTGCAGGGTTATACTTTTTCTCTAAATCATAAATCAGGAAAATAGAATCAAGTTGCAGATGCATTGAGTAGGCGTGTGACTTTATTTACCACTATGGAAAATGAGGTGGTGGGTTTTGAAGCAATAAAGGATTTGTATTCTTCTAATTTTGATTTCAAGGATATTGTTGAAAGGTTAATTCGTCCATTGGTCAGACAATGCAGGAGATGTCTAGGATGAGTACATTTTACAGGATGGATATCTATTCAAGGGATGCCAACTATGTATTCCAGTTGGGTCTATGAGAGAGAATATAGTGAAAGAGTTGCATAGCGGAGGATTGGTTGGGCATTTTGGTAAAGATAAGATGATAGCCTTGGTAGCAAAGAAATACTATTGGCCAAAGTTGAAAAGAGATGTGGTAAGATATGTGGAGAGGTGTCAAATTTGCCAAGTCTTGAAAGGCCATGCACATAATACAAACTTGTATATGTTGTTTCCTGTTCCTAAAGGGTCATGGACAAAATTGAGTATGGATTTTGTTTTGGGATTACCAAAAACACAACGAGGTAATGACTCAATTTTTGTGGTTGTTGATAGGTTTTCTAAGATGGTTCATTTTATTGCCTACAAAAAACAAGTGATTTGACAAGAGTAGGTAGATTTATTTTTTAGAGAAGTTGTTTGTTTGCATGGTGTTCCAAAAACCATTACTTTGTATAGGGACACAAGGTTCTTAAGTCACTTCTGGTAGACTTTATGGAAGAAATTGGGAACTCAACTACAGTTCAGCAGTGCCTATCATCCTCAGGATGATGGGCAAATAGAGGTGGTAAATAGGAGTTTGGGAAACCTGTTAAGGTGCATCGTTGGGGAAAAGCCGAAACAATGGGACTTAGCATTACCACAAGATGAGTTTGCATATAACAATTCCATAAATAGATCCACATGAAAGTCTCCATTTTCAATTTTGTATGGGAGTAATCCAAATGGGGTGTTAGATTTGGTACAGCTACCAGTTGATGGCAGAGTCAGTGATGATGCAGAAGCATTTACCGAACATATACAACAACTGCAGGAAGAAGTGTAGAAGAAGCTACAGAATAGTAATGATAAGTATAAGGAAATAATAGATGTGCACAGATGGAGAAAGGTATTTACAGTTGGTGAGTTGGTTATGGTATATCTGCAGAAGGAAAGGTTTCCAAAAGGAACCTATAACAAGCTAAAGTACAAGAAGATTGGTCCCTACAAAATCATGAAAAAATAAAATGATAATGTATATGAGGTAGAATTGCCATGGAATTTTGATATTTCTCCAGTGTTTAATGTTTTAGATTTGTATTCTTTTCAGGGGGATGGTGCAGAAGGGGATTTTATTGATGAAGTAGTAGATTGGAGGCAGTAGGTTCTGGCGAAGAAGAAATAAGAAGTGGATTAGATTCTAGATAAGAAAACAATGGACACGCTGTTGACAATTTTCGTACTTGTGTAAAATGAGCAATTTGAAACTTCGTCGTTAAGATGAAATTCATGGGTGAAGTATACCTAAGCTAAGGGAGTTTTGATGTTATTGGTTACTGTTGAATTAGTTAATGATTAAGTGAAATCTGTAGGTATGTGTGTTGTTACAAAATGTAACAGATCACATAGTCTACAATTTCATGATATCGCCAGCAAA
Organism: Taxus chinensis; assembly: GCA_019776745.2. Classification (NCBI taxonomy): domain Eukaryota; kingdom Viridiplantae; phylum Streptophyta; class Pinopsida; order Cupressales; family Taxaceae; genus Taxus; species Taxus chinensis. The sequence goes on from CM034146.1 coordinate 685,196,598, forward strand.
ATAACACAAGGGCCCTGAAGGACACTTGTGTTGTCTTGATGAAAACACTGGATTGCAGAATAGGTGAAGTGTTGAGTTTTGGGATAGCAAACATAGGTGCAGATTACAGAAATCAAAGTTCATCACTGAATGTTATATGTTCTCATTAATGTTATTTCCTTCATGTTTAAGACATTCAATTAAATGAATGAGTTGTTTAGTTCATCATACAATCCATACAAAAAGTTAAAATGAAGAAAGAAATATACAACTCATTTATAGAATTCAATGTTTTATTCAAAAGGAATTTTCAAATGTTTCCCACACAAGTCATGGGATGTAACTGAAAAGTAAAATACAACTACTAAAATAAAAGGTACACATGCATGAAAAGGAAACTAAAGGAGTATGAGTGAACCCATCATTGTCTTGGGGGTTTCTTTCTCTTATTGAAGCATCTCCATTTCCAACTTTTGTTCCTTCTTCGTCTCTAATGTAGAAGCCACCGTACCTGAAAAGAATAAAATAATAACTATCAGTTATGAGCTCAGGGATCAAATCATATTCGTAGACTATCCTAATTCGTGCATATGAATCTCTAATAACAGGAGTATAGTTTACTTGAAGATCAAACTACATACATGTTTTATTCACTCAAAAAGAATGAAGGAAGAGAAGAGAAAAGAAAGCTATGGACATAAGAGAGGCCAAAAAGCCTAAGTATTTCCTAACTGTTTTCCAAAGTGTGCAGGTACAGGTTGTAGCCAAGGAAAAATAGACAAGTCATTAGTGTATGCAGAAAAAAGGAAGAATGTAACTCAAAATTTCAATATTTGTTCTGAAAAGAAAGAAGTTTCAATACAGAAAAGAGATTGACAAATAGAAGAACACCTCAGTTTGCAACTAAGGTAGGAAAATCAGATTTCAAGAAGCTGAAGTTAACTAAAAAAGAAGGATTATAGCTGAAAAGGAATGAAAAGAAGATTCTGGGAAAATTTTGCCAGAGCTTTGCCATGAATAATCAACATTTTAAATTTTTTAGCATGTGAGGAAGATTACTATCAAGGAAATAAAGCATCTAAGTAAAATAAACATGATAAAACAACATTAACTACTACACTTTTGAATATTCAATACAGAAAGAAGGTCAAAATAACTTTTAGAAAAATAGATTTTCTCTAAGTATCTCAGCAAGAACTTATTATACTAACTGCTATAGGAAAGGATCAAATTCAGAGTAGAAGAAATAGGTTGTGCATCATATTATTATTCAGTGCTGAGATACAAACAAGATTACAATATTCTAACAAGCGACAAGAATCATCTTCATAGTCAAATTAAGAAGAAATATAACGAGATTATAGTGAACTAAAGAAGCAAATTTTACAGCATAGGTATAACTTTCAGAAATGAAGCAAGTTTAAGTGTATGGAATGTTACAATAGGTTCCAAAAAAGGCTTAGGGTTTATCCAAGAAGAAATTTGATTAGAAAAATCATACATATCTAGGTCAAAGGAATATTCAGAAATACAGTTGAAAAATGTCGTCATTACATAAATTAAGAAATGACAGTGCAGACCTAGTATCCCCACGAGATCCAGGAATTATAAATATCAAAGTGCTTAGTAGTATTTAAAAGAGTTATTTAAAAGTGACAAACACTTCAGACCCAAGTCCTCAACGAAGGAGAATACAAAGTAAATATTGTACACAACTGGCTCTCAAATCAAGCTCAAAGGCATGAAGATACAAGAAAATTAGAGATTTGTGAGTACCCATGTCATGAAAGCACAAATCCTAGCAATGAATGAAGACCCATTAATGGTAGCAAGAAATCACAGAGGATATTGTACAAAAATGAGCTTATTATCAGTGTCTCGAAAATTAAACGATGAATATTCAGATCTAAGAAAGATCAGACAGAGGTTTATAACAGAGACACCAGTAAATGAGGAAAAGTCTCAAGGCCTCAAACATGAATAACCCACTAGAAAAATGAGCAAGAACTTACCACTTTGGAGTGAGTTTTTCAAACCCTTGAGTCACAGAGTACCAAATTGTAGAAAATCTTGAGAATGATCAAGTTCAAGCCATAAAAAACCCAGAAAAATGCAAAGAAGAACTAAGTATCAGTATGCATGAATCACAACAAACAAGTTCAAGCTCAAAAAACCCAGTTTGAAATGCAAAGAAGAAAATGAAGACAATGAATATTTCATGTTCGAGGACAAAGAAGCTCACCCTTTCCAACATTCAAGATAACCCTCAAAGTTACAGAGAACTCAAAGCTTTCAAACCATGGCGGCCTTTAAAATAAATAACATAGAATTGAGTTTCAGGGTTCAACAATGGCATCTAATATCAGAAAACCAAGCTCGAATCTTGCTAAAAAAAGAATGAACCAAGCTCGGTAGTTATCAACAATGGCGTCAACAATAATTTTGCCGAGGCTTTGCCCACATACTGAAGATCCAAATTAAATGATCATTAGGCTCAATATTCCCTTTTCCGTATGAACCCAAACATTGGGTTAGTTCGAACTTGACCACAGTCAAAGATCAACGGCCGCAAAACAAAAGGACATCAAATCAATGCTCAAGGATCGATCCCCAATTTCAAAGTAAACCACATGGATAAGATGCCACTAACAACATTCAATGCAGTCCAAAACCCTAACTACAAGTCAGAGATCGATGGTCTATGATCAGATAGGACACAAAATGAATGGCCTGAAACCATTACAACTTTCAAAGCAAACTCAACCAAAGTTGATTCCATCGACAAAGCATATGAAAGGGGTGAGTCATCATGCAAAGGGGGTTAGCCCCATGATTAAAAAAAAATCATTACCTTCTGACCTTTCTAGGGTCTTAAAATATATGTTCCAATAATCAAAAGGGGCCGGCCAAATCATGGAAACTATGATCCTGAAAAGGTGAATTTTAACCAAATATTATCCAATATGTAAAATCCAACAAATATACCATGCATGTATTAATCAAGAGGTGGTGAGACTATATTATGTCATGCAATATTAATCAAAGGTGGTAGACCTTATAATTTTCTAAGTCCACAAGGTGGCCAAACCAAATGGAGATCATTGATCAAGTGCAAGGGTGGCCCCACATATTGCAAAAGAAAAGTCAGTATGTGCACATGGACAAGTGGTCCCTATAGCAGATGATTTATTTTTGTATTTACAAATAATGTAATTAATTTCGCTCACTCACAGGGAGTTGATTATTTACATGCTTCACAAGAGGACAAAACAGAGAAGGAGACAAAAGTTACGTGCACAAGGAAAGAAACTTGTCTAGCAAGAAAAGTTTATTATTAGAAAATTATTCACCCTTGCTTTCTTAAAAATAGAACAATCAACTTTATTTTGACAGTATTGTAATCAACACTATTAATTCATTATTGTAATTACATACTCTATTTTTATTCCTTTATCTATTATTAAATAAAAGATAAAAATAAGATGCATGGGCGAGTACAAGCCTTAGGCTATTTTTAGGAAGGGTGGGTAAATTAATTTTTCTATATATTGTGTGCCTTTGCAAAGCACGGAAGGAGGACTTTTTGGATATAGGAGTACTGAAGCAATTTTTTGCCAGTTTTACCTTTTGAGTGTGAAGTATTTTCTGCCTTACCAATTATTTATAGTCTTGTGTATGTTTCTATTAGTCTTATGAATGCAAATTCCCTGATTAATCATCTTACTCTGTTGCAAAATCAGTAATTTTTGCATGATATTAATGTGCATGTTTAGGTTAGCAGTATTGTTGTGATAATATCCCTCAATACCTCAAAGTGTTTTACCCTTGATATTCTGTAGAAGAACTGTTGGTTCATGCATCAAAAAATTCTTTCACATATCAATTATGCATATACTCAGTCAAAACCCTCATACAAATTTGGTGTATCACCTTAGTTTAAATAATTTTACAGTCATCTTTTACCCTTTAAACCCTAGAAATCAATTTTGGATACATCAATAAGGAACCGGCCTTGATATCGGAGACTCACCTCAAAATAGGTATACCCATAGACCTGAGGTATTTCCATTGTATCTATGAAAGAGAGAGATCAAATTCTACAAGCTTAGAAAACTTGTAGCCATCTCTCTATAGGGTGCACTTTCGAGAGATAACAGTTTTTGGCACGCCCGGTGGGACTCTCGCACAACTAAAAGTTTCACTTTTAGAGGTGTTTCATCATTCAAGTGGATCAGACACCATGCATAGCAGTTTTGGAAAGAACTACTATTGATGTGTTCTAAGGATTCAAGATCCGAAGCAGAACACATCTGGCGACTCCATAAATATGATTCCAGATCAGTATAGCACTTTTCAACAAGTCTTAAAAAATTTAGCTGTAATCTTCAAGTATTTTAAAATAAATTTAGATATGTTATTTTGTTGTTATCAGTTGTTTTGTGAACAACAGACCTTTTTTCATAAGTTCAATATTTTATGACGTCCTGCAACCATGAATCCTCACTTTCAACAATATTATCAGACAAACTAGCAGTCCTTTTATCCACCTTCTCCTTCAAATCAGTTTTATAACCCTTATCAAAATGAATACCCTTAAAACCCAAACCCTGTATATAAAAATGATTACCAATAGGAGGGTTATGTTGTTCAAGGTCAAAGTCATGCAGAGGGTTATGTTGAGTATGATAGGCAAAGAAATCTTAGAATTGAGTTTAACAGTTTGAAGCAGCAATATTTAGCTATCAAGGAACAAATTGAGAAATCGATAGACATGAAGAATGATAGGTGTCAGGATAGGGAACCCTTCCAATGGGATGTTCCTGCTTATCTTCCCTATGAAAATTCAATGCCTATAAATTCTCCTTGTCAGCCAATGCAACCTATTCCTCAATTTCCTAAATATCAAGCTGCTGTAATTCCTAATTTTTCTACCTCACCATCACATACTGAAGTCAAAATTAAGTGTCCAAATTGGTGTTCAGATGTTGTGCCAAATGCAAACCTTATACCCCAACCTCTTGTCCAAAATTTTTCAATTAAACCTGAAACTAAGCCCACTTCTTCTTTACCCATACTTCCAGTTCAGGAAATAAAGATTCAAAAGATCATGTAGGAGGGGCAGCTATCAGAAGACAATGATAGGCTAGAATTTTTGCAGAACTTGCATGGATGGACGTCAAAGTTTCAGTTTGATTTTATTCCAGAATTGGAAAAAGGAACCACGCAAAAGGTACAATCTATTTTTCCAGCAGATCAAGAGAAGTTGGAAGATGATCAATAATCTGCATATTTTGAGTGTAGTATGCATGAAGGCACCATACTCATGCAGTTTGTAGCCATATCAGAAGAGGATAGATCAGTTTCGAATAAAAAGGAGGTAGAAATTAAAGAAAATTGTGTTTCAAATTTACAGCTTGAAGTTGATGATTTCTTGTCAGATTTGGAAAACTGCATAGGTGAAGAACATCCTATAAAACTAACTAATTTTGCAGTTTCAGAATTCAAAGAACCTCTGGTGGATAAGGTCCCTCTCATACTTAAAAAAGGAAAAGAGATGATATTGATTACAGATCTTTATTTTTCCCTCCTAAAAGAACCATTTTGGGAGAAGAATGTTTCAGAACAACATGTTGCTCAAATCAAATCTTGTGCAAAAAAACTAGACAATTTTGATCTTACGGATTATATGTCAAACAAAAATGATCAAGATGAAAGATCAGTTTTGGTACAATAGTTTGAAGGAGCTAAAGTATGTTTAGATCAGTTCTAGAATGTTCAAAAGGATGATTCAGAACAAATTCACTCAAGTACTTATGAAAGTGAAGAAAATTATCTTCAATTTTTTGACTGTACCTATGAAGAAAACGAGGATGAACTTGAGTTTTTAGACTGCATGGAGGATCTAAGCAATGCATAATCATTTGATAGAAGTGTTTAAAGGTTACTTACAACAGTCATTGAATAACTTGCAGAATAGAAGCAGATCTCAAAACAGTTTCAAGATGAGTCACAACAGTTGAAGGACACAAAACAACCTTCAGGATAGCTTCAGAAAGAACTCATTGTTGTTGTCAAAAAAATTTCTACGAAGAGGCCTTTTCCTATCCGGTATTTGGCTAATTCTCACCCAGCTACGGTATTGTCAGATTTCATGTTTGTCATGGAGCACGAAAGTGAGTCATATGCTCTCAATTTAAAGCCTCAAATCATGCCAAAATAGATTGCATATCAGATAGAGGTGCTTCCCACTTCATAGACTGATCTGATGAGTGAAATAAATGTACATGTCTCATTCCTAGCTATGTCACTTTTCTGGTTTCTAGATATGAATTCATGGCCTCAGCTTTGGAGAAAAGGCAGCTACTTTTCACTGCCTGTTTCAAGTTTTGTTTAGCATCAGTTGTTGTTGGTTAGATTTGGGTAGACTAGGATTTCCTTTTAATAAGTGTAGTTCTTGCACATTGTAATGTTTTTCAATTCAATCACCAGATCCTTTCCCAGCTTTAGTTTGTTTTGGAAGAGTTGTACCTTTCGGAAAAGGCAAATTTTGATTACATGTTTGGACTCCATGACCAATGAACAAAAGCAAGGCACTAGTCTTTAAGCTATCAGGAAGCTTTCCCCACAAGATCGCCAGAAATGTTGACAATTTATGCACTTGTGCAAAAATGGGCAACTCGAAACTTAGTCGTTACGATGAAAGGGATTGGTGAAGTATACCTAAGCTAAGGAAATTATGATATTATTAGCTACTTGCTGAATTAATTAATGATTAAGTGAAGTCTGCAACTATGTGTACTATTACAAAACGTAACATATCACATATTTTGTGATTTCATGATACCTTCAGTAAAAGAACACAAAGGCCCTAAAGGACAGTTGTGTTATCTTGATAAAGACACCGAATTACAAAGTAGGTGAAGTGTTGAGTTTTTGGGACAGCAAACATAAATGCAGATTACAGAAATCAGAGTTCATTATTGAATGTTACATGTTCTCATTAATATTCTTTCCTTATGATTAAGACATTCAATTATGTTTCTGAGTTGTTTAGTTCATTATACAATCCATATACAAAAGCTAGAATGCATAAGGAAATACACAAATCATTTTCAAAATTCAATGTTTTATTCACAAGGAGAGTCAAAGGTTTCCCACACAAGCCGTGGGATGTAGCTGAAAATTAAAGTACAGATACTGAAATAAAAGGTACAAATGCATGAAAGAGAAAGAAAAGGAGTATGAGTGAACCCGTCATTGCCTTGGGGTTTTTTTTCTTTGATTGAAACATATCCATCTCCATTGTAGAAGCCATTGTACCTGAAAAGAAGAAAAGAATAACTATTAGCTATGAGCTCAAGGATCAAATCATATTTCTACATTGTCCAAATTCATGCATATGAATCTCTAATAACAGGATATGTAGTTTACTTGAATATCAAACTGTATACATGCTTTATTCACTTAGAAGGAATGGAGAAAGAGAAGAGAAAAGAAGAAAACATGGAAACAAGAGAGGCCAAAAAGCCTAAGCATTTTCTAACTATTTTCGTAAGTGCGCAGGTACAGGTTGTAGCCAATGAAAAATTGACAAGTCATAAGTGCATGCAAGAAAAAGAAGAATGTAACTCAAAGTTTCAGTAACTGTTCTGAAATGGAAGAAGTTTCAGTGTAGAAGAGAAAATGGCAAATAGAAGAACACTTTTTAGTTACAGCTAAAAGGGAAGAAGTAGAATTTGAAAGTTGATATTTGGCTAAAAAGAGAAGGTTACAGTTAAAAGGGAATTCTGGGAAAATTTTGACAAGGCTTCGCCATGTAAAACAGACATTTCAAATTTTCTAGCATACATAGAAAGTTGTAATAAAACTCAAGAACAGTATTGATGTATAAAAGGATTGCAGTAAAAGCAATAGATTACAGTATCTGAATCAAGGCTTATGCCTGATAATGATATTAAAAAATAGGTAAAGAGTTGCTTGAAAACTATTGCAGAGACAAAGTAAAAGGGTGAGCCAAATATTGATCAAAATGAGCAATATATAATCAGAAGATTACAAAAAAAGCACAAACTGTCACTACCTTGCTCAAAATAATGGTGCTACAAGTACAAAGATCAACGTTCACAAATGGATCATTAGAATCAATGCAAAGTAGTCTAAGTGAATGGCAGTTGTTGACCAACTTTTTCAAATTTTATAAAGTGTCAAAATTTCCTCCTCTGACCCGAAAGTCCACAGAGTACACATGTCATCATTATAACAGAAGTGGAAAAGTGGAGGCCAAGGGTATTTATTAAGTTTAAAACCTTTTGCAAAAAAGGTGAAAATTTCCAAAATCTCCAGCAAGCCCGACACCCCGCAAGGCGGAAGTCAACAGTGAACAAAGATCAAAGCAAAGGCGGAGTGGCGGTCCTGCTTTACATTTTGAAACCTTTTCGCAAAAAGATTAAAATTTCCAAAAATCTCCTGCATGTCCAAGCTTCCACAATGAGAAATTCAAATCCACGGGGAGAAAATTCAAACAATGATTCCACATAGTATCGGTGGAGCGGTGGGATTTTTCAAAGTTTTGAGGCTTAACACGACAAGGGCAAAAAAGCCACAAAAGTTCTGCAGGTCTACAACAGGCCTAAAACTTCAAAAGGGTCCGAAAGTTCGCAAGGGACTTAAAATTTCCAGAATTTTTCCCATGGGCCCGAAAAATCAAAGAATGAAGAAATTACTTTATGTCCACCACAGGGAAACGAAAAAATACAAATGCAGCTATAGGTGAAGATCAAGTATAGATGAATCATATAGTGCATAGCAATAAGCTCAAGGTATAGTTTGAAAGCACTAGAAATCAGGTTGCAGCAATAGAAATGATATATGCAATACAAATAATAATTCCAGGAAAGCATACTATGAAGCTTCACGATTTACAGTTGAACAAATGATAAGCATGCAATTGTCTAATTGATCATTTTCAAGCTACAGGCTTTCATTATAACTAAAGCAAGTACTTCATGTTTTAATACACAAGTGAATGGAATATAAAAACATCAACTAGGTGTGTCAAAATGTAGTACAGAAGCATCAAAGTGGCAGATTTAAGTGTCTGAGCATCCTAATAATTCTAGGTTGTAGAATCAATAAGAAAAGCAGGAATCAGAGTTTTCATAAGCCTTTTAAAATATACAAGATCTTAGCTCACAGATTCTTGAAAGAATGAAGAATGCAACTACATGTTGCAAGAGATCAACCCAAAAGTTGAACTGAAGAGAAAATGCATGGTATGCTAAAAGATACAAAAATGTTACAATATCGACACAATTAGCATAAGGGTCGAGCTATCGATCAAAGGGGACAAGTTTAAAGTGATCATTACATAAACTTTGCAAAGTTCACAAATATTACCCATTGCTACAGTGAATAATGATCACCAAAAAGGGTAAATTCCATCATAGTTCAACTTGAATAAAATACAAATCCGACCATACATGCTAGCATGATCACCGAAAATGTGAGTCTTTCAACTATAATCATCAGGTCTATTCAAGTGCAAAATCCAAACAAGAAAATTACAAAGCGGTGAAGGTTGAAGGGGTGGCATACTATATAATACGCCATGTGTTATGTAAAGGAGCTTAATTATTAAAACTATGATTATTGCTTAGTCTATGCCCAAATAAATCAAAGGGGTGGTCAAATGTAATATGATGCTTATGCCATGGCCAAAGGGGACGTCAATATCAGGACATGTGCATATGGCAGGTGGTCCCCATAGGATGTTTATACTTTGCAAAATATTACAATTATTGTAATTGAATAGGGAGTTATTTTTGCATGCTTCACAAAAGTTCAGAACAGAGAAGAAGACAAAATTGCATGTTCACGAAGAGAGAATTGCCTAGCAAACAATCTTATTTTTAGCAAATTTTTCACCCTTCTTTCTTAAAAATTTGAACAGACAACTTCAGTTTGATTGTATTGTAATTAAGGCTAATAATGCCTATTTGTAATTTAATGCTCTATTTATATTCCTTTATCTATTATTGAATAAAGGATAAAAATAGGATGCATGGGCGAGTACAAGCCTTAAGCTACTTTTAGGAAGAAGGTGAAATTTATTTTTCTATATATTGTGTGCCTTTACAAAGCACAAGGAGAACTTTTGGAGGACTTTTTGGATATATGAGTACTGAAGCAATTTTTTCTATTTTTGCCCTCTGAGTGTGAATTATTTGCTGCCTTTCCAAGTTATTTTTACAATCTTCTGTATGTTTCTATTAGTCTTGTGAATGCAAATTCCTTGATCAATCACCTTACCCCTGTTGCAAATTCAGTGTTTTCTACTTAATTATAATGTGCATGTTAACTTATTAGTATTGTTTTGATCTTCCCTCAGTATAAATCAAGTGTTTTGCCCTTAGATATTATGCAGAAAAAATCTTGGTTCGTGCATCAAAAATCCTTCCCAAATCAGTTGTGCATATACTCAGTTAAAGTCCTCATATTAATTTGGTGTATCACCTCAGTTTTAATTATTCTTCAGTCATCTTTTACTCACAACTCCCAGAAACCAATTTAGGATACACCAATAAGGAACCGATCTTGATACCCGGAGACTCACCTCAAAATAGGTATACCCACAGACCTGAGGTGTTTCCATTGTATCTACAAAAGAGAGATATCAAATTCTGCAAGCTTAGAAAAACCTACAGCCATCTCTTTAAAGGGTGCACTTTCGAGAGATAACAGTTTCCAAAAGGAACCTATAACAAGCTGAAGTACAAGAAGATTGGTCCCCTGAAAAATGTTGAAAAAAAAAATGATAATGCTTATGAGGTAGAATTGCTAGGGAATTTTGATATTTCTCAAGTGTTTATTGTTTCATATCTGTATTATTTTCATGGTGATAGTGCAGAAGGGGATGTTATTGATGAATTAGTAGATTGGAGGTAGCAGGTTTCGGTAAAGAAGAAAGAAGAAGTGGATCAGATTCTAGATAAGAAAACAATCGACACATGACATGGGAAAATACAACAAATATTTGGTACATTAGAAAGGATTGGAACAAGAGGAAAATACTTGGGTCACAGAGTGGGAGATTAAGAAGTTGGATGCAGATAAATTGAAGCAGTTTGAAGAAGACAACTTGTAGGAGCTGCATTTTTTTCAAGCAGGGGAGAATGATGCACCAAAATTAGTAGGAAGTTGACAAGGTCATAACTTGAGCTCCGGGTGTCCGTTTGAGTTCATTTTTTTTGAAACCACATGTTTCAATGAGACAAACGCATCAATAACCAGCCCTATCAGTTGGGGAAAGTTTTAGCACATTTGTTGGGCCCTAAATCTACCATCTTGAGGCTGAAAATTAGGATTTAAGTTATAGTTTGGTTTTTTCCTATTTTTGGGCATTAGTTAATTTTAGTCGATTAGTTGCATTATGAGTTAGAAAGTTGGCAATTCCTCTTATTTAGGAATGTAGAAGATGAGTGGAAATTTTTTTGCCCATACGTATAAGCATGTGAACTTACTAAGAATGGCAGGTTCTAGTAAACTACTAAAAATAGTAAATTCCGCCACCTACAGTAGATTTAGTCAAAGTTAGTTAGGGTTTGCATGGAAACTCAAGTTGGGATTTGTTTTCCTATTTATGAAGCATTGTAATTTATTTTTGGATAATGAAGAAGGAGATCTATTTTCTTTTGGAGTTCATGTTATTTGCAGTATATCAAGTTTGTTTAGAATTTGGCTACATTGTGATCCCAAGGTCTTCTCTCCCAAATCAAGCAGCTTATAGGATGAGCCCAACATTGCCTACAAAATTGAATAAGCAAGTGGTAGATCTTGTGAGAAAGGGGGTAGTAAGGGAGAACATGAGTCCATGTGTAACCCCGACTTTATTAACTCCAAAGAAGGATGGAACATGGAGAATGTGCACGGATAACATATCAATCAATAAACTTACAATCAAGTATAGGTTCCCAATACCTCGCCCTTATGATATGATGGATGTGCTTGTTGGATCTAGTTATTTCACAAAGATTGACCTTCGCAGTGGTTACCATCATATTCAGATCAAAGAAGGAGATGAGTGGAAAACAACATTCAAGACAGGGAATGGATTATATGAGTGGATGATGATTCCATTCAAGTTATCTAATGTACCTAGAAATTTTATGAGGTTGATGAAAACTATGTTGTGGGAGTACAATGGTAAGTTTGTTGTGGTTTATTTTGATGATATCTTGATTTTAAGTAAAAATAAGAAGAGCATTTGAGGCATCTGAGGGTGATATTTGAAGTGTTAAGGAAAGAGAAGTTGTATGCAAATATGAAGAAGTGCACATTTATGCAAGAGAGTTTGGTATTTTTAGGTTTTATTATTTCAGCAAATGGGGTAAAGATGGAATTCGATAAGATAAAAGCAATTATTGAATGGCCTACTCTACAGAGTATAACAGAGGTAAGAAACTTTCATGGTTTAACAACATTTTACTAAAAGTTATTTAAAAAGTTTAGCAGTATTGTAGCACCTATAAAAAAAAATGCACAAAAGGAAGGGATTTTTTGTGGACAAAGGCAGTTGAGGATAACTTTCAGTTCTTAAAGAAGAAGGTGACAGAGGCACCTATTTTGGCACTACTAGATTTTGATAAAGTGTTTGAGGTTGATTGTGACGCCTCGCATGTGGGTATTAGTGTTGTGCTAAGTCAAAGCAGAAATCCAATAGCTTTCTTTAGTGAGAAACTTAATGAGGTAAGAAAGAACTACTCTACTAATGATGTGGAATGTTATGCAATTGTACAAGCATTGAGGCATTGGAGGCATTATTTAGTGCCTAAGGAGTCTGTGTTGTTTACATACCACATAGCCCTGAAATATGTGAATACGCAAAAGAAGTTGAATAGTAGGCATGCAAAGTGGGTATCATTTTTGTAAGGTTATAATTTTTCTTTTAAGCATAAAGCAGGAAAACAAATTCAAGTTGCGGATGCGTTGAGTAGGTGTGTGACTCTATTTACAACTATGGAAAATGAGGTGGTTGGTTTTGAAGCAATAAAGGATTTGTATTCTTCTGATCCTGATTTCAATAATATTGTTGAAAGGTTAAGTCGTCCATTGTTAGAAAATGTAGGTGATGTCCAGGATGAGTACCTTTTACAGGATGGCTATCTATTCAAGGAACCTCGAAAGGCCTTGCACATAATACAGGGTTGTATATGCCATTTCCTGTTCCCAAAGGGTCATGGAAAGATTTGAGTATGGATTTCATTTTGGGATTACCAAAAACACAACGAGGCAATGACTAAATTTTTGTGGTTGTTGATAGGTTTTCTAAGATGGTTAATTTTATTACCTGTAAGAAAACTAGTGATGTGATAGGAGTAGTAGATTTGTTTGTTAGAGAAGTTGTTCATTTGCACGGTGTTCCAAAAACCATTACTTCAGATAGGGACACAAGGTTCTTAAGTCACTTCTGGAGGACTTTATGGAAGAACTTGAGAACTAAATTACAGTTCAACACTGCCTATCATCCTCGGACCAATGGGAAAACAAGGATTGTAAATAAGAGTTTGGGAAAGCTATTAAGGTGCGTGGTTGGAGAAAAGCCAAAACAATGAAATTTAACATCTTCGTAAATAGACCCACAGGAAAGTCTCCATTTTCTATTGTGTATGTGAGTAATCCAAATGGGGTGTTAGATTTGGTACAACTCCCAGTTGATGGTAGAGTTAGTGATGATGTAGAAGTATTTGTCAAACATATACAACAATTGTAGGAAGAAGTGTGGAAGAAGTTGCAAAACAGTAATGAGAAGTATAAGGAAATAACAGATGTGCACAAATGGAAAAAGGTATTTACAGTGGGTGAGTTGGTTATGGTATACATGTGGAAGGAAAGATTTCCAAAAGGAACCTATAACAAGCTGAAGTACAAGAAGATTTGTCCCTGCAAAATCATGAAATAAATAAATAATAATTCTTATGAGGTCGAATTGTCAGGGAATTTTGATATTTCTCCAATGTTTAATATTTCATACTTATATTATTTTTATGGGTATGGTGCAGAAGGGGATGTTATTGACAAAGTAGTAGATTGGAGGCAGGTTACAGTGAAGAAGAAAGAAGTGGGTCAGATTCTAGACAAGAAAACAGTGCACACACGACATGGGAAATAAAAATAATATTTGGTACATTGGAAAGGATTGGAACAAGAGGAAAATACATGGGTCATAGAGTGGGAGATTAAGAAGATGGATGAAAATAAATGGAAGAAATTTGAAGAAGACAACTTGTAGGAGCTGTTTTTTTTTCAAGAAGGGGAGAATGATGCACTAAAATTAACAGGAACTTGAAACGGTCATAACTTGTGCTCCAGGTGTTTGCTTGGGTCCCTGTTTTTTAAACCACCTGTTTTGAAAAGAAAAACACACCAACTAAATAGCCTTGCCAATTGCAGCACGTTTGGGCACATTTTCGGGGCCAAATTCCACCATCTGAGGGCCCAAAATTAGGATTTAATTTTTAATTCGAGTTTTTCCTATTTTATGGCATTAGTTAATGTTATTTTCTTAGATCCATTATGAGTTGGAAATTTGGAAATTCCTCTAATTTAGGCATGTAGAAGATGCATGGAAATTTATGTTCTCGTACGAATAAGCATGTGAACTTACTAAGAATAACATGTTCTAGTAACCTGCTAAATATAGTAATTTTCACCACCTAGAGTAGATTTAGTCAAAGTTAGTTAGAGTATGCTTGAAAACTTGAGTTGGGAGTTGTTTTTATATTGAGGAAACATTGTAATTCTTGATTCAATAACGAATAAGGAGATCTATTTTCTTTTGGAGTTCAAATTATTTGCAGTATATTGAGTGTGTTCAAATTTCGACTACATTAGAAAGTTGATGCTTCATAATAAATCAAACAAATAGGTCATCATCATGGTTTTAGGAATGAAAAAAAATCATATTTTCATGGAATTCATGGGGCTATAATTCCAGGTGACCTTATTGGGAGGAATGCATATGGAATAAAGGTCTCTTTTGATGCTCGTGTTAATGCTCAGCTCACTGCAAATTTCAAGACAGTAACATATGGTAAGAAATTTGATCATCTTTTAAGAAATGATTGGATACATCACCTTCACACTACTTCTTTACAATGTTTTGGTTGTCCTAAGAAATATTCTAACAAGTTTGTAAAGATGAAGAGTAACAAATGTGAAGAGGATTCTAATTCGGCTCTGGGGAGTGGAATTTTTGTTGAAATTCCCAAACATGACCCACATATTTAGTACTTAAGGGTTCCTCCTATACCACTTCAATATTTGCATCATGGAGTGCATCACAGTCAATTTGATAAGAGGAAGGTCATGTTGAGGGACAAGGGGGACATAGATTCTTCCTTGTAATTTTTGGATTGTTTGCACCTAGAAGTTTGGGATCTGGGGAACCTTTTTAAGAATGTTGATACAAACTTGAGGAATATTGTCTACATCTCTAAGGAAGCCACGAGGAAATTGGTAACCACAATAAATGTGCATTTCTCACCTACGGTGAAATAAATAGTGTTTGCATCAGATGTTAGATGGTCTTCGCTACCATCATACAAATTTTTCATGAGACAACACAATGCTACTTCCATAGTAAGATGCTCTATCTAAATTCTCATTTTGGATGGATAGTACTCTCCTTAGATAGATGTAGGTTGACATTTATGATGATTTGTTTTGGGTTTAATAGCATGTGTGGAAGGGATTTCAAGTATTATAGTTGTTGCACCCTTCCTATGTCAATAACATCTTAGAATTTTGAGTTAAAAATGCTATACTATAGCCATGATGGGATGTCCTATTTAAAATTATTCAGGGGTTGTGCATACCTTACATGGACAATGAGAAAGAGGCATGTTTGGAGCCAATTTTTCCATTTAATATGATGGGTAATAGGGTTTACACATAGAGATTGAGAAAATCCAATATCCCAACTTCTTTGGCATTGTTTACAAAGAAATTTAGAGTTGTACATGGACAATACACCCACTTAGCCATACTTCTATGTTATGAACCTCAGCCAACGATGAAGAAAATTCAGTGGGGTGACTTTAAATAAACAATTGAAAACCCGAATCCGCAAGGTAACAACCATCCAAAAGAGGTGAGCATAAATTTTAGTATGTGTTTTTTGCATCTTATGATAAAATGCCATGATAAAGGGAAGAAGGAAATGCTTCCAAGTATGGCTAGCATGAAGAAGGAAGAGACATATCTTTAGGGAATTTAATGCATATAGGCTAACAAGGTCTACTCTTGTGTAAGGTGCTTCATGGTGATAATTTTTGGTTGGTTTCAAGTATGTACAGTACTACCTCCATGTAGGGAACACTTAAAGAACTAAGAGCAAATTGGATCTTTTTTGTTGAAAGACATATTTTACACCAAGTTATGACAAGGATGGGTTACAATAATATTGAGTTAAGGGCCAATATTTCTGCTAATTTCAACCATAGAGTTGTTGATCTTCATTTTCCATCTTATGTAAGACAATTTTTAGTCCCTACACCACTACTCATGAATTTTCCTTTTTCCATAAGATTTCAGTTTGATTGTTGTTATACCATTTTCTTAAGGTTGAAAATGCAAGAATCAAATTTGGGACTGTCATTCGTAGTCATGAACAACTATAAACTTATATTTTAAAAGGAATTTCCATCATGGGTTGACATGGGAAGAAGGCTACGACTGAAAGGAAGAAACAAATCATATTTGATAGCATTGAATTGCATAATATTCCATGAGATTTATGGTTGTGGTGAATTCTTTCCATCCTATTCAAAATCTAATTTGAGTCTTGTGATAAGAGGAATAGTTGGTCCAATTGACTATTCATGTGTTCCTTACATTAGGACAGAAACTACAACAATTTGGAAGGATTTTAAAAAATTTGAGCATGCCAAAGTAGGAGACGTTGTTGTTGTTTTTTAAAAGGAAGATAAAGAGTATTTTAAGGAAGAGGGGGGAAACAGAGGTGTGATTTTGTTTGGGTTTAAGCTCCATCATTTGAAAGGCATGAGATCCAAATTATGGGAACACTACAACATGTTCTTTCACCTTGACATGATGATGCTTAGACATATGAGCTTGCAATTGCTTGACAACGAGTAATTTTGGGAAGGGAGGATTATAATGTTCCCTTTTTTGATATAATGCCAAATGGAGACTTCTTGTCATTATTTTTACATAGCCAAGAGGGATACGTGAATAGGGGTAGTAATTGAGTTTTGTTTTGGTTTTATTTTATTATTTTTAATGTTTTTCTTTGGTGTTTTACTCCTTAAGGCAGTTTGGCTGGGATTACGAGATTCCCAAAAAGGAATTAAAAGATAAAGTGAAGCTTGGTGATCATTTTTCACCTATTTGGCCTTTACTGCCAACGAAGGGATATTAAAGGAGGTCATTTAGCCTCATTTGGATCATATTTGGTGCATATACACTGACTGATTGCGATTTTGGGCTGATTGTTGAATACCTTTCCATGTGAGGATGAAAACCCTATTATGTGGCATAGTGGAAAATGAAAATTGTCCATATTGGCAAATTAAAGGCATTGATTGAAAACTCTCTTGTTGATTTGGATCTAGGGCATAAAAAATAAGACCTACAAAGAGTTTTGGCATATTTTGGAGCCCTTCTCCTACGGAGCGACTAGTGTTTGAGTGTGATCTAGTGTCTTCTAGGGCACATAACTTATTTATTCTTTGATATTTTTAGACTCGGCATAATATATAGGGATAAAATCTATCATCTTTTATAATTATAGGGGTTTGGAGACATCTATTTTGATCATTTCTATTAATTGTACCTCTATTTTTCTAAATTAATTTTCCATTTAATTATTTGATTAAGTTTCGTAGTGAAAAATGACTTAAAATCTGCTTAAAGTGTTTTCTTATGTTTTTTATGAGTTCATTGATGATATTTGGGTGATTTATCACTAATTACACATTATTATAAAAATCAGACTGTTGATTTACATTTTTCATAAAAACCCAATTAGATAATATAAAATTTGAGTTCAATCTTTTGGTTTTTATGTGATTTCCTCATTTTTTAGTTTCACCTCTAGAAAGGAACATTACATCTTAATTCTTCTAATTACACAAAAGGGTAAGTGTGTTTGGTGAGTGAAAGACCCTGGGGATTTTTGTTTGAATATCCTGAAGCTAAATATGTAAACAATTATTTTCAAGGGTGGTAAGAGTTGCATATCCATTATTCAGTTTATCCTCTATACTTTGAGTCAAACTAAAAACATTCAATTCAAAGAAGACAACCCCGAAATATACATACAAAAAGGATTCCTCAACATTATCACATTTGTAAGTATCATTTGGATTTCCTTATTTATAGAAATATTAAAAGTCATGATTTTTGTTTTACCTAAATTAACTTATAATTTGTGAGTATCACAAAAGGAAAACTAAGATATCAAGTTGTTTCTAAAGACCTCTTACTTAGTGAGACATCAAAATAGTGTCATCTTAAAAAAAGATTATAATAACGATTTTGAAGAGTAACTAACCATCGATTACACCTAATGTATTTGAAATTATTTCTTCAAATTAATAAATATATAGTCTAAAAAAATATAAAGAAAATAAACAACTTCATATTATATATATATATATAGAGATAGAGAGAGCAAATTACATTTAAAATAATGATTAAAGGCTCTTACCAATACTATGATTAACAAAAACTCCCTAGTGAGACATCTTTTTGCAACAATGGATGCAAGTAATAATTTTAAAATATACAAATTTAGTTAAAGGAAAGTACATATGCCTTTGTTACCACACTAACATATCTACCTCTGCTAAAATAATTGACCTCTACCATTTTGGAGACAATCTCATTAGTCCAAACTATTGGCACCAAACCCAATTCTCTCTGGTGGTCTCCGCATCTATGATACTCATGTGCATATCCAAAACAATCACTATAAAGGTATTTAATGCATAGGTGGTGGTACCAAAAACATACGACTTTAACAACAACTAATTCTTAGAGCTCTCATCAACCAAATCACCAAGCCATGTTATAAGAACACCTTACTCAAGAAGCCTGATTCTACTCAAAACAAAAAAATTCATCAAATAACTGAAACAAAAGTTATAGAAACATTTCACATGCTTAAATACATCTATTTAACATGTTCTTGCACCCTAAGAAGTTTCAAATCATAAATTTTCATCAATCTCCTTTTAGACCTCTCTTACTTGCTCGTAGCCCTCAAAAAAGGAATTTTTTGAAGAAAATGAAAAATTATAAGTATTCATGCTTCACTATGAATTTTTATAGATACAAATTTTCCTCATTAAGATTCCTATAAAGTTTCAGATCTCAACTCTTTTCCAAACAATTTTTATTTCCTTTTTACTGTTTTCCACTAGCTCGAAATTTTTAACCTTTTTGACTCCCTAAGCTTGTTGTCCAGACCAAAATATAAAATTTATAGAAAAAATAATTAATGATTAATATATCATTTATTCTCCTCTTTCTTCTTTCGAAATTGCATTCCTTGAATCATCGTATAATTCACCCAACAACAACCTCTCCTTTTTAGGCTAGTTTAAGTTAGGTGTCCTAGGGTTTCACGAGCTCTCTAGGGTTTTAACACTTCCCCAATGTTTTACACCTCTTAATCACTTTAATCAACTTATATTCACCTTTTTCATGTCATTTTCAATGTTCCTTCACTCTCTTGTCATCAATCAATCCATTTTCCATGTTTTAGCCTTCTCAAGGTTTCTTGCTTGCTCTTAACACTTCTAGTCCTCTAGCTCTATTTTTTATGTCCTTTATTCTTCTAGATTTGGCTAAGTTACCTAACCACCTTCTTAATACCCTTAAAATTCTCATAATAACCAATTAAAATATCTCAATTTTCCTCTTCAAGACTCTCTCTCTCTCTCTCTAACAAAAGCTTTCATGTTCTTCTCTTGCCTCTCATTGTGCCTATAGCAGAACAATCTTGTTTGTTTATGGTTTTGGTCTATTAAAACTTCTTTATATTATCCAAAAGGCTTATGGAATTTTAATTTACCTTCTTAAAAATTATAGTGCACTCTCTTATTCATAAACCATCTTTATGTATACATTTCATGCCACTTTATGCCCTTAAACTTGATTGTCACAGTTTTTGCTTTTATGACCTGTTTATGCATGCAATTTCCTTATCTCCCTAACACTTGAAGACTCTAATTCAATGGTTCTTAATCCTCTTTTAGACATTTCTAATTCCTTCTGATGCTAAATCTCTAGATTTACATAAATAAATTCAACAAAAATAAATCAGATTAACTCATGAAATGGAACGTATAGAAAATACAAACAAAATGAAAGTAGAATGGAGCAATTTCTATTGAATATGATAGGGAATTTTATACAATTTTTTTCTCCTAAAATCATGGATTCAAGTCTTATCATTTTATCCCCATATATCTCATTTATTCCCTAGTCTTACTCCCAATCCCAAGATACTCTCACACACTCCTATCTCTATGAGTTGTGCATGACAACTAATTGTGCACACTCACATATTATTTAAATATTAACTAATACTAATATTCAAACCATATGTTCACACTATGAACACTAATTTCCTAACACCTTCTAACCTATAAAATACTCCACAACCTTTAACACCATGGAAATAAAATTATTACTCTAAAGTTTTTTCCTTTTAAGCCCTCAAAACTAAGAAGTCACACAGTGGACTGATTTGATCAAGATTCTACCCACCAAAACTTCTTATTTCTCCTTGAAAATTCATCAACATGTTACTCATGCCCCAAACACACTTACTACCAATTTTCTTGAGTTTTCATCAGTGGTAAATAAACTTACACCAAATTTTTCCTTCAAA
The DNA here is from genome assembly GCA_019776745.2 of Taxus chinensis. NCBI lineage: Eukaryota > Viridiplantae > Streptophyta > Pinopsida > Cupressales > Taxaceae > Taxus > Taxus chinensis. The sequence goes on from CM034146.1 coordinate 685,217,494, forward strand.
CCCTAGTCACAGCCCAAGACAGGGCAGTTTAGATCTATTAACACTTTTATGCATTTTCAAGAGTGTAAAATGATTAAACCACCTTCCTTATCCTCCTTACAACCTTTCTCGTGACCTTCAAGGTTCATTATTCTCCCCTTTAATCTTTCAAGAATCAAATCACTTGATAAATGCCTTCAAAGTTATTGATCTCAACTATGTGACCTTAACACAGTTCTTGTTAACTTATATTGCTCGTATTTGATATTCCTCTGCCATCAAAGATGAAAAACCCTTATCCATACATGTTTCATCACAATTCACAACACAATATATATAAATTACACAAAATAAATGATCATTTCAAGAACACATCTCAAAACATATGTCACACCTATCATGCCAAACATTGTTACCATTCTCAACTCATCAATATTCAATCATTATCACAATTCTTATACACAAATACATGTACATTCTTATTTCCCTATCTCTTAATCATTCAAATAATTCAAGAATAAAAATGTATTTTAAAAACCCTCTTCTTATTTATGGAGGACTTATCATAGTAATTACTTATTTGAATTACACAGATAAATTTGGGCCTTCAGGGCACTTTTCTAAATTCCTCCTCACTGTATTTTCCTCCTACAACATAATGAATCCCCATCCATTCAACTACATATTCTTTTTTATCAATAAGATAGTTTTTACATTGAGTTTCACTAACCTAACCCAAGTAAGACTTAACTAGAAATCAAGAGCTCAAGTTAGGAGGACATGGTAACCTTAATAACATCATATGAGGACCCTAGAACTATGTGCCACATTTATTTACACAACACTAAAATCTAGACTAAAAATTACAACCTAATATTTTCAAATATTGGAAAGGGCCATTTTGGAGGGAAAAATCCAAATGGTCACTTATTACATGTCCATGAATCCAAATGGACTAGAAACATCCTATGAACATCCAAATGGACTTAAGACACCCGATAACAAAATTTAGTATGTACAAGTGATGATCCTACATCATACTCCCTTGGTGGAGAGAATTAAGCTCTATACATTTATGGCTTTCTTTCCTTTTCTTTCATTCATGTTGTAATTGTAAGCTCATATTTTTCTTTGGTGTTCTCTTCTCATCTTCATCAGCAACAGGTCTTCTTAGTTCTTTATATTATTCCTTCATCTTCTTCTTGATATCTTTGTCCTCCAAATTGAAGATTTCTTACATTTTCCTCTTTACTTGTGCTATTTTAAGAGATGCCTCTTCAAATTACTTTGTTTCTTCATCGAGTAAACCTAATAAACACATTTACACAAAACATTAGTTACAAAACAAAGAGACTTTTGTGTATCTCCACATGCTTCTTTCACTTTTCATTTTTACTCCTCCATTTTGTGCTTTGTTTCCACAACTTATTTGCCTTTTATTTTTCTTTTGAATCCTTCCATCCATCATTTCAACTCTTTCTTCCTCATTATTCACTTCATCACTATTCAAATCACTTTCAAGTGCTTAAATCTCAGCCTCTAGTTGTTGATCTTTACTCTCATGTATAAACTGAAAAATTGATTATTCTTGTTTTTCCTCAATTTCTTATTCACAAATGAACTCATTCCTCAACATTTTTATAATCTTTTTTTCCTCTTTTTTGCATGTCTTCTTATCCATCCTCCTTTTCCTTCTTTCATCTTCTCTTATCCATGTTCTCAGTTGTATTTTCTTCTTCCTCTCCATGAGTGACCTTATAGGCCACTTAACCACCTTCTACATCATTAATTCAATTCCTTGATATTTTATTTCTCCCACTTTTTCCATCAACACCAACATTTTCTCCATACCATTCCTTGACTATCTGATTTTTGGTTCCATCCACAACTCTCTCTTCTTTTCTAATTCTCTAATTCTCTCTTCTTTTCTCATTCTCTCTCTTCTCATTGCTTATGAACTTAAGCAATTCCTTTACTATACTCACTTTCTCTTATTCCACATTCTCTCAACAATTATTTTCCACCTTACTAAAGCATCGCCTAGGTTCTTTTTCACACCAAGTCTTTTGACTCTTCTTTCTTCAATTTTCATTCTCTTCTTTTGGGATTCTTTTCACTTTTTTCTTTTCCTCTTTCTTTCACTTTTCTCTTTCTTACTTCTTTCTCTCAAAGATAAACTCGTCCAATACACACAAATCTCAAAATAAGGTAAATTATTAGTTCAAAAAACTTCAATTCAATTCATCAAACAACTCAAATCACTTATATACAATTGTTTGTAACAAAGATATCTTATTACTAATCAATAACTTCTTCCTTCGGATCAACAAAGAGCAAACCTCAAATTCCTTGATATTACCAATCTGATACCAAAATGATGTAGAGGTGGTGGGCCCAAAACATACAACTTAAACAACAACCAATGGTTAGAACTATCATCAACCAAATCATCAAACCATGTTATAAGAACACCTTGCTCAAGAAGCCTGATTCTACTCAAAACATAACAATGCATCAAATAACTGAAACCCGGGCTATAAAAACCTTTCATATGCTCAAATACATCTATATAACATGTTCATGCACCTCGAGAAGTTTCAAATCATCAATTTTCATCAATCTCCTTTTAGACTTGTCTTACTTGCTTGAAGCCCTCCAAAAGGAAAAAATAGAAGAAAATGAAAAATTATAAGGATTCACGCTTCATTTTCATTATAGATACCCATTTTCCTCATTAGGGTTTATACAAATTTCTAGGTCTTAACTCTTTGCCAAACAATTTTTATTCATTTCTTACCGTTTTCCGCTAGCCCTAGTTTATAGCTTTCTTGACTCCCTGAGCTTGTTGTCTGGACCAAACTATAAAATTTCCAAAAAAATATTTAGTGTTTGAGATACCCTTTATGATCCTCTTTCTTCATGCAAAATTTAATGCACTAAATTCTTGTACAATTCACCCAATACCAACCTCTCCTTTTTAAACTAGTTCAAGTTATGTCTCCTAGGGTTTCGTGAACTCAATAGGGTTTTAACACTTCCCCGCTATTTTACACCTTTTAATCACTTTACTCCACATATATTCAAATTTTTAATTCTATTTTCAATTTTTCTTCACTCTCTTGTCATTAATCAAGTGATTTTCCATGTTTTAGCCTTCTCAAGGCTTCTTGTATGCTCTTAACACTTCTTGTTCTCTAACTTTGTCTTTTTGTCATTTCTTCTTATAAATTTGGATAAGTTCCTTAACAAACTTCATACTATCCTTTTGCTTCTCCTAATAACCAATGAAAATTTCTCAACTTACCTCTTCAAGACTCTCTCTCTAATAAAATATTTCTTGTTCTTCTCTAGCCTATCAATGTGCCTATAACAGGATAATCTTGTTTGTTTCTAGTTTTGGTCTATTTAAAATTATTTATACCCTCCACAAGGCTTATGGAGTTTTCATTGACCTTTTAAAACATTCTAGTGCACTCTCTTATGCATCAAAAATCTCTATGTATTCATTGCATGCCACTTTATGCCCTTAAAATTGATTGTCACAGTTTTTGCTTTGATGAGGACTATGCATGCAATTTCCTTCTCTCCTTAACACTTGAACACTATGAGTAAATGGTTCTTAAGCCTATTTTATAACTTTTTAAATTCCTTATAACCTATAACAGACTCCACAACCTTCAACACCATGGAAATAATATTATTACTCTAAAGTTTCTTCCTTTTAAGCCCTCAAAACTGAGCAGTCACACATTAGACTGATCTAATCAAGATTTCACCTATAAAATCTCCTTATTTATCCGTGAAACTTCATCAACATGTTACTCATTCCCAAAACACACTTCCTACCAATTTTCTTGATTTTAACCAATATAAAAGAAAGTTACACCAACGTTTGCTTTTAAACCCTAGTCACAGACTGAGATAGGGAAATTTAGATTTATTAACAATTTTATGCATTTTCAAGCTTCTAAAAGGATTAAACCACCTTACCTATCCTCCTCGGAATATTTATCATGACCTTCAAGGTGGATTAAACCACCTTCTCTCCTTTGAGCTTCCAAGCATCAAATCACTTACAAAATGCCTTCAAAGTTACTCACCTGAACTGTGTGACCTTATCATGGTTCTTGTTAACTTTTATTTCTTTTATTCAATCTTTCTCTATCGTCAAAGATGTAAAAAACCTTATCTGTACCTGTTTCATCACCATTCACAACAAAATATATATAAATTATATAAAATCAATGATCATTTCGAAAACAAATCTCAAAACATATGCCACCCCTGTCATGCCAAACTTTGTTACCATTTTCAACTCATTATTATTCAATCATTATCACAATTCCTATACACAAAGACATGTACATTATTATTTCCTTGTCTCTTAATCATTCAAATAATTTAAGAATACAAGCATATTTTAAAAAAAAATCTATTCTTATTCATGAAGGATATGTCATATTAATTGCTTCCTTGAATTACAAAGATCCGTTTGAGCCTCTAGGGATCTTTTCCAAATTCCTCCTCACTATATTTTCCTCTTAAAACACAATGAATCCCCCTCCATTCAAGTACATATTATTTTTATCACTAAAAAAGTGGTTACATTGAGTTTCACTAACCTAACTCTAGAACTCAAGAGCTCAAGTTAGGAGGACATGAGAACTTTAATAACATCATAGGAGGACCCTAGAACTATGTGTCAAACTTATTTACACAACATTAACATCTAAACTACAAATTACAAACTAAGATTTTCAAATATTTGAAAGGCCCATTTTGGAGGGAAAACTCCAAAAGGTCACTTATTACATGTGCATGAGTCCAAATGGACTAGAAACACCTTATGAATATCCAAATGGACTTAAAAAACCCTATTACACTTAATAAAATCCAAATTTTGGTATGTACAAGCAATGTTCCTGCATCAGTAACACGATATCATATATCTATGGTCAACCTTTAATCTAATATATCTTTGGTCACCTGGGAAAAAATATGTGGTGCTCTTGGTACCCACTGGCTGTAACCAAACTAGTGCAACACTCTATCATAAAAGATATCACTCAACAAAAAATTCATACATGCCTACTAGGTAGCACTCAGTGCGTTCATAGGCTAGCTCTAAAAATGTCTCTGACCAGGAAGTCATCGCTAAATAGGGTCTCCATGTGATGTTTGTTGAGAAAATATCATCCAATGCTCACTTATATGCCAACATTTATTTGTACCCCTGGATACCTCTACCTAAATAGATCCTTCCAAAGGCTCTAGATCATCATCTTACAATGGATTGAATCCCCCACTAATCATCTAATTGTGATATGATCCTAGGCCCATATATATAAGAGGGTTGTGTGCCCTATATTTTGGCCCCCCTTGTAAACCACCAAGTGTATAAATTTATATAGTTGTGTAGGGATGTGAGGTCCCCAAACAAATATTAGTTGTTGCTCTACCATAGTTGCTATAACACTCATATACCTTATTGATAGGTAGCAGCCAATACTTTCAGGTAGCAAGATGTCACTAACAACAAACATCAATACTAAGGGAAGACCCTCAATTATATCCCTGTCAAATATCTCTATCAAAAGGATGTTGGTCCTTCTTCATTGAAGCAGATCATAATGACATATGGCTTGCATCATTTCACCAAGGATATTTTTCGTATCAAAGTAGATCAAATCCGATGTCATTGGAAATGTCAAAATCTTGTGGAAATGCTATGAAGTGATGGTCATCTCTGCTTTTGGGAGCTAAATATTTCTAGTCTTTGAATGCCACCTCTCGATTAGTGCTGTCAATAGTGATCTATCTACCTACATCATTGGCACCAATACTATGTAGTATAGTCCTAACTCCTCCAAAATGGCCAAATCATGTGGGTACATCATATGAAGCCAATGTAAAGATATACATCGAGGATCTCAAAACTGGATCATAGTCATCCTCACCTGCAGTCATCGAGAACACAAGTTTATACTTAGCCATTTTTGTAAACTTTTGGAAATTCATCATTTAAACTTATATTTTTTCCAAAATTTGTGAATCCATTATTAGTAGTGGTGAATCTGCTATAACATTTCATGAATATGATACAACATCCCACAAATTTTTTACAAATGGTGAATCTACTATGATATAACACACATTTTCCATCCTAAGTGAATCCACCATGACATAACATAAATATGCCATCCTATGAAAATACACCACAACCAATAGCACATTTGTTAGACCCATGACAAAAATGCTATAATTTCTACAAGCCCACTACAATGTAGTGTAGAACTGGTAAAATTAACATTTATGAATTTCAACAGCTTGTGCACCACCAATTTTGGGACATTTATTGCACTCCAACTAAAAAATTACCAAAACATAAATTACATCATCTACCAGATCTATGTGTGTCGACGTCTGTTGGTAGTCCCTGAACAACTCTTTTTGGTGTGTAAACATTGGGATGGCCATCTCTTATCCTCATAATTGCCCATAGTTCATTTTCTCTAATTTATGGTGGTAAAAATGAGTTGTTTTTACCCCTCCTTCCCTATATGTAGACCTCATCATGGTGATTTCAACCATCTTGATGGCCTGTTGACCACTGCGATGGCCTCTTCTTACACTGTGATATTTTTTCTTCTCTTTTCAAGCATTAATTGCCTTCTTCTATCACCACATCGACGCTCGAGGGGGCATCATCCATCTTACTAATTTTTCTTCCTCACACGCAAAGTAAAATTGTTGAATTTCTTTGAAACGACATCAACTGTACAACACTACTTCAAAAGGGGAAAACGTAGATATCTACTTTCCACTATGAAAAAATTTCACTAACTTCTCTCTTTCCCATCATCACAATTTAATTAATGACCTTTTGTTAATTAACTTCTCTCTTCTTCTTGGATACAAATTAACAACACTTTGTTAATTAAAATCTCCTTTTAATTAATTATTCAAATATATATATATATATATATATATATATATATATAATTAATAACCATTTATTAATTAATTCTCGCTCTCAAACCCCTTTAAACCAACTAAATTTCCTCTATTATTTCATCTACATAGCTTCTACAAGCTAAGCTTGGCATATCAATATCCTAAGTGATCAATTAAGCCTCTTCTAACTCCCATGGGTCATCGAACTTAATTAATTACTTTTAATCATGCTTATTCACTCTTCATTCTACATCTCCATTATCCCACATTCATCGTTATTTGTGCTTCTCCCAAAGAGGAAAGCTATAAAAGCAATCTAGTACTCCCTTCCCAAAAAACACCATGTCCTTGCAATACATATACATCAATTTTCTCATAGGAGCATTTTATCACTAGAAAGCTTGCAAAAGTGAGAAAAATATTGTATTGTTGAAGTAGTTGTTGTCAAAAATAGCATCTACATCATTTAGACAACTTCATTTGAGTCATACACTCATGCAGCTTCAAGAATGACATTCGAAAAATGAAAGAACTTAGTGTTGTGTTCCACGGGTTTTCCTAACCCACGTAATAAAGGGACATCACCACGGGGATATATTTCATGGGACAAAGGATAAGTAACATACAACATTGTGAAGGAAAGAGAGTGAAGCACGAGAGTGCAAGAAGGGTTCGCGGGTTAAAAAACCCACACATGTTTAAAAGGTCCACACAACAAAGGACAAAAACCATGGATTTATAGATCGTGGAGAAAGGCAAAGGAATACGTGCAACACCGTGAAGAAAAATAAAGAGAGTTGAATGCAAAAGAATTTTCAAAGGTTTACAAAAAGAAAGTTGTACAAGGTTGAAATCTCGTGGAGTGAAGAAGAAAAGAGAATATGTGGTATAAATAAATTTTGTGGAAAAAATAAAGTTTGTACAACAAACGAAATCCACACAATAAAGAAAAAGTTCTAGAGCAAAGAAATTCCACACAACAAAGAAAAAACTACACAACAAATAAAAAACTACAAAACAAAGAAAATCCGCACATCAAAATAAACTCGCGGAACAAGAGAACGATTATCCACAGAACAAGAAAGTTAAAATCCACATAATAAAGAAGTTATGCAAAGTATTTAGACACTACATAAAGGGGGTGGAGGGTGAAGTAAAAGAAAAATACTTGAGTAGAAGACCCACGGTACAAGAAGAGGTCACACAAAGTCATTTAGTATGTTTGCAGATCAAGAGAAGAAAGAAAACAAGTTTTCCAATTGAATTCAAAAGATGTTAAAAGCCATGAAAGACCATGTAATTCAAAATAAGGACGTGAACTACAATAGAAACATTAGAAAGCCGTGGGAAACAGAAGAAGATAAAAGATCATCGAAATCTCATGGATTGTAACAAAGTCATGCCTAACCAATTAAAAAGTATGAACCGGTCCCAACCACCAACATTAAATCCTACACATTAAAGTCCACATTCTCAAATGATCTGATATAGTGCCTTGTAAGTAACCTCTATTAGCTATACCTATCTACAAGCATTGAATCATGATTGGTCGTTGGTGGGTGGTTAGCTATTTTTTTTATGGTGTGATATGATTTTCTCCCTCTCTCTTCTCTTCCTTCTCTATAAAAGGTAATTTGGTATTATTGAAAAGAATCCTCTCTCAATTGTAAAGTCACCATGTCAAAATAGTGGCTAAGATTTGATGAGTTGTAGACCTCTAATCTGGTCACATGTAACGCACTCATACCCTTCCCCAGTAGTGTAATGGATTGTGTATTTCTTTATTTAAATAATCATGTTATTGTGTCTTGTATCTGCCCTTTACTCATGTTTATTGTGTCACTTACCTCTCTCCTCATTTCTAGCATATCATGTGTGGGTTTTAATTGTATGTTTTCCTTTTTCTATATCTAAAATATGTGGAATGGAATCATTTGCTCTAGATTGATCTATGGCATTTATCTGACCTCTTATCATTGTGTTTTCTTTCTTGTCCTTCCCATCATGGAGAGAGATCCCCTTTTTATTCTTGTTTCATTGCCATTTCCTTAGCTTATTTTTACTTTCATGAATTCCTTGTCTTTTCCCCATATAGTTCAATATCATAGCTTAGCTTAGTATTAGTGTTAGAATTAGGTTAGATAGGTAGAGGAAATCTACCTTTTTCAGAGGTCTATCTCAAGTAGCAAGGTTCCACACCTAAGGGAAAATCTCATGTTTTACTAAGGCGTTGAATATGGTAGATTCAACAAGGGTTTAATCTCAAGTGGAAATAGTTTTTGGAATGCCGAGTGGGACTTATTGAGTTGATTATAACTCATTTAACTAATATTTCTTAGTGATCTTTAGCCTTCTAAGGCATTATCCCAAAACATTTAGTGACACCACTAATCCAACAACCTATTTCTTTCATTCACAGATCATTTCCATTCATCATTTCCTATCTTTCATGAAGTTACACAATCATAACTTCATTTCCTCATTGGGATCCTCATTTTCAACAGAAATACCATTACACTCCATCTACTTTCTTTAAAAACCCCACTCCAAATAAGCTTTATGAACCCTATCATGATGAATATGTCTATGATCCAACCGCCACTGATCTATATGGTTATCTTATTAACCATGATGGTTTTTAAGGACAAATATATGCAAATAATGGAGGCATTTTCATATTTAATGATGACTTTTTTGTTGTGAGTTCAACACATGGAGAAGAACAAACAAATAACTAGAGAGTTGTGTGAGAGCATGACAATTAAGCTCTATATAATTAAAAAACCTTGTCAATGGGGTTATCCTCTACGAAGTTGGTTTATTCCTCAATAAAAACTAGAGGTAATGGAAGATAAGTTAAATGACATGATATTATTAATTGATGAAATGGAAGTTAACAAATTTGGTTTTAATGATCCTTATCAACGGGGAAATCCTTCACCATAATCATACAACCCCTTACTCATCCATCTAAATCTATATAATCTCTGGATAAATTCCATGTTCCTAGCTTTCTCTCACCTCCTCTTGAGAATTATTCTCCTCCCAAAGGAGATAATATACCTCCTCTACCATTAAAAAAATTCAAAATCATAAAAAATCCCAATCCTTCCCCCATTCCATAGATTCAAATTCATTTGTGTATGAACCTCGTGTTCAAACACTTAAGAGGTTTCATCTAGCTTTCACCACTCTCCCACTCACAAGAAAGGTACTAGCCAATCCACAAGAAATTTTATGTAGAACCGTGTTCAAGTAAACCAAACCTAGCTGAAAAAATATCCATCATTGTTGAAAATCATGAGATATCTATTTCAGATTGGGTTGACTCTACAAGTGTGGATGAAGAGATAATTCAAATTTTTCATTTTGAGTTCCATATTGTTTATTATGATCATTCAATAAGTGAATTTGAATTTGTTGAGCACAAAGTGGAAGGATCATAGTTTTCCAATTCTAAGGAGGATCATTTGGAATTAAAGGGTGAACAAGATGTTGTTGATTTTCCTAAAGTATGTGTTCTTGATCATGCAGAGGAGAAACTAGATCCCAAAGATGAGGAAAATATCATAGAGAGATTCTCCCTCTTCTTTGAAGGTGAATTTTTTGATCAACCTTTGCATTCATGCATAGGATTAGATTTGGAGACATTTTGGGACTAGGAACACCATGTTTCAGTATAAGGTAGAGGAGACTGGACCAAACATTTAAGAGGAAATGGTTGAGGAAAGAATTAACAAAGAAAATGAGATCAAAATGGAGTTTTATTGAAAATTTAATATTATGGAAACCCTTCATATTATCAAATGAAGAACTTGTAATGTTTATATACATTAAACAACTATAACAACATCCACAAAAAGTGGATCAAATATACTAACTACGGAAAATATGTAGAAATAGCATATTGCCCCCCAACTAATCACATTCGGGGAACATTTGGGAACATTCCAAAACAGTAAACTAACAATAGTATAACCCCACTAATCTAGGGATGTGACAACTACATAATAGCTAAATAAGTTAAAGTAATTAAGATTTAATTACTTTAACATTATAACTTAGTAAATTATGATTCAACCTAATTTTATTCCTAACATTCCCCCGCGTAATTCATCATGGTCTAAAGTGAATAGGAGAGAGAAAACTCTAAAACAAAATGTATACATGAGGTAAACATTTATTAGCACACACATGCTAAAAGAAACCTATTCTAAGGTGAATCAAATTACTTTATCATCCCCTCCCCCCTTAATTTAGTATGGTCTCTCTGGATCTCATTTGAACAGGAATAGTTGGATGAAGGTGCTTCCTCTGAATGGTGTGCAAGAGATGGAATAGGCTCACAAACTATCTTTGGATGTCTGGAACCTCTTTTTAGGTTGGCACATGTGCTCAAAAAACAAATGTGTAGCTCTAAATGTTTTGAGAACCTCTGTTGGGTTAGCTCATGGCTCAATAAAACATCTGTTGGGTTGGCTCGTAGCTCAAAATTGGCATTGGCACAAAAAAACTTCCCTCCGTTCAATTTGCTCTAATCCGCAAGGAATACCGCTTTTGAGTGATCAATGAAGAATTTACAAGTTTTTCATCTTTTCCCCCCTAAATTCTGACTGAAAAGCAAAGACAACTAGCTCTATGAGAATGATTTTTTTTTTGGCACTTTATAATGATAGTGTGATTACAATTTTGTCTCTTCTTCTATTGAAAAAATTCCCTTTTCAGATACATTGTGAGTAGAAAATTACAAATTTTATAATTTTTTTTCAGGTAATTTTTAATTTTTGGGCTCTTTGACCTCTTTTCAAATACAAAAATCTAATTTTTGTAACTTTTTACAAAAAAAAAAAAACTAATTAAAAAACTATACCAAGACGTAGATATCAAAAAACCATACACTGTCAAAAAAAAACGACACCTCAATACTAGGTACCAGTGTAAAGTTATGACTTTTTAAATCTTTCGATTTCAATATCTTTTCGGGCCCCTTTCCAAAAATGGAATTTTTTTTCTCCCCTAATTTTTTTCACAAAATGAAAAAATGGAAAGTTTTTTTTAAAACGAATTTCAATTTTTATTTTAAAAAAATGCATCCAATTTAGGGATTACCTAGCTCGTATGTGCGTGACCTTGGTTTCTCTATCACTTCTTATTCTATTTTCCATCATTTTTATTTGCTTCTGTTTATGTTTGCAGGGTATGGAGATCTTTAATAGACAAGGTCAAATTAATGCTGGGTTGACCAAATCTGAGGAGGTGGGGGGGCGATTTGGACGCAGGTTCTATGTAGGGTCATTTGATTAACATGCCCAACTCAATTTTAAACATTGTGACCAACAATTTGGTCACCCAATTCATTTTCCTTTACTGCAAATTTGTATCTGCTTGACTCACCTCAGCATGTCCACATTTTGAATGCACATCTCAATCTTTCCAAAGAATGGCCCATTGTTTGACACCTTTGGCTTGTGACTTCTTTGTGTCTGATTGTGACTGGTTGCTTATTTGTTTGATTCCATCCCCCTACGTATGGAGTTCATGCAATAATGGATTGCCTTGTCCAAGATGCAACTCAATGTTACATAGTTCAAAAACTCCCTAGATCTCAATGTTGTGCAGAGCACGGGTTAGAGCTGGATGAGGATGGCTCTCTAATGCTTGCAGGACCTCCTCTAATCAGTCTTCCAAATGTAGCAGTATTGTTAAATAAATAAATAAATATATATATATATATATATATATATGTATGTATGTATGTATGTATGTATGTATGTATGTATGTATGTATGTATGTATGTATGTATGTATGTATGTATGTATGTATGTATGTATGTATGTATGTATGTATGTATGTATGTATGTATGTAGTATGTTATGTATGTATGTATGTATGTATGTATGTATGTATGTATGTATTTAATTTGTAGCAAATATGTGTAGAACTCTAGGGGTGATGAAGTAGGGCAGGTGCTTCCAAGAGGTAGGGGACATCTATGGTTCCTCCAAGATCAAACTTGTAGTAATGAACCCTTAAAATTCTGCAACACACTCTCCTTATAGGATGATGGATCCTCACAGAGACTGGGATCCGCCAGCTCTGATACCAAATCTTGAAAATGTAATATGTTGGAAACCCTTCATCTTATCAAATGAAGAAGTTGCAATGTTTATAGACATTGAAAAACTATAACAACAGCCATAGAAAGTGGATCAAATATACCAACTACGAGAAATATGCAGAAATAGCATATTGCCCCAAACTAATCACATCCGGGAACATTCCAAAATAGTAAACTAACAATAGCGTAGCCCCCACTAATCTAGGGATGTGGCAACTAGATAATAGCTAACTAAGTTAAAGTAATTAAGATTTAATTACTTTAACATTACAACTTAGTAAATGATGAATTAACCTAAGTTTATTCCTAACAAATTTCACCCGAGCTTGGAAAGTGAATACGAAAAGGTGTTATCTGATATGGAATATTTGAATGATGAAGAAGAGACAATTAAACTTATAAGTATTTCATTAAGATCATTTCTCTTTTTCGACAAGAACCCTCTTACTGTTGGAGTTTCCCTTGAACCTAATATAGAGAAAGAAATTCCAATAAATTTTGATCACGGTCAAGCAAAGCTACATAACAGTGAAAAGTAAAGTGTGCATGATAGATCTATTTATGGATTTGAATGTGAAAGAGATGGGAAAACCAGAAAAATATTGCACTAGTTTCGAAAGATGGGTGTCCAATCATATACCTAGCTAGATCAGAGATTCATTCACAATTTCCACCAATCGTGTTCACTTCAGAGCATGAGGAATATTTTCAAAGTACCAAATATCAACTGATGCACCTATCTAAACCAAATGCAGAGCAACCAGAGGAGTTTTTTGTTCTTTTTTAGGTTGATATTTTGAGCAAAAGGGAGGTGCGGACCATGTTTTCACTTTCACCATTGGATCTAGTTGTACAATTGATCTCATGGCTACATTTTATAAGAAAGGGAAGTTATTTTTCCCATGTAGTATTTCTTTGCTCTTGGTTAGAGTAGGATTAGTTAAGTTTTTTTTGTAAAACAAGTGCTTTGCACACTTTCCATGTCTTTATTTGGGTCATGTATGATTTCTCTTTTGTACATAGTTTTTAATCCTCTTTACAATTGTGCACAGTCTATATCATTCACCATGGCGGGTGAGAAATTAAATATTTTGATGCATTTTCCAAGTATAGTGTTCTTTCAAAGATCCAAAGCTCAATTTCAAGCTAGTGTTAAGTGCAATGCTTCATGCAAATTCAAGGTTAGTTTTAAAAGTTTGAGATCATTTTGTAAGATGTATGTTTGACTCCATGCCCAATAGATATGCCAAGCTATTGGTTAGTTCATCTAGTAGATAGATGTCCCTTGAAATTCACCAAATTATTGTCCAAAATAACACCCATGTTATTTGGACAACTTCATTAGATTCATATAATCACATGGCTTCAAGAAAGACATCCACAAAATGAAGGAACTTAGTATTTTGTGAAAGTCAAAACTTAGTGTTCCGCAAGTTTTCCTAATCCATGTAACAAAGGGACATCACCGCAGGGATATATGCCTCAGAGTAAAGGATAAGTAACATGTGGTACTACGAAGGAAAGAGAGTGAAGAACTAGAGTGCTAGAAGGGTCCATGGGATAAAAACCCACAGATGTTTAAAAGGTTCGCACAACAAAGGTAAATCCGCAGGGCAAGGTAAAGGAAGTCACATAACACTGTGAAGCAAAAGAAAGGTATTTGATCATGGAAGAAAGTTAAAAGGTCCACAAGAAGTAGTCCACGCAAGGTTGAAAGCCTATGGAGAAAAGAAACAAAGAGAATCCACGGTATAAAGAAAATTTGCAAAACAAAGAAATTTTGGGCAACAAAGAAAAATTCATGGAACAAATATACTGAGCACAACAAAGAAAAAGCCACATAACAAAGAAAATATACATATCAAAATAGACTCACAAAACATGATAATGGTCGTCCACAAATCAAGAAAATTTTAAAGCCACATAACAAAGAAGTTGGGATTCAGATTCCACAACAAGGTGGTGGAGGGTGAAGTACAAGAATAATATTTGAGTAGAGGACCCACGGTATGAGAAGAGGCCGTGGAAAGTAAAATTTGATTGTGGATCAGGAGAAGAAAAGAAATAAGTCTACAGATAATACAAAAGCTTCTAAAATCCACAAAAGACCATGGAATTCAAAACAAGGCTACATATTATAATAAAAAACATCAGAAAGTTACAAAAAATAGAAGAAGATAGTAGATCATCTAAAACCCATGAATTATAACAAAAAATTTCCTAACTCATTTAAAAAGTGTGAACCAGTCCTGATCACCAATGCATTAAATCGTACACATCCAAGTCCATATTCTTAGATGATCTGATAGTGATCCTTTCAAGCAACATTTTTCAGCCATACATGTCTGTAAGCATTGAATCACAATTGGTCCTTGGTGGGCAGTGGGTGGTTGGCTATGTTCATTTTTGGTGTGATTTAATTTTCTCCCTCTCTCTTCTCTTCCTTATTTATAAAAGACAGGTTGATATTATTAAAAAATAATCCTCTCCTGAATTTAAAGTCACCATGTCAAAATGATGGTTGAGCTTTCACGAGTTATAGACCTTTGATCTGGTCACATAATGTACTTAGTGCCCTTCCCCAGTAAGGTAACAACCTATGTATTTATTTATCAATAGAATCTTATTATTGTAGCTTGTATCTACCCTTTACTTGTGTTTATTGTGTCTCTTACCTCTCCATTCATTTCTGGCATATCATGTGTTGGTTCCTATTGCATATTTTCATTTCTTTGTGTCTATAATGTTTGGAATATAATCATTTGTGCAAGATTGATCTATGACATCTATCTTCCCTCTCATCATTGTGTTTTTTTTCATGTTCCTCCCCTCACAGAGAGATCCCCTTTCTATTCTAGTTTCATCGACATTCTCTTAGCTTAGTTTCATTTCATGCATTCATCCTTCCCTCTTTCCCCTGTAGATTAGTAGCTTAGCTTATGAGTAGTGTTGGCATTAGGTTAGATAGATAAAGGAAGTTGGCCTTCTCCAGATGTCTATCCCAAGGAGAAATTTTCCACACCTCGGGGACATTCCCATAGTCCACTGAGGTTTTGAATATGGTAGATTCAACAAGGGTGTAATCTCAGGTGACAACACTAGTGAGAGGCGACTCAAACATGGCCTTTGGGCCATTTTGACGATATCTCTTCCTACACTAATCTCCCTTATTGGATCAAAATTGTTTGTGGCTTGCCCTTGGCTCATAAGGATACCCACATTCTAAATAAAATCCACACATTGAAGGGAGGTTTACATTTACGATGTTCATGTTTATGAAATTTATTTTTATTTTTTAGCTTTATCTTGATGTATTTGCAATGCAAGTAGATTAAAATTTAATCGGTGTTAGATCCCATCTTAGTTTTATCTACTTTAATTTTCATGCATATAGGTTCCTTTCTCCTTCTAAAAGATGCGTTGAGGTATTATCACTTTGCAATCCCACCCAAACTCAGATAAGAATTAAAATTAGTTGTTAAGCATGGAGATGAGCTATCAACAAGTGGTCCAAGTGCAATCATGGATAATTTAGACAAATGAAAACTTAAACTTCATCTTACCTCTACGATCTCATGGGAAGACATTGATTCTCCTTAAAGCTTATCTTTAGAAAAAGTATTTGCTCAGTTTCTTGCAAGTGAAGGCACCTTCATGGTTATGGATCATTATGACTTGCAGAAATCCCTTAGAACATGCTTTAAAAGGCATTTTGGGGTGGATCATGCCATTTTAACATCTTGTTAAGCATATGCAAACCTTCATGAACCTTCTAGAGTAGATAATGATGACTTGAGATATTCTTTGACATATCTTTTTCTCCCCTTTTTTGTTATTTATCCCCCTTTTTTCTCTCTTTTGGGTTACAAGTAACTTGCTTGTTAAAATTGTAAAGAGCCATCTATTGAAATCAAGATTACTCTGCCCAATTGGGTGGCCAAACATTCTGAGACACCCATTTTATGTTGCCTTTAACCTTTAAGTTAAGATTTGTAGATGATTGATCACTTTGATTTCTTGTGGCAATAGATTGTGTATATTCTATCTTTTAACACAAATGTGGTCGTGGCTCATATCTTCCTTGAATTTTGTCTTTGTGCTAATTTGTTTCTTACCTCTCTATTATCCCCATGATTTTTTGTGTGTGGCATCTACCATGTTATAATTCATCGTGTCTCAAGGTTTATAGTGGGAGTTTGATTCAGATGCATGTTCTAGTTGTGGCCCGTTTCGTTTTCATATTTTCCCTCGGGTAGTTGTGGCTCATATTTTCCCTCTAGATCTGTATCTTTTCTTCTCACTTGTTGAACTCATTGGAGAGTGATCCACTTCTTTCTTGGTGCTATACACACCCATTTTATGTTGTTTACCTCTTTATTTTAAAATTTTTCATTGTAGTAAAGAATCTCTTTATTTTAAAATATTTATGGATGATGTTGCAGACACACATTTGAGATATCAAATTCAGCTTCTATCTATATTTTCCATCTATCTAGGTAATCATTCATGATACAAAATCAGGGAATCAATTGTACTCGCTTCCTGTGTTGAATTTTATATGCAAATGAATAAATCAAATTCATTTTCTTATTTATTATCATACATTATTATAATTTAATACCTTAATTTTTAATGTTTTTGTTGGTACACAACAGAGTATTATTATAATTTAATACCTTAATTTTTAATGTTTTTGTTGGTTATAATATTCATGTATATTCGAATCCAGTATATCGTAATTGCAATTTTTCTAATATTCCACAAAGTATCTATAAACATTGACCTAGATCATGAAGAAAGAATTCTTCAAATGAAGGAAAGAAAAATTGCAACCCCAAAGGGCAGGAGAAAAATCTTCAAATGAAGGAAAGAAAAATTGCAACCCAAAGGGCAATGCTAGAAATTCAACAAAAAAGTTGGAACTTCAAGAAAAAGAGCTAGAAATGAGAGAGCGTGAGCATAGACTTAACATTGGATTTTCTTTACCAAATGGAATTCCCAATTGTCCTCCTAAACAGAATTTACCAAATGGAATT
Source organism: Taxus chinensis (assembly GCA_019776745.2). Taxonomy (NCBI): domain Eukaryota; kingdom Viridiplantae; phylum Streptophyta; class Pinopsida; order Cupressales; family Taxaceae; genus Taxus; species Taxus chinensis. The sequence goes on from CM034146.1 coordinate 685,235,582, forward strand.
CCCAATTGTCCTCCTAAACATAACAATCATCAAACCAATAGTGTCACAGATACACATGGAATACATGATAACATGAATAATGTAACAAATCCTTCATCAAGCAATGATGAAATCAATGACAGACATTTAAATATCCCTTATTTTGTGCAAAAAACATATCTATTGTGATGAAGAGCACCTCATACTACCAATTGTGATCATACACCTAATTATATTCCAGAAAACAACACCTTCTCTCTTAATTCTCTAATCCATGATAAAACATTAAATGTACAAAAGGTAGAGTCCACAAGGAGAAAGAAACTTGGAAAGCAACACTTTATGTGGAAAATAAAGAAGAGGCCATAAATGTGGAGGGGTGGGATAGAATTGTATCATACATTTTATGATTATACAATGAGGTTATTTGGACCAACAATCAACAAGCCTTGGCCACTTCTGAACAATTGAAGGACAAAAAACAGGAACTATAAGAATTTATGGCTACAGAATATGGTCATTGTTTTGATAAGAGGTGGATGAAGTCAATGGCATGTAATCAACTTCATACCAAAAGAGGATATTTCAAAAAGGTCATTTAAAGAAAGGATGGAAATTATAGTACCACCCCTGAGCCATATGTTGGAAAAGAAACATGGATATTTTTTAAAGAAGGAGACAAAGCGTGGCACAAAGGATAAAAAATATGAACGTTTAAAATATGTTACTAGAGATCGAGGATAAAAAAGGGACATGAACGTTACATGCAAAATATGTTACTAGGGATCGAGGTTAGGGACATGGGTACAATGCACAAATTGGGAAGAGGTGGTGTATGAACTTTAAAAGCTACAATGAGTGAGTACTACCAATTGTGATCATACACCTAATTATATTCCAGAAAACAACACTTCTCTCTTAATTTTTGTAATTTTTGAGCTTTTCAATTTATCTTAATATTTTATTTAAAATTTCATGAAGTGGAGCTGCTATCAAAGACTCCCTACTGAAGAAGAAATCATATTTGCTGGAAAAGAGGGTTTTTATATAACTAGAGATCGAGGTTAGGGACATGGGTACATGCAAAAATTGGGAAGAGGTGGTGTACGAACTTTAAAAGCTACAATGGTGAGTATTCTAATTTTTGTAATTTTTGAGCTTTCAATTTATCTTAATATTTTATTGAGTATTTTATTTAAAATTTCATGAAGTGGAGCTGCTATCAAAGATGAGGAATGAAAAGATGGAAAAAAAGGAATAAATCAAATGAAAATAGTGATACGTTAGATTCGGTTATTTTTTTATAAGAACTATTTTTGTGTTGACATATTTACTATTAGAAATATTCTTTTTATTTTATGAACAAAAATTTCTTACGCTATTAATGCTTTCATTTTCTTAATATAGAAATCAACAAAACAATGCCTAAGAGGAGATGATAATTTTGAAGGAGAAGATATAACTATTGATATAGACAATTCCGAAGATGATGTAGGAACCAAAGGCCAAAATTCTCTTAGAGGATCTGCATAACAATAGTTATTGGAGTAGATTTCTGGTTTATTTAAGGGTTGTAAGGATTTTTCAAAGACAATAACTACTATGATTGATCTAAATGTTACATTTATTTAACAATATTAATCGAGGAAAGTTAAAAAATATAATGTCGATGTGTACTCTTTCTATAATAAATATAACATATTTTCTGTTCACATATGATCTTTTTCAAGTTATTTTTTTATTTTTTGATATTTTATATTATTATTTAACTTTGTAGTCAGAGATTTCTTTGAAATTAAAAAATGAGTGAATACATAGAGAAAAAAAATAGATAGTTAAATTGCATTTTTAGATCATATAATATGAATAGTAAACATTTCTTTGAAATATATTTCTCAATATATAAAAGTGAAAAATAAAAAAAATTTCTAGAAAGATATTCCAATTTAATTTTAAAATTAAATATTTTGGTTTGTTCTAAATGGTCACAATCTACATAAATAATTATCTAAATGAATATGAAATTTGGTTGTAATAGTAACTTTTCTACATTTAAAAAAAAGACAATTTCACAATTAAATATTATTGTGGCAATCAAATTGTAGCTTCCACCTACAAGTTTTATGTGGTAAAGATAATTGTAGAAAACAATTGTTGAAATTTCCACAAATATAATGTTGAAGAGAGATACGAAATAACAAATTGTTGATTTTCTACAATGATTAAATCTATAGAAAAACTACATTTTGGTGAAAATTGTGGAATACTAACAGAAACAAAAATTGTAGAAATGTTACCAATATCACGAAATGTGGATGTTATACAAATTAAAAATGGAGGTTAGCTATAAATTTTATAAATTGTGGACCATCCATGGTTTAATGAATTGTGGAAAAACTTCAATAATGTATCAAATTGTGGATTAGCTACAATTCCAATGCCATAGTTTTAATTTTTGGAATATCCTATAACCACGAAAATATTGTTGAAAAATTGTGGCAAAAGATCTAGTTTGTTGTAATGGTTAGTGTAGGAACCCGACCTTTATCCAGTGGTTTATCTTAAGGAGCTGAGGTCTCGCACCTTGGGGACAATCCCATGTGGTTGCTAAGATGCTCAAAATCCTTTGTCTTTAAAGATCTTTCATGGGTGCATAAATTCAATGACAACACGTTTAAAATTTTTTTTAAAAAAGACCGACATATATTGTAGTCCAAGTCTAAACCAAAGTTGGTTCACTTGTAGTTCTCACCAATTCAACTACTACAACACATTTTTGAGAACCTAGCTCAAAACATAGGTATACCAAGGAAACCATTAAAATTATGTTTATGAGCATGATTTATCCTCAAAAACCCATTTATGTTGTAAAATTACACATCAGGACATAGCATATCGTTGGTGGAAAGAACATATATACAACATATGACATAGGTAATCTTCTCTTGCCACATGCAATCGAGTTATGCGTGTTCTTACAACTATGTATTCCTCTTGTTGGAATCTCCATTGTTCTTGTTTGGGTTGCACAGTTAATACATTATTTGCATTGTAGTGGCTTCCTATGGATATTTTTACAGTCATCTAGTTGTCTGTTGAAATAGAATCATCGCTTCCATGCTATTCCCCTCATAAGGGTAACATTAATTGATATCCTTTATTTTTCATTTCTGTAAGTATTATAGGAGAACACACGCACACGCACACGTGCACGCGTGCGCACACATTTTATGCTTGTCTAAAACAATATTTATGTAAGTTCTTGGGGTAGTGAATATGTGTAGACATTTTTTGTCTTTTGAATCTTTGAGTAACAGTAAAGATTTCATTGTGTGTATATTGGTATGACATTTTTGCTTCTGTAATTTTGAGATAATTTTTTATTACTTGCGTGTCAGTAACTAATGTCCCATGGGTTCCAATCGATCCGATGTATAATTTATCAATAATATTGAAAGTTATTAAGTTTGTTGCGACCCTTACATTATGCGTTGAATTTATTTTTAATATACCATGTTTTTCTATTCTAAATTTTTTTCTATTTTTATTGTGTTTATAGTTTTTTTGATATATTAATTCAATTCTTATATTATTAAAACACATAATAATGTAAATATTTATATACCAATTTTATGTTTAGCTAAACCAATATTTGTTTTATTTCTTGGGGCAGTGAAGATGTGTACACACATTTTGTCTTACAGATCTTTGAGTTACATAGAAGTCAAATTTTAATTTTGTAAATACTCATTTGGAATTTATTTAGAAATATTGCATTTGATTCACATTTGACGTTTCTTGCACTTCATGTGCAACTAAAAATGTTATTATATCATATATCTAGTATGATAAAGTTCCTAATAGACTTTGGGGATGCGTGAAAGTTCGTTGTTGCATATTGTTGCATATAGTGTGTTAGATACTCTTTTGCTTTTGGACAACTAATAAGGGGCACCTAAAATTGTTTCCTACATGTGATGGTTTACATTGGCAGTTGACATTGAATACAATCACGGGAAACAAACACAAAGGTGGTGAGAACAAGCAAAAGCCACCTCATGTAGTAGTTATTATGTATGTCCGGTAAGAGGGTGGATGAAAATTGCATCTGTCTATCAAATAGGCAAGCTTTCCAAATATATTCATTGATAATATATTCGATCTCACTAGTTCCTCTACAAGTTCTACTACATCTGTTTGATAGCTCTTTTGCTTCCCTAGACTATATGTAGTCATAAATTAAATCCCACATTAGTTGGTTGCCTTGGTTCATGTTAACATATAAACCCGATATATCATGATCGTTATGCCAAGATGGGTAATTTTCCAATGGAAATGGCCCTCTCACTAACATAATGGTTAATTGGTTGCATGATGAGTATGTTTGTTTCTTAACTACTTAGGTTGGATATGCCTCTTTAGACACGATTAAACTCATATTGGTTAGTTAGCTTGGCTTGTATTACTACCCAAGTCAGATACTCCAGTTGTGCATCTTGGAATGACTTCAACAACTTAAAAATATTGCCATATTTTATTATCGGCATGACCATTGCACCTTCTTTTGGTGCAAGTGTTAGTATAGGTCGTATTAGGGATTAAGAAAGAGATAAGATTTTACATGAGACTCATATACATAGCCAATGTGTTAATAATATAGTATATTTATGTTGATTATCCACAAGTTAACACAAATTGTCTTAAACCATCAATCAAGCTAATGACTACATATATTTTGTTTTGTATGACCATGTGAAGAATGTGTCTGGACAAATTAGTAATTTGATTTGGCAAAATACATAATTATGTTAGATCTAGACCATGTTTTTGACTTCATAAAATCACATATACAGTCTCCAAAGTGCATCATTGTTTTTATATACTAATGAGATGTTTGTTAAAGCTTTATTTAATAATATCTTGGAGGTGTCTTGACATTCAATTGTTTTCTAGGAAAATTGTGCATGTTTAAGATGATAAACGAAGGGAGGTGGAGGAAAAAATGAAAAAGGTGATGGTTCTTTAGAACAACCTTTATCATTTTGTATGGTCCTTTTTATAAATATATATTGAATATCTACTTAATTGTATTATATTGTGTTTATGTTAAGACATTATTTGGGATTTAAGTATACACTCAAAATTATTTATAGAAATTTATATATGTTTGTGCCTCTTGTCTATTTATGATTAAAGATTTTAAATGTTGCTTAACATCCTTTTGTTGTGGGAGAGCTTCCAACTATCACATCGAAATAAATATAGACCAACTTTACATTTGGTATCCCTAATTGCGTGCCTTGTAACTCGTGTGCTTTTGCTATTTTATATATATGGAGACAAGAAGCACATATGAGAGCCATTTGAAAGCAAAACATACCATAAAAAGCAAATGAGAGCCGTTTGAAGGCAAAACACACAAGAAAATACAAATCATAACCCATCCTTACAAAAATAGGAACCTTCCCTTTAGAGGCAACCACTATGACAAGTTCACTATGTTACTTGAAAAAATAGAAAATATGAAGACCACTAGATGGCTTTAGGACTGCAAGATATGAAGAATTGCAGAGACAAAAGAACACAAGGATGAAACAAATTCTCAAATGGATTAACATATGAGACGTCAACCCAAGCGGATGTCCAAACCTTAACAAAGACAAAAAAACATTATGTAAATGAACAGTTTAGAACATTGATATGGAGGAAGAAAACAATTAGGAAACACCAACACTACATTTTAGAGTTCAACCCAACTTTCAAGCATGATGAAAAAACATATATAAGGATTGAAAATTAATGAAGGGAAAAGATCCTCATTGTTCAACTAAGGACTACCCCCCATAGGGTCAAATGTGAAATTAACAGATAAACAACACCCAAAAAATCACAGGAAGAGAGGGTTTGTGTTTTATGTACCACGTGGTAAATTAGAGGAACAATTATGCAGAAACATTAAGAGTTGCTTCTTGAAAAAATTGCTTAAAGAAAAAATTAAAAAATTAGAAGAAATGTGAAAGGCATTGGAGGGCAGAAGCACATATGAAATCCGTTAAAAAGCAAAAAGCAGAAAAAGCAGACGAGAGCCGTTTGAAAGCAAAGCTCATCAGAAAAAGCAGATCAGAGCCGTCGCAGTCTGCAGATGAGAACCGTTTGAAAGCAAAGTCCACCAGAAAAAGCAGACAAGAAGCTTCGGAGATTTGAGCCGTTTGAAAGTAAAGCAGATGAGAAGCTTCGGAGATGAGATCCGTTGTAGGTAGAGATTATAAATAGCCCTGCCCTCCCCTAACCTTCCCGTGTATTCTTTTCATTTCATTTCATTCCACTGTTTTGATTGTTGTGTCGTGTGGCCGCACTGTCCTGTGCTTGTGTAGTCCTATGTACTACAGTGCTTGTGTGTCCTATGTGCTATGTACTGTCTTTGTGTTCGTCTTTCTTATGTGTGTTTTGTGAATGGAATGAGATGATAAGATAACTTTGCATTGGGATATGGAAGAGCCTTACATTCCGTTTCCAGGTGGAGCGTTACACTTGATTAGAGGAGGAGTCTTGCATTCCGTTTCTCAAAGCCCGGGTAACTTACTGTTTTCCATTTTATTTCATTTGCTTCAGATGCAGTGCATTCGTTTCGTGTTCCTTTCCTGATCGATTGATTTATAGTGACTTATTTTTAGTATAGAATCAATGTTATTATCTGCAAGTCATTTTAGTTTAACATCCCCTGTTCAAGATCCCTGGAAACCCTCAGTCTGTTACAGAAGTTTAACTGCCGTATAGATTCAATGTTATAACCTTCAAATCATTTTAGTTTAACATTCCTTGTTGAAGATCCATGGAAACACTTACAGTCTATTATAGAAGTTTTAACTGCCAGAAATTGTTCAGATTTTCTCTCTTAGTGAGTAAATATGTCAGAAATCAGATGGGCGAGGGCGGTGATGCCCAATTTTTTTGGTAGCCTCTTTGGGCCATGATGCTTTCATACCTATTTGACGTAGCCACTAAAACTTCTCTACTCCTCCACTTCTGTTAGGTAACCATCCCAAACTTTGCTGTACACAACTACCTCCGAAAATACACTTTATTACCAAAAGTAAGCTAGAAAAACTGTCTACGTTTGAAAAATAATCAGCTGCCAAATATCTGATTGTCCTTGCTGAAGTAAAACCCTGGGAAGTCTCTCTTGCAAGATCTTCCAGAAACTGGGACAGACCTGCAAATAATTGTTAAAAATCTACACCATATAGAGTGCAACAATTAGAAAACCCAATCCAAAATTAGATGCAGAGGAATATGGTCTTATTAAATTAAATAGACTCATGAGGAGCTTCTCCAATAGAATACGCATAATAATCTTAAACATCAGATCCAAAAATTACACAAAATGAGACTTAAGACTCCACAATTACATTTACCAGAAAATGAGATACCATCTCCTTCTGGACTGATTTTTCGTATTCTTTCCCAACCAAAATTGAACACACTAGTATAGCCCTACCCACATTCTATTATTAATTGCATCTTTTATCCGTCTGTTTTGTTTTGAAATTCTTAGCATTCACAATGTCAGCTAGTACAGACTTAACATCTAGTCATCTACTTAGGAAAAGGGAAGCGAGGGTTTGAGAAGACAATGAATTTAATGTTTGTTGATCACCTGTTGTCAACTGACTACATCAAAACCCTAAACCCTATGTCCCTAAGAAATAACAAGAATTTTCAACATCCTTCCTTTAAGGAAGTTACACGATTCATCCTAGTTCTTATACCAAAACATGGATGCATTGACATTCATGTGTACAATTTATACAATGAAAGTTTTCACAGTCATTATGTTCATTTTTGTAATACCTTTGAGGTACTTATAAATAATTACCAGCTTGGTCAAAGGATTGAAACCTATACAAGTACAAATTTAAACTGAATATAAAGTAATGGGAAAAAATCACCATCTGGGTTTCTACAAGGGGCATCTCATACACCAAATTGGTGCTTGATGCAAAGCCCACCCTCTGTTTTTAGGATAAACCCGTCATAGGCATCCAAACCTGCAAAAATACATGCATTTCAATTAAAATAAAACAATTGCATAGATTATGAGAGCAGAGAGAGGAAGCACTTCACATTCTCTCTGCACTTCTGGGTGAAAGAATTCTCTCTTTTTCTTTTTCTTTTTCTTTTTGGTGTGGATCTTGTCATGTACTCTGAGCAGTCAGCTGTTGTTTCAGGCTTCAGCAACCCCTGACTGCACTATCAGCACTAGGCTTCAGCATCTAGCTTGGCCGCAATTCATGACATAAATAACTACCTCTGCCTTTACTTTTACCAGGCAACTAAAGACTGCCGAAAGTTCAATTAGATTCACTCAACCATATATGAAAAATGTAATCCATATTCTTTGAAAGCACCAAAATATAGCCTAGTTGGTATATCCTTTTGTGTTTGTGTGGATAGAAGAATGAAGGGCGTGAAGACCAGATTACAGGTGAAATAAATGGATTGAGCTAAGCTTGCTCTAAGTTTGTGTAGTCAGTTTCCTGGTTCCCCTGTTTCTGATCTGATTTGTTATGTTCAGTAACTTGCTATTCCAGTTATGTTGAGAATGGTGTATCTGTCTGATATTGCAGTTTTCTATCATGATGTTTAATTAGCTTGGGAGGAGCAGTATGTGTGTATGCAATATGACTGCAGGGCCTCTACCCCGCTTCCTCACTGACCTTTCCTGCATCTGTTTTTGGACCGACTGGTGATTGCCTATATGATGCCTAAATCTATTCTGTTTTCCTAATACTTTACGAAATTGATTCTCCTTTCCAAACATTGGTACGTAAATTAGCTCCAAAATGTTCCATCGGATTTTGTATTCTTTAGTTATTACTTTAATAAATAACAAACCTGGACCACTCAATAAAGAACCATAACCTTTTTCCTCATAAGCTCCTAACAATGATAAGACTATGAGATCTACAAATTATGCAAGGATATACTGCTTATGCATGAGCTTGGAAACTTACATTTTCAAGAAATGTACAAGTCAAGTATTGGTAATAACTGACACATCCTTCAGGAGGTGCAAAATAAAACTTAACCAGGTAAGTTGTTCCCTTTCCCAACCAAGGATAAAGTAGAGTGCTATCAAAATCCCACATATCCCTAACAATGTGAACACAATATTATCTCAATGGTCTCGAGGGTTAAACTAGAAGTCTAATTTAATCCTTGGCATCTATTTTCCCTTTCCCTATAGTTATTTCTATTCCTGTATAACTAATTCATATTTATGGATCCCATTATACTAACCTTTCTTCTAATTATTTCACATTGTTAAATCATAATCTCAGAGAGATATTGGTTACCTTTATGCAAGTCTTCATAACAATATTTTTTATAAGAATGTTGGAAACGAAGAATTCTTCTTCTTATACATTTATCCCAGTGTCAATTTAGGTTTCTAATACTTTTACCTCAAGTTTCAAGTATCAACTTATTCTTTGCAAATGGGAAACCCTATTTGTTTCATTTAATAGAGTAAATTCTTATTTTTGAAGACAACCAACATGATTTTTTAAATATATTTCAACTGCATTACTAAACCGTTTTCTTACTTGTAACTCTTGAATAGGTAGGGTTTTCCCTAGAACAACATGGTCTCCTTTCTAGTAAAGGGTTTCCCTATTTTGGATACCCTAAACAGAACTGGCAGATGGCTTCTACGAGTCACGATTTCTTACTCAACTTAATATTTTCAGTGTCTTTTACCAATCTCAACTGCCTCACTTCTTCAGTGTCTTTGATGCAGGAGCATCACTCCCCTAGTCTGGATATAGGGTGATCACATCCAATTTTGGCTTCCCTAGTATATTGATAGGTGTTGTAGGTTATTAGGATTCATTTCAAGTTGTTTGTGTGTGTTGAGCTCCTCCAAAATGACATTTGAATCATTGAAGGCAATTTTGGTATGTAATTGGTGTGTGATTGTCATCTTGGAACTTTTTAAAGGATGTATAAGCATGTAATAAGTCCTATTAAGGTCTAAGTGTCTTACTTGGACCTAGTACCTAGGTCATAGGTTTCTAGTCTTAAATTAGGCCATTTAATGATTAGAACAAATGCAAATCATGTCTCTTAAGAGGTTTCTTGAGCCAAGATTTGGTTAGAGGGCTTATCAAGCGTATTTGAACCTCTCTTGTAACTGTTTGTTTTATTATTCGAATGGGTTTTCATTCACAAACACGTGAGCTCTAAGAAGGTTTGGAAGAGGAATCCTGTGTGTATTCACAGTTTTGTGTTTGTGTTTGATGGTTTTTATACATTGTGTGATCAAAGAACTCTGTGCATGCAGCATAAAAGAGATCTATCAATGGGAAGAGGTCTTTTATGAATGGTTGTATTGATATTTATGAGTTCTCACAATTTTGTGTGTATCATGGCTTGAATGCATTGTACAAGTCTGCAATATCTGGGAGGAGACCATTAAGAACAAGTGATTTACATTGGGGGAGAAAGATTCTCACATTAAAGTTGATGAGCACAATTAAAGGAAGATGTGTGAAGTCCCACAAGACCATTTCCTTCAAATAGAGAACTTAAAAGCAAGTTGAGGGTTTACTTGTTTGTAGGTGAAGAGTACTCTGTCTCCGTTAACAGAATAATGAAAGTTTATAAACATTTTTGAATTGAAGGACATATTGAGCATTACTGGTAAGCTTTCAATGAAGAAGAGGTGGTAAAAGGTCGTTGAGACATGCTTCAAGTCTTAGAAGTGAGTAGGTTTCCTTTTGTATCAAAATATCACCTATTGGGCCTGTGAAAAACCCTCCAAGGGGTTTTGGAGAAACTAAGTGATTGAGGTAGTTGGTGAATGAGCCTTATTCTGCAAACCATAAGTAAACTTCCTGAAGTCTTTAGCTGGTGAATTAAAGTGAGAAATATGTTTGAGGCACTCTTGTAAGGCGTAAAAATGTGACAGTCACTACAGTAGTTGAAGACAAATACAGATTTAACGGTGGATAATAGGGTTGAGACTCTTATGAGTACTCTGAGATTACATAAATAACCTGAGATGAACGCTTAAAGTATCTAAAGAATTTCTTTGGTGAGATTCAATGCTAACAGGCAGAGTGAAGGGGACTCTGTCAAAACACAGTATTGCCTAGGAAAGGAGTCAAGATCACAAGACAGTGGCTTAGTAGTGGAATCTCATTTTGATATTAAAAACAAAGTATCTAGTGTAAGAGAGGAGTCATTCCAAGAGGATTCAAAGCTTTATAAGACTCCAAGGAGTTGATTTAGGTGACAGTTAACATAACAGGCTGTGCATTTACTTAAGAAGCCTAATTGGTAATGAGAAAGGAGGTTTGAAGAAATTGCTACAAAGAAGCCTAACCTGAAACTTTGTACCCTGCTATAAAGCCCTAATGAGAAATAGGTTTGAGACATTCTTGAAAGGTGTAAAAATGTGACAGTCACAACAGTGACCTGTAGGTGTGTTTGTAGTTAAAGACAAATACAGTTTTAACGGTGGAGAATAGGGTGGAGACTCTTAAGAGTAATCTGAGATTACATAAATAACCTGAGTTTAATGCTTAAAGGATCTAAAGAATTTCTTTTGTGGGATTTAATGGTAACAGGCAGAGTGAAGGGGACTGTGTCAAAACACAGTATTGCCTAGGAAAGGAGTCAAGATCACAAGACAGTGGCTTAGTGGTGGAATCACATTTTGATATTAAAAACAAAGTATCTAGTAATCTGAGTAAGAGAGGAGTCATTTCCAAGAGGATTCAAAGCTTTTTCAGGCTCCAAGGAGTTGATTTAGGTGACAGTGTACATAACAGGCTGTGCATTCACTTAAGAAGCCTAATTGGTAATGAGAAAAGAGGTTTGAAGAAATTGCTACAAAGAAGCCTAACCTGAAACTTTGTACCCTGCTATAAAGCCCTAATGGATATCCAAAAGTGTCATTAGGTCTTTGATTGAGTCTCTAGAACGAAAGATAAGGTTGAAAACCTGCTGGGGCAGGGGTAGAAGAAGCTAGAGTACTAAAAGGGAGAAAAAGGTAATTGGAGAAGAAGTCGTGTCGATAAGGTTGAAAACCTGCTGGGGCAGGGGTAGAAGAAGCTAGAGTACTAAAAGGGAGAAAATTGCAGTACACTTTCAGAGAAGAAGTGTCGAGTCTGAGTTTTGAAAAATTGCAGTACACTTTCAGGAGGGTAATGGGAGAGTGAGAAAATTTTCATTTGGTTTTGGGTATGACTAGGTACTCGTGAGTCCTAACCATGAAAATACCAATGAAATGCCCTTACCAATGAAATGCCCTTAAGAAGCCCGTTAAGACAGTTTTGACAAAATTGAAGGTAATTTTGATAATTTCTTCTATATTACTTCAAGTGGAAGGTTGAGTTAGCCTAGAATAAGGATTTGCAGCAGAGAGCAAGAAGTATTTAGGCCTGAATTGGTGATTAGAGTAAACTTGGACTCATAAAGGAAGCATTTTGGCCTTGGAAAGGTGAGATTCTAGACTTGCAAAGTATTGAATTTGAATTTTTGGTTCATACTAATCTTGATAATTGAACGAAGTTTTACTTTGCTCTGCATCAGTCTTGCATGTAGGCCACAAGGCAACATCTAGGGTTAGCTGTATTGAGTTGTCTTCACAACTTCATACATATTTAAGGGAAACCTGATTCCTAGTTATTTATCCCCACATTACCGTATCAGTCATTCAAAATTACATAGGTGTTGATCTGAAGTGTTGTCATGACCAATTTGGAAACAATGACGACAGATAAGTTTTTCCAATTTAGTTAGTATTGCTCAATTAGATTGCAGCAAAATCAAACTTACGTTAAGGAACCTATTTATTACAAAATTACAATCTTGTTCAAGACTAGTATTAACAGTTCATATCTTGTAGAAGAAATGTGCTATGCTGAGACTTGTCAGTCTGCCCCTGTTTCATTGGTACTGGAGATTTAGTTAAATTAAGGAAATGATGTCATAATCTGTGAGCAGCCAATAACGCATTAAAGTGCAGGAATCTCATATTCACCACCATAAAATTCTACAGTATATTTGTCAAATCATGTGGAAGATGAGATCAGTTTGATAAGAATGAATTCCTTCTTCCTGATCTTTCCCTATTTAAACGAAACTAGAGTTCACTATCTTCAGTGTCTTTCACCAGCAGGCTAACACACACTCCCTGCAATGAAACATTGATAAACAACAAAATGACTAGACTGCTGGAGTCTTTAGTCGGTCTACCACATCAGTCATGTAAATTATTATTCAGGACATGTTAAAGTTTTGAGGATTACAATGGGGAGCTCACCAGTTAAATTACTTAATTTTTTCAAATCTGTTTTATCTTGGATATTACCATGTAGACTTTATTGGAGTAATGCTTGTATTGGTTAAATGTCAATTTCATTGTGCAATAGATTTTCTATTGGGCATTTTTATATCATATGCTATAGCCTATTATTGTTCCCTCACAGGTTTTTTTTAGGGGTTATAGGGAAATAGATATTTTATTTCTCGATTTTATCTTTTGATATGGTCTTAACAATACCCTATTTTTACATCTTTCAAGTACATTTTCAATTGGATCTAGTATTGTTGGCTATTTAATATCAATTACATTTTATTATGGCTATGTGTAACAAACCTAACAATACCCAAGATGACCTATATTTTTTTTTCATTTGTATTGGCACAAAATACACAGAGTTAGAATCTCTCTATCAGTTTGCCTAAGTTTTTGAAGATCTTATTCTTTAACCCACTCAAAATTAGTTAATGGAAGCCCAGGGTGATCTAATAGCCCACACCAAATATAGAAATAGGTTTTCTATAGGATTGTCCATTGGTCCAAGAGATTAATAGTAACAGTCCTGTTTACAATTGAGCAACCATGTTTATTTGGGGTTGCTATGGCACTGTTTTAGAATCTCTCTATCAGTTTTCCTAAGTTTTTGAAGATCTTATTCTTTAACCCACTCAAAATTAGATAATGGAAGCCCAGGGTGATCTAATAGCCACACCATTTCTGCAATATAGAAATAGGTATTCTATAGGATTGTCCATTGGTCCAAGAGATTAATAGTAACAGTCCTGTTTACAATTGAGCAACCATGTTTATTTGGGGTTGCTATGGCACTGTTTCTATCATCAGAATCCTTACAATTTTTATGAAAGTAAAAATCTCCTATATTAGACCTGCTAATTAAACAAACAAACAAAACACTGAGAGCCCAAAAAGTTTTGCATTTGAGATGTGTAATACTACACCTTAATAGCCTACTCTTGTTCCTTTACAATTCATGACTGCCTCCTCAAGTTTGCTTTCCAGTCGGGCCATTTCATCATCAATCCAAGTGCAAATTTGTTTTTTGAAAGCTGGCATAGTATGAAACATGCTGTTGGAAATCTGCCCTGCTATGATTGCATCAATGTTATGCGGGGACACGCCTAGATTTTGGTGACATTCTGGACGTTTCGGGGACTCGGGGATTCAGAGGGGACATTTCCTATTTTTAGAAAAATATTTCAAAAGGTTTCTGATGATTTTACTTTTAAAATGTTGTTCTTTTTACCAAGAAGATTAGATTACGTTCTTGAAAGTACCTAAAATACATTCAATGAAATCCTTAAATTTCATTGAATACAATCAAAATATTAAATATTAATTTGTGTATATTATTTTAGTAGCTGTTCCCAAAATTTGAGATGTTTTTTGCTGTCCCAGAAACGCCTTCCCCACATCCCCTGTCCCTGAGACTTAGGTAACTATGGTTTCCATTAATGGTGTTGGAAGCCATGTTAAGACTTCCAATTAGATTTGTGAGAGCACTGTGATCCAACCCCTCAAAACGCTCAACCAACTTGTGTTCTATGATCCTAAATTCCTCAATCATTCATTTATCACGACTATTTTTCAGTCATGGGATGGCCAAATTGACCATGTCATGATTTTGTAGTGTATTTCTGCAATTGCGACTTTGAACTCTTCCTTCCTGACAATCTATATCTTCTACTTCTTAATTCATCGGCTACACTATATGTCTTGTAGGAGTGTACCGTACATAATTGTTGGTCCCCATACCTCCTCTTTTCTCTCTCTCAAAATCACAACATCATAAACAATTCAAAGAATAACACTACCAAACAGAATGCCTCAATGTCACTTTGTATAGGTTCTGTATCATTTCTCTGGGTGTAATTACAGTACAAGTTGCTTCTTGTAATTTTGAAGGGATTCAAGTCCCGTTGTAGTAAAAAAGGCCTTATCAAGGTACAATGCAGTATTTCTGCAATTGTGACTGGAACTCCTCCTTCCTCACAGTCCATTTCTTCTACTTCCTAATTCATCGTGTATGTTAATAATTTATTGTTTGTTGGTGGTCCCCATACCTCCTCTTTTCTCTCTCTCAAAATCACAACATCATAAACAATTCAAAGAATAACACTACCAAACAGAATGACTCAATGTCACTTTGTATAGGTTCTGTATCATTGCTCTGGGTGTAATTACAATACAAGTTGCTTCTTGTAATTTTGAAGGGATTCAAGTCCCGTTGTAGTAAAGAAGGCCTTATCACTATGTTACCGAAACGTTTTGGATACGGGAGCGGGAGCGGGGTATCCGATACGCGGAAACGGCAAATTTTTTTTTGACCCCGGATACGGCGTAGGATACGGCAGTACAAAAACTATATAAAAATTAAAAAATATATAAATTTCAGCCTTCTAAATAGGAATTTAATTATTAACCACATATTATGCATATGAAAGACAAGTTATAAGCTAAATAAGTGAATAACCACAACAAACAAGCTAGGATACCGATAAAACTTAGAAACTTAAAAGTTTAAAAGTTAAATTAAAATTTAAAATACTTAAATCAAACACAATGTGAATGTCATGAATCTCATGATATATTAAATTCAATCATAGATCAATATTCAAAGCTCAAACTATCTTTCATTGTCAATATTCATCATATTCCTCTTCATCAAGAGGATCAAAACCAGCTACATCATTATGTGGTTCATTAGAACCACATGGGCTCGAACCACTCGCACTAGGGCCACTGCCAGTTGCACCCCCTTGTGCATGTAGGTCTCGTGGTGCCACAGAACTCGTCTCATCATCATATGCTCCATGGTGGGAAATGGAAGCATCCAAGTCAACTATCTCTGGATCAATGTCCCAATGTTTTGTTGACCCTTCCTTGTACTCTGGCTGCTTGTGGGATAAAAGGCGCAAGTTGGAATGTATGTATACCAAATCTTCAGCCCTTTTAGCCCCCAATCTGTTGCGCTTCTGTGAGTGGATGAAATTATACGTACTCCAGTTGCGCTCAGAGGAAGATGAACTTGCAACCTATTAAGGCAACCCAAACTTCAAAGTCAATGCAAAGTTCAACTTCAGATTTAAACACTCAAACTTAAATTTTAAAAAACTAAAAGAAAAGAGAATAAAAAAATTAAAAACTTACCTGTGCCAAGACCTTGATTGCCAGAGGTTGCAAGTAAGCCGATGAAGTACCATGGAGGTACCACCACATATGTGCATCCATCTTGTATTTGCTCCGAAGAGCGAGAAGGCTATGACCCGTTTCTGCTATGAAATTGCCAAACTCTACCATAACCTGGTCTTGGGCCTTAGGATCAGGGAAGAGCCTAGCTAATGCCACCATATATCCCTCACTGACTTCCGCATCCCTGTATGGTGCTACCCTCCCTGGCAAGGAAAGGATCTCTGTGCTATAAAATCTAGGAGTCAATGCAAAAGCTAGTAGATGTAATGGGGTGGTCATTTTGTTCCACCGCTCAATGAGGATTGACTTCACTTGTTTGAAAAATATTTCCTCGGGATCTTGTTCTTTTGCATTTATGACGGCTTTTATCTTCTCAATCATTGAGTCGATGCCGTCATATATCTCTCCTAGACATGGTTGATCCGTGTCAGTAAACCGGATCATGCTCATAATGGGCTCCGTAAATCTCAACAGATAACCCACTCTATCCCACCAAGAGTCCTCTAAGATCAAGTTCTTCACTTTTTGAGCCCCTTCAGTGTTTGATTGCCTCCATACAGTCCAAAGATTGGATGTTACCATCCTCATGAGTGCCTCTCGCACCTTCACTAGTCGTCTCAAGACGATTGTGTGTGATGCAAACCGAGTCTCAGCAACCTAATAAGAACGAGGAACAAAAATTAAAAATAAAATTTAAATTATAAAATTGAAAGCTAAAAGAATACTAAAAAACTTATATTAAATATTAAATTAAAAAGAAAGAAAGAAATAAAGCTTGTCCTTACCTTCAGTAGCTCCAACTGCGAGAATGATCTAAAAATGCCCTGTGACATGTGGTGGTTGGTGACAAACATTTGGATTTCTTCAGCTTCTGCATACACTTGCCGGACCCACTCTATTTGGTTTTCTATTTTCTTTAGCATTAAATTCAATGAATGCACAGCACAAGGTGTCCAAAAAATATGCCCATACCGTGCCTCAACTAACATCCCTGCAGCTTTGCAATTTTTGGCATTGTCCGTTATCACTTGGACAACATTTTCAGGCCCCACTGCCTCAATGGACTCAAAGAGAATGTTGGCTATGAATTGGGCATCCTTCACTTGCCCCTCACAATTAACCGCTTTTAAAAACATTGCCCCCTTAGGGCATACTGCAATCACATTGATTAAAGGGCGGTTTCTTGCATCTTTCCATCCATCAGAAACAATGGACACACCAGTTTTGGTCCATGAGTCCCTAATTGGTTGCAAGGAGGTTTCCACATATTTTTTTTGTCTATCCAAAAGGGTGGTGCGGATCTTCTCAAATCCTGGTGGTTTATACCCTTTTGGTGCCTCATTGATGGCTTTCACCATCTCATGCCAATAAGGTGATCTCACAACATTAAAAGAAATACCATTAGCATATACACACCTTGCAATGCATTCATCTGCAATCTCCCTGTACTCATTCTGAAAGGCCTTTTCCAATGGCCCTTTTGTCTTACTTTTCTTTCGTGCAAGGGAAACATCCTCATTTGTGGAGATAGGAGCCACAAATGGATGTGGCATGGCCACAATTGGGGATCCACTAGGTGATGGAACAACTGGAGGCCTTGCTGAACGAGATGAACCTCCTCTTCTGGCCAATGGATGACCCACTCTCAGAGCCACTCTAGCCTCTGCATCCTCCTGCTCTTTGATAAATGCCAAAACATTTTCTCTTGGCACCCCAGCATTATTCCTCCCCCTACATACTCTTATACCATTACCCGTTATGGCACACAAATGGCTTTTCACCCTACTGTAAGAGCCTTTGAATATTCCATCACACTCATTGCATTTCCATTCAAAACAACCACCACCTGCAAGTTGTTGAACTATTGTTACGTGCCTCCATAACGGTGAATTTGGGTCAAAGTCTTTGGCCAAAGATTGCCCAGAAGAAGCAGAACTTGTTGCCATTGTAGAAATACCTACAAGGTTTAAAAAACAAATTAAGCAAAGAAAACAATGGCATGCAATTGCATTGTGATTGAACAATGAAAATTAAAAAAATTAAATGGAAAGAGCAAAATAAAAATGAACAAAAAATGTAATGTGTGAAAGATTAAAAAAAAAATAAAAAATAGAGGAACAAGGCTAGAAATTAAAAAAAACTTACCTTCACTTAGTAAACCACAAATCAAATCCTTCACAAATCCTCCTTTGCAGCTCCTCACACTCCTCCAAGCTTAGCAATAGCTCCTCACACTCCTCAAAACCCTAGACAAGCACAATGCAATTTTGGAGAGCCACAATGTGAGTTTGTTTGCTTTATGTTATGTTTGTGTGTTGTTCTTTTGTTTTATTGTTTAGATGTAGCTTTTAGGTTTTAGATTAGAAGAATTTATTATTTTTTATTGATTTGCGAGTTTTAAAAAGTGGAAAAAATTAAAAAAAAAATTAAAAACGCGTGTTTTTGCACGCGGGAGCGGCCAGGGAGCGGCCCGGCACTGTGGAAACGGCCGGGTACGGCGCAGGCCGTACCCGGCCGTTTCCATAGTGCCAGGCCGCTCCCTGGCCGCTCCCGCGCGCGCTCCCGCTCCCGCTCCCGCTCCCGGACGCTCCCGCTCCCGCTCCCGCCCCCAAAACCCGCGTTTCCGGTAACAGAGCCTTATCAAGGTACAAATGCAATATTTTTGCAATTGTGACTGGAACTCCTCCTTCCTCACAGTCCATTTCTTCTACTTCCTAATTCATCATGTATGTTAATAATTCCTGCAGGGGTGTAGTCTGCAGAATTGTTGGTCGGTGGTCCCCATACCTACTCTGTTTTTTCTTTTAAAAGCACAACACCATTAAAAACTCAAAGAATATAACACCCAAACAGAACGGCCCATCATCACTTTGTACAGATTATGTATCATTACTATGTATGTAATAACAGTACATGCTGCTGCTTGTAATTGTGAAGGGATTCAAGTCCCATTGCTATAAAAGAGGCCTTATCAAGGTAAAAACACAGTTCTTTTGTTATTCATTATTTATCATCATCATTTAATATGGTATTATATATGAGTTTAACTCTAAACCACTTATACCTATTTCTTAAGACCATGTAATGTCACATCACTACTGATAAGACAGTAGCAACTGTCATCCATGTGACCAGAAGCTTGCTGTATTTCAGAAAAAGCTACTAAATTGCTCCCGCCATTTATATATTTGGTGTTTCTGCAGTGCATCATCATGTAATATCATTTTTTCCTATCAACTGCAAAAGTTTCAAATCAATCTTCATGATCCATATTTCGTGAGTGATAATGGTTTTAAATAACCCATCTCTCATGAGCATGAATGGTCCACTCGACACTCATTGCATCAATGTGATGTCATAGGCACACATTGGGACTTCTTGGCTAGGAGGTCATTCATCCCAATACTACTTTGGCCAATTAGGGGCATTTAAATTTGAGACACTTGGATACATTGATACATTGACCTGATGCTTTGGTATGATAATCACGAAGCTTTTTGAAAGATTTGGCATCTTCAAACTTACCCTTGTCATAAAGAATGCATGAATCGATTGCGAGTTTGGGATTTTCAAAAGAAGCATATTTTGAGACCATAGAGGTGCACTTGACACTCATTGCATCGAGGTGATGCTCATAGGAACACATTGAAACTTCCCGGCTGGGAGGGTATCCAACCCAGTACTACTTTGGCCAATTAGGGGCATTGAAATTTGATACACTTTCCTGCATTGATACTTGGTACATTGACCTGATACTTTGGCCAATTAGGGGCATTGAAATTTGAGACACTTGGGTACGTTGATACATTGACCTAATGCTTTGGTATGATAATCCCGAAGCTTCTTGAAAGATTTGGCATCTTCAAACTTATCCTTGTCATAAAGAATGCATGAATTGATTGCGAGTTTGCGAGTAGGGGCATTGAAATTTGATACACTTTCCTGCATTGATACTTGGTATATTGACCTGATACTTTGGCCAATTAGGGGCATTGAAATTTGAGACACTTGGGTACGTTGATACATTGACCTAATGCTTTGGTATGATAATCACGAAGCTTCTTGAAAGATTTGGCATCTTCAAACTTATCCTTGTCATAAAGAATGCATGAATTGATTGTGAGTTTGCGAGTAGGGGCATTGAAATTTGATACACTTTCCTGCATTGATACTTGGTACATTGACCTGATACTTTGGCCAATTAGGGGCATTGAAATTTGAGACACTTGGGTACGTTGATACATTGACCTAATGCTTTGGTATGATAATCACGAAGCTTCTTGAAAGATTTGGCATCTTCAAACTTATCCTTGTCATAAAGAATGCATGAATTGATTGCGAGTTTGCGAGTAGGGGCATTGAAATTTGATACACTTTCCTGCATTGATACTTGGTACATTGACCTGATACTTTGGCCAATTAGGGGCATTGAAATTTGAGACACTTGGGTACGTTGATACGGAGAACTTGACTTGGAATTATTAGAGACTATGATGTATATGGGAAATTATTTCAAGGATAACGAGAATACCTTTAAGAAAATTTTGTGGGATACAAGAAGACGGTCTATGCCACTTTTACCGGGGTACTTTAATGACCGATTCCTTATATATAAAATTGCAAGTTTTTTATTGAAATTAAAAAGGAAAGGGATTGATGTAAATCTTTTTGATGAATCTGTCCGATGCGGAAAAATAGAAACTATGGAGGATGAAAATGAAAAAATTTCAAGTTCCCTCATTTTTGAATATATTTTGATTCCAAGACGTCGTAGAGAATTTCGAATTTTGAATCTGGAAAACAATTTAGGTGAAAGTGCAGGATTGTCCAATAGTAAAAGACGAACAAAATGACATAGAACTCATCGAAAAAGACGAACATCTTAGCATAGATACAAGAGAAAATATAAGACGTTTTCTTTGGCCTCGTTATCGATTTGAGGATCTTATTTGCATGAATAGATATTGGTGGAATACAAATGATGGGAGTCGATCTGTTATGTTGAGGGTACGTATGTACCCAAAAATAGATCATTGGGAACATGTATGAAATAGTTTGAATCAAATGTCTTAAAGTTTTTTAAGAGAGATTCTTCCAGATCTGTTAACTCACCTCAAAAGTTTATTAAATATAAGGGTGCGAAATGTACGTAATGAGGTAAAGGATACATAAATGAGCCCCATCAGGGCTGCGCCCCTTTCTTTTGTTCGAATATCTAAGCAAGCTCTTAGGGGATTGATAAATTTCTAAATTATTGCTGTAGAGTTCTCAGCTCTTGGATAAGAAAGTTAGATACTTTATTAACGAGGTTTACGTCTCATATCTCGAAAAAATGGAATATTTTAAAAAAAGCAAAAAGCATTCCATAAACATAAAAAAATGGATTTTTTAAAATTTGATTAGAGCCATATTAATTTGATTAGAGTTCTCAGCTCTTGGATAAGAAAGATACTTTATTAACGACGTTTACATCTCATATCTCGAAAAAATGGAATATTTTTAAAAAAGCGAAAAACATTCCATAAACATAAAAAAATGGATTTTTTAAAATATGATTAGAGCCATATTAATAAGAGGTCTCAAAACTATTGCTCTTATTCTTCCAAAGAGGTGGTGTTATGAGAACGATATCATAAAATATAATGATTATTATTATTGGGTAGGCCCTACAAAGTGGGGAAACACATCACAAAATGAATCCATAATTATTTTGAGACCGAGATTAAAAATGTGGCCCATAAATGATATAATTCAATATTCTTGGACTACAACCAAAAAAATCTATCACTTTATCAGGAGTAGAGTAGGGAGAGGATAACCTTCTTATGAGACATCTATACTAATTCTCAAAAGTTTTTTGTAAAAAATTTATCACTGATTTGCTCAAAAATAAAAAAAGTATTTTGTAAAAAATCTGAACTTAGACCAGATATTGGAAGTACAAAAAATCTTCAAATGAATGACTGAGTCCTTGTACTGATTCGGACTAGGCCTTCGCCTAATATGAAATTTTCTCTAGAGATAGTACAGGATCCATTGGAATCACATCTAATTAAAATCGAAGAAATTGAACCAGATGTAGATCTGGAAGAAGATCTAAATGAGTGGCCAACTTGGATCAAAAATATGAATGAACAATATTTGTTAAACTTAGATATTTTAAATTTAAATTTGATACATTTTCCTGCATTGATACTTGGTACATTGACCTGATGCTTTGGTATAGTAATCAAGAAGCTTCTTGAAAGTTTTGGCTTAAGTTCCCATAAAGAATGCATGAATTGATTGTGATTTTGGGATTTTAAAAAAGAGCATGTTTTGAATCCATAAATGTGCCCGAGTGTTCGATGAGCATGAGTTGCCCTACCCAAAACTTCACTAGCAATGGTCTCCTTGTTTGAATCCTAGCCAGGATCTGAAAGAGGCAGAGTAGGGTTGTGGTTGATAAGAAACAAAAAATTATGGGATGGAGATGGACCTATTATCCCAAGCACACCAATCATCCCAAAAGTAAAATTTGGGATGGATTTGGAGAAAGTTCCAATCCACTCTAATAAAGGCTGTGCTGATTCAAGTTTACTAACCATAGCCTGATCTTTTCTAGCTTTGAGGAATGGAGGAGTTCATGAGGCATCATTGCCTTGTCTAGAATTTGTTTTCTTTATAGAAACCTTCCTTGTTCTATAAAGATTAGAGAAGGGAAAATAGCTTCTAGATGATCCACCATGATTTTGATGAAAAGCTTCTAGATGATCCAACGTGATTTTGATGACGAGTGTCTAGATATTATTACAAAGGGAGGTTGGGCAGAAGTCTCCAAACGATTCGACTTCATGTTGAGAAAAAACATGGTATACTTTCAATCAAACATCTATTTTGAGTTACAAATTGTGTTAATAACTTTACACAAATCCTCCATGATCTCCCAAATGGCATGAAAAAACCTATTTGAAAGCCATTAGGCCATGGGAACTTATCTTTCGTCATTTTGTACAAGGCAACTTTTGCTTTGCTAGTAGAAATAGGGCAAGAAGGAAACTGTCTTGTTTTTTCAAAGACTAGAGAAGGTATGTTATGTAGAAAATAGGGCTACACACCCAACGAGTTACCCCTTGCTAAAACAAGAAAACGTTGGAAGAAGTCCATATCTTCCTATTTGATATCCTCAAGATCAATAAGCTAAAAACATTTAGTAGAGAAGATGTTTGAGATCATGATCTTTGAAACTACTTGGAAAAAACCCAGTTGAAAGCCATAGGCCTTGGGGCCTTATCTTTCTTCATTTTAAACAAGACAACTTTTTCTCTGTTAGTAGAAATAGGGCAAGAAGGCATCTATCTTGTTGCAGAGACTAGGGAAGGTATGTTATGTAGGAAATAGGGCTACACAGCTAGCGAGTTACCCCTTGCTAAAGAAAAAAAAACGTTGGAAGAAGTTCATATCTTCCTATTTGATATCCTCAAGATCAATAAGCTAAAAACATTTAGTAGAGAAGATGTTTGAGATCATGATCTCCTAAACTACTTGGAAAAAACCTAGTTGAAAGACATAGGCCTTGGGGTCTTACCTTTCTTCATTTTAAACAAGACAACTTTTTCTTTGTTAGTAGAAATAGGGAAAGAGGGCATCTAGCTTGTTGCAGAGACTAGGGAAGGTATGCTACGTAGGAAATAAGGTTGCACATCCAACGAGTTGTCTCTTGCTGAAGCAAGAGAAAAATGGAAGAATTCCATAGCTTCCTTTTTGATATCCTCGAGATGAATGAGCTAAGATTGGAGATCATGTAAGCATGTCTCTTCCTCTTCGTGAGGGGGTGTATTGATAAAAAATAGGTTTCATGGGACTTTCGGCTTGCCTGTAAGGAGGAGTTATTCTTCTAGGATAGGATTTGAATGACTATTTAAGTGCTAAGAAACATAGAAGAAGAAGAGTTTTTAATGTGCGTGAGGCTACCAAAAACAACCTATGGGACAGATAATCTCCAGTGCCTCGAAGATTCTAGATTTTTGTTTTGAAATGTTTTCAAAGGAGGTTTTATTTCAGTACTCAAGACAACTATTGCATAACTTCAGTTTTGTGATAGCTGGAACGTCTCTGATCCAACAATGTTCAAAGATAAATAGATATTAGGCTTTTGGCTGGTGAGGTGATCAAGCCAACCAACAACCTATACCATACATATAGGGGGTTGAGGTGATAAAATCAAGGTGATGGGAACAGGGAGGATTAGAACTGGGGGGAGGGGGCACCCTCTATATAGATATGTTGTTTGCATTTCCCTATCTCAAGAGGATCTATATATAAGTGGAGGGGAGGCATAATACTAGTTCATGTTGATTGGTTGTCCTGACATATAGATATATAGGGAACCCAAGCAATTAGGAACGTTGATTGGTTGCCCTATCTATATACATGATGATCTTGTTGCTCTATATATTTATGGTGCTCTCACGGTGCTTACACGTATGAGCTTATATAAAACTGGTTTGATATGAGTAGGAGCATCCTTGATTCCTATACCATATATATAGGGGCTGAGTTGATAAACTCGAGGTGATGGGGATATGGAGGATCAAAACTGGGGGAAGAGGGGCACACCCTCTATATAGATATGCTGATTGCATTTTTCTATCCTGAGAGGATCTATATAGAAATGGAGGGGGCTGTAATACTAGTTGATGTTGATTGGTTGGCCCGACATATAGATATATAAAGACTCCAAGAATCATGCAAGTTAATTGGTTGCCCTATCTATATATATGGTGGTCTTGTTGCTCTATATATTTATTTTTGGTGCTGTCGTGGTGCTAACATAGACGAGCTTATATAAAAGTGGGTCTATATAAGTAGGAACATCATCTACCTTTGGGGCCCATCGAATACAAATAAAGATGGATGAATGAGATCTATATATATCGCTAATGATGGGATGGATAAACGAAATCAGCCCCGTCGACTATGACTAGAGATGGAAAGTAATAACTATTGATAGTCAACTAAAGATGGTATGAACCACCTAACCCAATTATAGATATAGGGTGCTTTAAACTAAAGAAAAAAGTACTGTCATGTCTTATATATATGGTGCTCCGAACTATAGAGTAATTGTCATGTCTATATATGGTGCTCTGAGATGAACTAAATTCCGTAGAGACTGGTTGGTTATCAACTGCACGCAATCGACCTTGTACATAGTTTAGTTCAGATAAGCATTGGCACAAAGTGCCCGTATCTATCTCTCTATATGGGGGGTGCCAACTATCAACTATGTATATATAGGATAGATGCCCCAGATAGATCTATAGGTCAAGTGTCATATAGCTGCATTGGAGCTCGTCCCCTATTTATTGATGGCTTGAAAGGCCGAGGTCGTGTCATCCCACTTGGGCACCCATGACTCCCCATAAGTAGAGAGGGGTGAGTGCCCCATATAGACAAGCTATATTACCCACTTTCACATTTGGAATCAATCTAATATAGTAGCATCCCCATGCCCCTATGTAAATATGGATAGATAACCGGGCATCCTGACCCCCTATTTAAATCTAAATTTAGATCATGTTTCTAAACCTCTATTGTATATAGCTTGCTTATACTAGGGCCCATATAGATTATCTGGACCTATCTCTAGTAGCCCCCCAACCTCTATATAGTTGTAGAGAATTCTCTATATGCTGGGGTGACGACTATTAACAATGTATAGGATAAGTGTCTAGATAGATATATAGGTTGAGTGACATATAGCCACACTAGTTTCCTTCCCTATCTATCAGTGTCTCAAAAGGTCAGGGCTGGGTTGGCCCACTTAGGCACCCATGACACCCCATAAATAGAGAGGGAGCGAGCTCCCCATATAGATTAGATATTTTACTCACTTTCATGCTTAAAGTCAATCTAATATAATGGATTCTCCATGCCCCTATATAAATATGGATGGGCAATTGGGCATCGTAATCCCTTATCTAAATCGAAATAGAAGGGTCCACTTCCATGTCATGTTTCTAAACCCTTACTCTATATATCGTGCTTATAGCATGGCCCATATATATTATCTGGATCTTATCTCTAGTAGGCCCCCCACCTATATTTAATTGTAGAGGATTCTCCTTCCCCATTTACCTCCCTATAGATATAGTGCCCCCACACTATATCTAGTTTAATTGGCTTTCATGTTACTATCTAATGTCTAGTCCGCACCCCCATCACATTTAGATAGAGAAATATATGATGCTCTGAGGTGGCATAGTTGCTCCTTATATATCTTATCTAGTCAACTGTCTATATCATATTTATAGTCTTCCCTTAGGTTATTGAATGTATATTTCGACTAACGGCTACGATTACGAATACTAATTTAAATGGGAAATGGAAATGAATTCTCCACCCGCCATATAGATATATAGGGGCCATGGACATTTTTCCTCCACCTCTTCCTCCCAGGTAGATATGGGGGCCTCTCCCAATGTGACCCTTCTCTAATTAAATTGTAGAGCCCTAACTATATACAATGTACAATCTGCTATGTTAAAAAGCCTTACTTCTCCCATTATAGATATAGATAGGGCACTCAGGTGCCATATATAGATACGACAATGTACAATCTACTCCGTTAAAAAGCCGTATTTCTCCTCTTATAGATATAGATAGATATTTCTCCAGTTAATACCAACAACTAGTGCTTCACACCCCAAGATACATATATCCTCTCTTATCGCCATACCATATAGATCTGAACTATCTTGCGCTAGCGGCCCTATCCTCTACACAGTACAATTGAGGGGGACCCCTATATAGAGAACTGGGTTGATTTGGGATTCTATCTATAGGGGGATCAAATTGATGATCATATTATTTCTCTATATAAGGCCCCAAATCTATATAGGGCAGCTGGGGTGAGAAGTGACTCGAGTTCTAGATCATAGATGGATGACTATCAGATCGATCTTAACCCAGATATCTATATATAGAGTAGTATCGACTAGGAATTGAACCCCATATAGATAGGCCTCTCGGCTGTGTGGGGGCACATAAATGACCTGACCCATATATAGAGAGGGGGTTGAGTGCACAATTGAGATATATCGAAATGGCATTCTCCTCAAGCTCCGTGCATCAATCAAGATTTATGCTAGGCTGCCCTATATATCTAACTAGAGTCCTCTAGCTATAGTCTCTGTCTTTTTATTCCCCCCTTATACCTACATGGGATATGGCTCCTATCTATATAGATCTCTATATGGCGGGGTGCGTGCGTCAGGGGAGTTGAGGTCCATCTCCCCCAGCTAGAGTTTAGTTCTCTAGTAAGCCGTCGGGAGGCCCCCTAGAGAACTATAGGGATCCTCATCGACTTGCGCTCTATCGGGGGAGTGCCTGACTATGGGAGTAGAGTATAGCATATGGTACAACCCTTCTATCTAGTTCTCTGGGCATTACTAGATTCTAGATTGATTTCAAATTCTAGATCGATGCTCTGGATCTTATCATTGATTCGCCCCTATCCTATTGAACTAGATGGGGCTCACCTTTACCAAAGGTGGTGCACTAACTCTCATTCGAGCCTCGACCAATCCAATCTCGCATAACCCACCTGCCTAGAAGGGTTGGGTCCATCCGTGTTTCTAGTCCAATAAATTCATTCCATTTCACTCCCCTATCTAACACTATAGTATACTATGGGGGGACGAAGTCCTTTATACACTCAATAGATAGGGGTTTCCCCCAATCTGGCTATCTATACAGCATAGAGGGGATGGCGAGTGCCTTTCACCGACATCTACCCTATATATATATAGAATCTATAAGGGGAAAGAAATGGTTTCCATATGTATTCACGACCTAATGTATCAGGAAAGGAGTGCCCTACATACCTATATGGATCATCACACGAGCATGTAAATAGATAGGGATGAGTTGAGTAGTGTTTGAGATGATAAGTGAGTGGGTGAGTGAGTCAATTGCGTTGGGAAAAACCTTCCTTGTAATGTGTAGTTTGTAGTAGTTGGCTCCTATATCTATATATATATATAAGGGATTACATGGTTGAATGAATTTTTCCGATCTCCATCTCCCCCTCCTTCATTCGATCAATTACTATGGATAGTATAAGGCGGTCTGATGACCTGAACTATCTAGGGTGCCCAACGCTATATAGTAGGCCACCATATCTAGAGAGTATCTAGAGAGGGCCCCTCTATAGATATGAGATGGGCCCAAATAGATTCTAGATGCCTTGCCCCTCCCCAATCCCTTCCATATGGGGTGATCGGTCCCTAGAGTGAAGAGTGGGGCCCTAGTTTAGAATCCCATAGTGATAGTGCTTTCCGCATAGAGTTCTCTATGGGGGTCGACATAACTCCAGAGCCATTGGCCTATGGATATAGGGGCTATATCCAGTTGGGAATCCCTAGTTCTATCATTCTCTTTATCACTCTCTATAGGTAATTCCTACACAAACATGTCTTCCTCTTTCACTAGATAGTAGTCCGCCGGGCCCTATAGTTCACTATGGTTGGTATGTAGCTTTGAGGACTACATGGCTCTTACCGCAGGTCCCCTCCGTAAAGAATGCTCTTACAATGTCCTGAACGGGATGACATAAATGCCTTCGCTATATCCAGTTAGTTCAGGGTGCTGACTCTATCTAGTCTCCCTTGAACATATTCTATCAGTCCATATTCTCTCACTATAGAGGGGGGAGGGGGTGTCACGTATAGATAGATAGATAGTCTTCCTGTTTCGCCATAAAGTTCAGGGCTATCTAGAGAGTGAGGGCCTATCTGTTTCTATGCCCCAATTCTGAACTAGATCCTCGAGCTTGGCTAGTTCACTAACTACATAGAGTATAGAGTTCCGTCAGCCCTCTACGTATCTAATCCTTTCATTGGCCTATATCCTATATAGATCACTATAGGCCCCTTCTCCCTCGTCGGGGGAGTGCCTCCGTCGGGATCGAGGAGTCCCTTGAAGAGAACTCTAGGTATAGGGGTGGGGGAGAACACCATATAGTGATAGGGGCCCTTAGAGAGACCTCCCCTCACTATAGATCTATTTTGAGGTCGAGGAGGGATCTCGACCTCCCCATAACTAGATAGGGTCCTCTTGGAGCTGCCATCAGGGGTCGAGGCTTTAGTTCTCTCCCTCCTCTCCCCATAGTTGTAAAGGGGGCCTATATTCCAATATCACTATGGGGGGGCTTCACATCGATCGCACATCAACCATCATCCATCCATGTGTTCTATTCTCTATGTGATACGATGGATGTCTGGTTGTATCATGTATATAACATGTATAAAACAAATGATGTGGTGCTCTACCCGTTAGATAGATAAGCATTCCCTCTCTATTCTATCTAGAGTTGGGACTGGGTAGATTAACTCTCGGTTGATGAGTGATATCATGATTGCGATTGGTAAGGGGGGCTTCACATCGATCACACATCAACCATCATCCATCCATGTGTTCTATTCTCTACGTGATACGATGGATGTCTGGTTGTATCATGTATATAACACGTACAAAACAGATAATGTGGTGCTCTACCCGTTAGATAGATAGGCCTTCCCTCTCTATTCCATCTAGAGTTGGGACTGGGTAGATTAACTCTCGGTTGATGAGTGATATCACGATTGGGATTGGTAAACAATTCATCAATGCTATTACATATGCAATAGATAGACTCATCCTAGCTAAATACATATGCAACCGAGCAACTGCCCTTTACATGGGTGGCCATTCATGTCTAGTACAAACAAGTACAATCCCCTACCTAGAATGAAATAGATGGGAATCATAGATAGTCAATCAAGTCAACCACACCACATCAATTTGAGATCAAACGCTCGACCCTTATATAATAAAGGTAGAGGGGTATAGTCGGGCTGGGCCACATCATCCATCCAATGATTCATTCTATTATAGGGCTAGATATGGCCGTATCTAGATAGGGCTAGATAGGGTCATATCTAGATCCATGTATTATGATAGATTGATTATTGATTACGGATCCATCCCATCTATTATATACGTTATAGCACCGGTCATCCGATCAAATCTCTGTATGTCAAGATAGAATATATAGGGCAAATATGAGAATCTCTATCTCAATTAATTTAGACTATATGGCCTGGGCCTGCCTATAGTTCTATTTGGAACGAGCACTGAATGCATCGAGATCTATAGGGCCCATAATGAATATGGAGGGGATGGGGTGGGGGTGACTAGGCTATCTAGACTAGAGATGCACCCTATAGAACGCTGGCCACCCCTTTCTATCTCTATCTATCAGGTTGATAGATAGCTGGTCTGGGCTAATATACGACCCCATAGTGATATAGTACTCTTTATAGATAGCTGGTCTGGGCTAATAGCTGGCTGGGCCCCCCTATCTACTGCCCATAACTAACTAGCGGGTGCCCCAACGGCCTACTCTATCTAGTTAGCTAGGGGAGGAGGTTGAGGTCCCCCTATAAAGTGCTCAATCTACTCTCTATACTCTATAGTTAAGGTTGGAAGGTCGACACGCTCCCTTACTATCCATATACCATATATGGCGATAGCCATATAGATCTATAGGGGGACGCCAAGGCCATGAATAACCGCATAGAACTAAGGGGCCCTCGCGCCCCCTAAAACTAGATGGGGCCGAGGGGGAGGGCAGCTATCTATCTCTTGTCGGCACTCCCCTCCCTAGAGTTATATTATAGATATGGCTCCCCATCCCCTATCCCACTACTCTATATACAAAGACAAAGAAGGGTGGGTTTAGTTGGCATGCATAAGGCATCATTACTCGACCACCAAGCCATATAGAACTATGGGTGGGGGTTGGATAGAACTATAGGGGCACCCCCCTCCCTATAGATTATTAGTTCTATCTATCTGGGGTGGTGGGTTGGGTCCTAATATAGTGATTAGAATTCTACCCATCTATCATCTATACACCAAAGCAATAAATAGATAGATAAAAGAGAGAGGGCCCTTCCTTCAGAAACAAATAGAGTGGGCCCCTCAGAAATAGATATATAGAGTGGGGAGTGGGAACCATCCCTCAGCCCTATATAGAGATCTACCCCACTTGCCTGGTGGGCGAGTGGTCCGGACTCAAAAACAAACCCACCACTAGGGCATCGTCATCGGGTGATACCGGTGATATAATGAATAGATGGGGATGGGCATATCCATTTAATATATACGTGATATGATTGATATCACCACAATTTTGTTAATAGACGTATGATGGATGGATGCATAGATAGGGTGACTCCCCCAACTCATCTATATTTATGAAATGTCCCTCTTTCTAAAATAACATTACAGACGACCCTTGGCTTATTTTGTCTACCAGATGGCTAAGGGGGAAACAAAAAGGTGACTTAAGTCATTTTAAATTATTATAAAGTGCCATTAAAAGAGGAAAAAAAATATAAAGCACTTGCAATAATTTTATGACTTAATAAAATAACAAATTTAGAAAAGAGAAAAGGCCCATTATAATTTGTATTCCCTCTAGGGAATAATGCGACTTGCCTTAGGAAAGGAAATGGGTGAGAAAATAATTAAAAATTCATTGAATGCTGATTGGTTGTATTGGTCACCTTTTTGGGTCTCTTCTTTCCTTAAAGGTGCAAGTCGACTTGTTGGGGAGCATTCTATGACCATCTAATATTTCTGAAAATTACTTGCAAGCTAAGTGTTTGCTGCTGCAATCTTTGAGGACGAAAGATCTCATGAGAAGTTGAAGGAGGAACGGCAACTCTTCCTTTTGGATTCATCTATGTGTGCTGGATATTCAAAGGAGATTTATTGCTGAAGTATCATCTATTTCCTAGCTGGAGCAACCCAGTTATAGATTGTTTTTTGGCATATAGAAAGGTTATAAAAATCAGTTTTGATTGATACCTTCTGTTTGAAGCTGATTTCCAGTCATATATTCTACAAGTTTTAGAGTATTTTTCGGGGGTCCAAACCCGCATTCTCAGCTGTAACTGCAGATCAGATTCTGCAGATTTATATTAAATAAAATCTGGTATCTTTAAGGACGAAAAACCTCATGAGAAGTTGAAGGAGGAACGACAACTCTTCCTTTTGGATTCATCTATGTGTGCTGGATATTCAAAGGAGATTTATTGCTGAAGTATCATCTATTTCCTAGCTGGAGCGACCCAGTTATAGATTGTTTTTTGGCATATAGAAAGGTTATAAAAATCAGTTTTGATTGCTACCTTCTGTTTGAAGCTGATTTCCAGTCATATATTCTACAAGTTTTGGAGTATTTTTCGGGGGTCCAAACCCTCATTCTCAGCTGTAACTGCAGATCAGATTCTGCAGATTTATGATTAACTAAAATCTGGTATTTTGGAGCTTAAATCTGGTACATCTCTATTGCTTTGACCTTCAAAAAATTTTATTGTTATCATTGGACAAGATAAAGGCATTGTTTGGTATCTTGTATTGCTCTTTTCTTCTTGGGTACAAGTCGCACTTTCTCATAAAAATTTCAGATCTGCATTATATTCCGTTCTCTATTGCTTTGACCTTCAAAAAAAATTATTGTTATCATTGGACAAGATAAAGGCATTGTTTGGTATCTTGTATTGCTCTTTTCTTCTTGGGTACAAGTCGCACTTTCTCATAAAAATTTCAGATCTGCATTATATTCCGTTCTCTGTGTTCTATTTCAAGTGGGTTTTGGGAAAAATCCTTTGTGCATTCATTTGTGTCCATGATTGTATATGCCTATACAGTCCAATGTCGTTTGGACTTAAAAGCGCACTCGTTGTCTTTTCACGCATTGTTGTAACTGCTTTTGAGGATTTCATACTAAAGTTCCTTTAGGTATTCCTAGATGAATGGATGGTCTATTGTTTGGTAAGGGACCATTGGGATAAATTAAGATTGATGTTTGAGCAGTGTCGACAATTACAAATTTCCTTAAATTTGAAGATAAGATAAGATAAGATACCGTATATGTGTTAAATGTCCAACAGGTGACCACAAAAGTAGGTCAAAGAGACATTGTTGTAACTGCTTTTGAGGATTTCATACTAAAGTTCCTTTAGGTATACCTAGATGATTGGACGGTCTATTGTTTGGTAAGGGACCATTGTGATAAATTAAGATTGATGTTTGAGCACTGTTGACGATTAAAAATTTCCTTAAATTTGAAGATAAGATAAGATAAGATAAGATAAATGTATTAAATGTCCAACAGGTGACCACAAAAATAGGTCAAAGAGACTGCACCATAGAAAGGGACCAGAAACCAGCCGGGAAACCAAGACGGGTTTCTACGGGAAAACAAGAACAAAAAGAAAGAGAAGAGAAGAGAGATATGAAGCGAGGGCCAATGGCCAAAAAGGGCCACCATAGAAGTGTGCATGATACACGACTGCAGAGTCGGGACATGGGGAATACAATGTAGAAGGGAGAGAAGAAAATCCAGAAGAAGGGGAGAGAATGTGTTGGCTATATTTTCTGCACAGCTAAAAACCTAGGTAGCCATGAGATAAATCTCCCTCATTTACCGGTGAGGCTCCCATGTAAGTTGTTTATCAATATGGTAAGTATGAATCCTAATAACTATTTGTAGGGGGTTTTACTTTAATTACAAAGCTCATGAACCATAGCTAAGCAATTCTGCAACAAGTAAACAACTGTTTGTGAAATATTTTCAGAAGGGGGAAATAATGAAATTTGAGAAAGAAGGAAGGAAGATATGTAATTCAACCAATAGTTTATAGAGTTGGTTTCATAACATGGATTAAATAAATAAGTAGATCTCACAATATTCAAAAGTAAAGGAAAAGAAAAGCTTCTAATCTAAATCTTAGATAACATAAACTTTATCTAAAGATCCACACAGAAGTAAGAAGCAAATGCACCGTGGACACAAAGTTCTCCAGAAATCCGCCTTTATTCAATTCCTCAACTTTCATAGAAATGACATCAAGGGCTGCAACACAAAGTCTGAAACTCAAGAATGTTGATTAACAAATTGTGTTCCTTTAACCTGTAGGCTTTTCCTCTATTTATAGTGCATAGAGCGCAATTACAAATACAAATCTTTTAATTGAACTCACACATGCAGAAGGTATAAAGGAAACAACTGGAAACCTTTCCCCAGGAGTTCCTCTTTGCATGACATGCATCTGAAGACTAAATCAATGCCCTGCATGTCTACCACCTATTCCCATGTAATTGACTTCTCGAAGTAACGACTTTTAAACCAATTACCTAAGTTTTACAATTTAATTGATCACTCAATTACTTTGTCGGAGAAAATAAGAGAAAGAAGAAGAAAGAGGAGAAGAAATTAGAAGAAAGCTGCAACACTCTTAGTCTTGTTCTTCTTCCATACTCTGCATGCTGATCCAACCTGTATGAAGCATTGCACTTCTGCTTCATTCACTTTAGCAATGAATGATCTGAATGTTATCTCTGCCTTGAATCTAAGATGCTTTTTTCTCCCATATGCTATTGAATCCTTTCCTTTGATTCTCACCAAACTGGATCTGGAAGCAGCTGACTTGGATTTACTTGCGGGTGCTACCTCTGACCTGTCTTCCCTCTATCCTTGAAGCTGTTACAGTTCTTTTCCAGTACGTGCACCAGTGCAATGTTTGCCGTAAACAATTTAGACAAAATGCATCACCTTTTATTTTTAATTGCATATGAGCAATTTTAAACTTTGGAAAGCACTCTGGGTGAAGGCAAATACAAGTAAATTCAATGAAGGCTTTCACTGGAAAGAATTTTCCATGCAATGACTTCCACATGAGCTGTGTTAGAAACAAGAGGATGAATTTTTGCCGAAAGCCGTTGCAATTATGAGAGCTGGATATATTTCTTCCTCTGATTCCAAAGATATATTCAATGTATCAGACATTGACTTCTGCTTTCTTCACCAATATGGGCATAAATGAAGTATTCCTGCAAATAATTTAGACAAGTATGCAGTCCCAACCATGAATATCTAATTTCTTCACCGAGATCTGATTATAAAGCTTGCTGCCCTCTATTTTTAGACTTTGCTTGCATCCAAGCAAGCTAAAAATATTATTTTATCCACCCGAGCACTCACATCAACATGCAGATAGCCAGAATAATAAATAGGAATCCTTTCCAACCCTTGGCGCCAAAACGGAATGCTTCCTAACAATTAAAAGGATCCAACTTTTAGGCATTTAGCTATGCTAGAATGGGTCGCACTTTTTGACTAGGAATTGTGTGAAAAATAAGAGGGCAAGGAAGTGGGAATTTTTATCCTTCCAACCAGTTCCAAAATTCCCATCTTGCACTTAAGTGATTTAACTTACATTATGGGAAAAAACAACCTTCCAGGAAGCCTCCAAATTCCCACCTTCCAAGTAGCCACGAAATTCCCATTTGCACTTTACGTGATTTGACTTTCATAATGGGAAAAAACAGCCTTCCAGGAAGCCTCCAAATTCCCACCTTCCAGACAGCCCCAATATTCCCACTTTTCACTTAAATGACTTGACTTCCGTCATGGGAATTTTTTACCTTCCAGGCAACCTCCAAATTCCCACCTTCTAGGCAGCCCCAAAATTCCCTTTTTTCACTTAATTGACTTGACTTCCATCATGGGAATTTTTTACCTTCTAGGCAGCCTCCAAATTCCGACCTTCTAGGCAACCCCAAAATTCCCACTTTTCACTTAAATGACTTGACTTCCATAATGAGAATTGTTTACCTTCCAGGTAGCCTCCAAATTCCCACTTTTCACTTAAATGACTTGACTTCCATAATGGGAATTGTTTACCTTCTAGGTAGCCTCCAAATTCCCACCTTCCAGGCAATGCCAAAATTCCCACTTGCATGGAGAAGTCGTCTTTACCAAAAAGTGCGATTAGCATGAAGAAAGCTTCTTCCCAAAAAGTGCAACTTGTATTATGAAATTGTTCTTCTCAAAAAGTAGAGGATAAAATTTGCCATTTTTGGAAAGGGTCTGGGAAGATGTAGTAGCAAAAACTTGCAAGTGCCATAACCTCTGTGGCTCCATTTTAGGTCCTGTTTTTTCTAAAAGTGCATATTTTCTTGAGCTCTACACATTGGTGGAGTATTTTCATATTTTTATAAAAATACATTATTGCATCTTTTTAGACCAAGCAAACTCTTACAATCTCCTGGAGAAATCCTGAGCTCTGGTCTTCTTTAGACAGATTAATTAGTAATTAAAAACACTGGATAGCTTTTCAAAACCCTAGGCCCGGGAAAAGGTCTGGCAGGAAGAATGAATAGGCTATGGGGATTGCCGGATGAAAAATGGAGAAAGACAAAAGGAAATAAAAATAAAACTTGAAAGAAGCTGCGGGTAATTGCTCGAAAAATTTCTCCGATTAACTGATCTGCAAAAAATCTTCCTCCCAGGTGAATGTTCTATGATAATAATTATGCGGATGAAGTGCTTTCTATAACCTAAATCCTCCAATTTTAGCTCAAACTATTTAAAAAAAAGCTTTATTTATTTAATAAAAATATATAAAACGCTTGCAAACAAGGTTTGGCAAAGGAATTGAGTGAGCTTCAACATGTGGGTATTTGTCAAATTTGGCTTTTATGACTCTTTGGGGATACCTTAGAGCAATGCAAACAACTGCAAGCGAAACAAACAAAAAATGACCCGTTACTTGAAAAGAACGATTTTTTTAAAAAAGGGGTAGTCCCAGATTTTAGGGTGAAATCTCAGGGACACTAGAATGCGAACAGGAACTCTCTCATCTATCATCCAAGGCCGGCTAAAAGAAGCTAGTAATGCGCTGATGTCCAGTGGAGGACGTAGTGGAAGGTATGGAATGCTGATTTAAAGAGTGAGAAGCTCTCTAAATTACGACTCTGTGGGGATACCTTAGAGCAATGCAAACAATTGCAAGCGAAACAAACAAAAAATGACCCGTTACTTGAAAAGAACGATTTTCAAAAAAAAAGGGGTAGACCCAGATTTCAGGGTGAAATCTCAGGGACACTAGAATGCGAACAAGAACTCTCTCATCTATCATCCAAGGCCGGCTGAAAGAAGCTAGTAATGTGCTGATGTCCAGTGGAGGACGTAGTGGAAGGTATGGAATGCTGATTTAAAGAGTGAGAAGCTCTTTGAGTAGGTGTGGTGGATCTTTGCGGACATCTATGAAGGGATGATCTCGGCCTCATATGTGTCTGGAAGCCCTTGGACTAGAGGAAGGTGTTTTGATTCTACACTAATCTAGTATGGGGTCTTGTTCTGGTGTTATACTGTCGCTTGGTGCCCCTCCCTGAAGGGATCACTATGAAGGATCTCACACCGAAGTCTGAGAGTCTCCCACATATTTAAAGCTAGTCACCTCTGGTCATAATATCTGAAGAAACTGGTAAGGTTCGGATCCTCTCTAAAAAGACTAGAATCTCCCTTTGATCTCGTAATAGATGGAACACTAGAAAATGAAACAATCCTTTGTCTTGATCTCTTGAAGGGAGCAAAGCTGCAGATCCTATCTGATTGTGGCAATTGATGATCGTTTTCAACCCGAAGCCTATGGGTGCCCACTATGAAATGGCCAAGAGGAGCGTGGAGGGCATGCATCTAGTGACGGGAGATGTATTGGGGTTGAGCACTAAGACCATTGTTAGTGACTAGGAAGTGCGTAGCATAGAATGCCATCTTAGGATGCAACCCTTCGTAAATTCACGTGATCTGGACAAACTATGGGTTAGTCCACGTGTTCTAGACAAACTATGGGTTAGTGACGGGAGATGTATTGGGGTTGAGCACTAAGACCATTGTTAGTGACTAGGAAGTGCGTAGCATAGAATGCCATCTTAGGATGCAACCCTTCGTAAATTCACGTGATCTGGACAAACTATGGGTTAGTCCACGTGTTCTAGACAAACTATCTGTAAATGTCATCTTGGATGATTTTGTAAAGTCTTCTTGCTTGGTAGGAGGTGGGTTGGAGCATTCAAGGAGTAACTGAATGGTGGAAGGTGATGCATCTGAAGGCCAACAAATCCCATTAGGCTCAAGACTCCGACATACCAACAACGAGAGCGACTAGGGTGGTCTAATAAGGTTATGGCCTCTAAGGATTAATATGCTAAATATGGATACCTGTCTCTTCCACAACAGAATCTGCAAGTCTCCGGACGTGATGGAATAGCAAGACGAGGCCAAAGATTGCTTCCAGCCGAAATGGAAATTACAAGGTCAATCAGCGCAAGCAATTAGTTGTTAAAGTCGCACCATATCAAATCATTGCAGGACAACTCTACAAAATGGGGTGTGATGAAATTTTGCGATGAGGTGTTTTAAAACATGAAAGGATCAATGTTCTTCGTGAAGTGCATAAAGGGATTGCAGTGGGCCACTACACCAGAGACACAATTGCATAGAAAATTCTTAATGTAGGTCTCTGGTGGAAAAGTTTGTTTAAAGATGCAAAGGCATACACCAAAGCGTGTGACCAATGACAACGGGCCAGAAAACCAAATAAGCGTGATGAAATGCACCTCATACTAGTGATCACACAAGAACCATTTGCAAAATGGGCGATTGACTTTGTAGGACCTATCAATCTTGTTGTGCGACAAAGTGGAGTTTACTACATAATTACAGCCACAAACTATCTAACTAGGTGGGCAGAAGTTGCTCATACCAAGGATTGTACAACAACGACGAAAATGCTCTTATGGGAAAACATTATTAGCTGATTTGGATGTTCATTAAGTTTGACAAACGATAGAGGGACACACTTCCTGAACGACACTATAAGGATTCTATTGTGAGAGTTTATGATTACACATCATAAAACATCACCTTATCACCCACTGACTAACGACACAATAGAAACATTGCAACAAGATTATGTGTAACACATTGACAAAGATATGCAACATTGGGCGTCAGGATTGTGATGTGATCTTATTTCTATAGAATGGGGTGGTGCCTGAAAATTACAAGGTCAATCAATGCAAGCAATTAGTTATTAAAGCCAAGTTGTATCAACTCACTACAAGACAACTCTACAAAATGGGGCACGATGAAATTTTACGGTGATGTGTTTTAGAACATGAAAGGACCGATGTTCTTCGCTGGAGCGCATGAAGGGATGGCAGGGGGCTACTACGTTGGAGACGCAACTGCACGGAAAATTCTTAATGCAGGACCCTGGTGGTAAAGTTTGTTTAAAGATGCTAAGGCATACACCAGAGCCTGTGACCAATGCCAATGGGTCAGCAAACCAAATAAGTGTGATGAAATGCCCCTCATATCAGTGATCACGTAGGAACCATTTGCAAAATGGGCGATTGACTTTGTAGGTCATATCAATCCTATTACTCGATGAAGTGGAGTGTGCTACATAATCACAGCCATAAACTATCTAACTAGGTGGGCAGAAGTTGCTCCTACTAAGGGCTGTACAACATCAACGGCGACAAGGTTCTTATGTGAAAACATTATCCGTTGATTTGGATGTCCGTTAAGTTTGATAAGCGATAGAGCGACCCACTTCCTAAAGGACCCTATTAAGGATTCCATTGCGAGAGTTTATGATTGCACATCATAAAACATCATCCTATCACCCACAAGAAAATAACACAGTGGAAGCATTCAGTAAGATTCTGAGTGAAAAATTGACAAAGATATGTTACGTCAAGCGTCAAGATTGGGATGATAAGGTTTCAACAGTTCTTTGGGCCTATAGGACAACATATAAGCGCCTTAATAAACTGAATCCATTTTAGCTTGTCTATGAAATTGAGACAGTGGGATGATAAGGTTTCAACAGTTCTTTCGGCCTATAGAACAACATATAAGCACCTCAATAAAGTGATTCCATTTTAGCTTGTCTATGGAATTGAGACAATATTACCTATAGATTTTCTAGAACCATCACTTCGAATCACGCAACTTGCCAACTTGGATGATGATGATTCTATTACGGAACACTTGACACAATTATTACATTCGGATGAAACCAGGTTACAAGCCTGATGCTCGCAAAATATTGAGAAAGTGAGATAGAAAGCTTGGCATGATCAAAATACAAAGAATAAGAATCTTAAGGTGGGCGCAAAAGTTTTACTTTATGATTCAAAGTTTGCGCGCCACCCTGGGAAATTGAAGACCCATTGGCTAGGTCCCTATGAAATAGTGGATATTTTTCCCACTGGGGCATGTAAACTAAAGGACCTTAGCCTTCGACCAGGCTACTTTAATGGAAGTAGGCCGAAGTCCTATTTCCAGTCAAGTAGAATGTCAATAAAATAAATGCAGGACAATTGCGTAGTTCATTGTTTAGTTGTTTGTGTCAGACCAAGCACATAAGATAAGATAAATATATTAATGTCCAACGAATGATCACAAAGTAGGTCAAAGGGACTGCAGAAAACACTGTGTATAAATACAAAGCGGGAGAACCAAAAGGTATCCGAGAAAGAAGAATACAAAGTTGAAGAAGTTGGCAAAACCAGAGAGAGCAAACCCCCGAACCCAAAAATAGTGGTGGAAATGCAAAACCGAAAATGAAAAGGGGAGGCAACTAGGGAAAATGGACAAGGTAGAAGCAACGAGGAAAGTCTATCAGGGGATGGTAGATCCCACTCTCCTAACATCTGAAGCCGATTGGAAGAAACTCTGGATGGAGTGACGACTAGACAAAGAGGCGGTAGGACGCCTACAATTTTGTTGTTTGGACACCGTACTATATCTTGAAGGCCTGGTAGATTGAGTTTGTCTCTTGGTGCAGGGCGTGTCTAAGATGGCTCGGGGAACTGTGGATGGTTTCCCTAGGCTGAACAAATCTGGAATAAGAAGCGGAGGTGGCCTCACCTTTTTGCTTGGTGCCTCTCACTGAAGGTAGCACTATGAAGAAGGAAGTGATCTGCTAGGAAGAATCTGGTTTGGAATGTGGCTGAAGAGTGTGCTCAGAAAGCCTCAGAGCCTCATGTAATTATAAAGCTAGGCACCTCTGATCCTCATACCTGAAGAAGTCAGAAAGAGCCCGTGCCCTCTTGAAGAGGTAGGAAAACCTCCCTCTGATCTCGTAGTAAATGGGGCAGGAAAAGATGAAGTGTGTCTCCATCTCAGTATCTTGGAGACTAAACAGTTGGCAAACCTATTTGAACGATCAAGGTGGTGATTTGTCTCACACAGGAGTCTGTGAGAACCGACTCTGAGCTAACCAAGGGGGATGCGAAGGGCATGCATCCAATGACGTAAAGTATACTATGGATAGATAATGAGATCATCACTCAACTCTAGAAAGTGCTCAACATAAAAGGGCATTTTAGGGCATAACCCCCCATGAGGGTTCATCCAAGTGGTGTGGATGAACTGCCTATAAATATAATCTCTAATGATCATGTTCATCACCTGTCTGGTAGGAAGGTGGCTTACAACATCCAAGGGATACCGAAAAGGAGGAAGATGACCCATCTGAATACCCATTGTCCCCAAGAGGTGAGAAACCTCAGCATACCAACTGCAACTACAATGAGGGGAATCTGAATAGTCTCTGAAGAGCAATATGCCAAGAATAGGTACGTGTCCCGTCCCTCAACGGAGTCAACAAAGCCTCGGATGCAGTGTAGGAAATAGATCATGTCAAACATGGTCTCCAATTTGAAAGGACGGGCTCCAAACTCAGCCAAAATAATGTGTTGAGAGACAGTTTGCTTGCACCTGATAAAATGGTGAAGGAGAAGTTTTTGGACTCTCTCGATAGAAGCCCAATCAGTCTCTAGTAAGAAGGGCCCCCAAGCAACAGAGCTGTAAAGGACAGTGGGTTTGTTGAGGGAGTCCATGAGGGACATTTTGGAGGAGATGTCTTGGAAGTGATGGCGAAAGCACTATCTCTTGAGGAGGGCTAAGGGTCCATAACCCTTATTGACACGAGGTTGGAGGTCTTGTCTCAAACTGAAATGCAGACAAGAAAATTGAACACCTAAGTAGGTATATGTGCTAGCGATCTCGATCTCCTCACCCCTGAAAAAGAAGTGGAGGTGTGAGGTCTTCAGACCATTGAAGACCATAACCCTGGTTTTAACTAGGTTAATTGTCAACTGCAAAAAATCATAGAACAAGGCTAAACCCAGGTTAACTATCCAACTGTTTTTGCAGACCCTCCGAAGAGGATGCCAGGAGGACCACATCATCAACAAAATAATAGGATGGATATCAGGACCTGGTGAAGAAGGCACCCATCATTGTTCTGAACATGCTCATAGAGAAAGGACTTTAGCTCATCAATCCCAAAGAGAGTTGGGGATAGGGGACAACCTTGTTTGACCCCAATGGTACTCTTGATGAAATCTGACTCCCCATGAGCTGTGCGGAGGTGACCCAAAATAGTCTCGTACAGATGCATTATGGCGGTGAGAAGGGTCTCAAAAATGCCAATATTTCTGAGTCTCTAAAAAAGTGCCACATGCGGAATCGAGTTGAAAGCTTTTTGAAATTATACAAAGCAATAGTAGACTTTTGACAAGTGATGGTGTGCCACCTCAATGATATCCCAGAGAGTAAAGATATGATCAATAGTTTGGTGATCAGGAAAAAAACATGCATGCCCCTTGCTTTAAGTTGCTTGCGCTCTAGCTTCCTTAGAAAGCTACATTGTAGGATTGTAGCGTAAAGTTTGGAGAATGTGTGAACCATCATAATTGTCTTGTAGTTGTTGGGATTCGAGCTAAGGCCCGATTTGTGGATCGAGTGGATGGTATGATGTGACCAAGTTGGCGAAAACCATAACATACTATATGGTTGAAGAGGTTGGTCAAAAAGCTACCAAGTACCCCAATACCATACTTGAAGAATTCTGCTTGGAACCCTTCCTCATCCACTGCCATGCTACTATTCATCACTCTGACTGCCTCTTTGATATTTATGTATGTGAATAAGTGGCATGAAGATGGTGGATTAACAACTTGGATATGCGGCTCTCCAGGAATATCATAAAGATTGGAAGTGTGAGAGAACATGGATTTGGGGCTAAGTTCTGAGGGAAGAGGAGAATGGCGAGGGAAAATGGTACACCAAAAATGTTTAGGCGAGTGTCAGAGAGACGCACATAAAGTTCATTTATGTTGGGAGATATAGAGGCCTTTTTTACAACGAAGGAGGTAACAATATAAGGTTTTCAAGGTGGGATATGAGGGAATGGCCTTGGTAAAAGCATGCCGTAATTTGCAGTGTAGAGATTTGCACTCGTCATCATACCACTTGTTCATAAGGCAACCTTTTTGTCGGT
The DNA here is from genome assembly GCA_019776745.2 of Taxus chinensis. Classification (NCBI taxonomy): domain Eukaryota; kingdom Viridiplantae; phylum Streptophyta; class Pinopsida; order Cupressales; family Taxaceae; genus Taxus; species Taxus chinensis. The sequence goes on from CM034146.1 coordinate 685,279,343, forward strand.
GGGGAGCAAAGGAAGACCAAGTAGAGCTAGGGAAGGACATAAGGGTGGCTTCCCGAATGATGGAAGACAGACATGCATACTTGGGAGTGAAACTATCCAAAGAAAATAACTGAGACTCAGATGGGAGAACTGTCGAATGTGGGAGGAAAAGGTGTCGGGATCCCCTTTGTCAAATTGAAAGGTGGTGTGGGGGAGGCCATGAAGGGGAACGATGATAGGAGGGGGAATGTCAACAAGGAGGGATATAGAGAGAAGAGCATGATTAACAAGGAGAATGGGGAAAATAGAGAAATGGATGATGATGGAAAAGAAGTTTTAGCTAGAAAGGAGATAATCCACCACACTCGCACCCCCACCATGAGGTCGGAAAGTGAAGAAATGAGAGTCAGGAAAGAAAGCAATCCCGTTGAGGATTAATAACTCATGTGATTCAACATGGAGGGAATGTCAACATAGAGGGATATAGAGAGAAGAGCATGATCAACAAGGAGAATGGGGGAAATAGGGAAATGGTTGATGATGGACACAAAGTTTTGGATGGAAAGGACATAATACACCACACTCACACCCCCACCACGAGGTCGACAAGTGAAGAAATGAGAGTCAGGAAAGTAAACCATCCTGTTGAGGATTAATAACTCATGTGATTCAGCAAGTTGCAAGAGGTGTTGGCCATAAACTGTGAGGGGCACTGAATCATCCTCCGAATTCCTATGCAGGTCAAATGTTTCTGGATCCACTTCTTGAGTGCAAAACATATCCTCTGAATGATTGTGGAGAGGAACTTGAAGGGTTCTCTTGCGGGCATTAAAATCACCCAGAAGAATGACTTCCCCAACCACTGAGTACTGAGCAATACTGTTACACAAGTTGATAAAAGGATCACCGTCAAAGCCATTATGGATGACATATGGGGAGGAGACTGAAGGGAAGTAACAAACAACAATGTAGATATCCCTGGACTGATGGGATGCACCCCGAATGCGGACCCATCTGAACCTCACAAACTCATCTTTGGTGACCAGAGAAATCTTGCTCTAGAGGGAGTCTCAATATAAACAAGTAACACCTCTTGAACCTCTGACACCACATGTACTCCTAGTCTCCTTCCTACGAGTAGAGAAACACTGACCTTTTGTGATACTAAGGAGAGGCCGCACATGGATCTCATGGGTCTCCGTGATGAATAGGATGCCCGTGGATCGAGGAGGGTCATGAATGAGGCCAGGTGAAGACCAAAAGGAGCCATTACCATTCCAACACTTGATAGACATGCCCATGTTCTGTTGCCTCTCCCACTGAATAGGATGCCCATGGATCGAAGTCTTGGGTCATGAATGATGCCATGGGGAGGGTGAGCCATTACCATTCCAACACTTGATAGAATGCCCATGTTCTGTTGCCTCTCCCACTTGGCCTGTCATTTGGAACTCCCATTGAGACTCCCAGTTCCCGGGAGGGAAAGTGTCTCTTATTACTGCATGAAGGTTCTTGCTAACCACCCACTTCCCTGCCTTTCGCACTGCCATAACTAGTTCCCTAGAGTGTTTGAGCTCGGCTACCTATGACCTGGTAAGATCTTACTAGAGGAAGATCTTATTAGGAATAGAATATAATAGCTTTTTGGCCCTAAGAGCGCTGAGTCTATCTACTGCATATCTGAACCAAAGGAAGAGGGTAGACTCGTATCCTAACCAAACATGATCTAGAGTAATATCTTGGATACCCAGAGTATCTCTAATGAATGAATTCCCAACCGTCAACGGGTCTTGTGACAGTTGGAGTGAGGGGAGCCCCCTTATGTTAAGGTTCAACTTACATTCGCACCTAGTGCGTTCCTCCCCAAGTTTGGCTTCGACAATATCTTCAACAACAACCATAAGAGGGGGAGTGCAAAGGACTACGCAAAGCTTTATGATGGGAGGAGAAACAGAGAGTAAATGGTACAACGTATTATTACAGAAGCTATCAGGCAACAAGGGGGCGCACTAAAACAAAAGAATGTATACTCTATAATTCGCATACGTAGTCAGAAAATGCTTGATAAGGAAATGGTGCTGGGACAAAGTGTGGTGAATAAAGGAATGGGAAACCTTCAAGAAGGATGTTAGCTTGATAAGGAGCTATGGGTAGGAGGCACATAACAAAGTGCATAAGGGAGGGAGACACGGCCCGGGAACATAATCTCATTCACGCATCTGAGGGCACGAGGGGAAAAAGCTACCATGAAGAAACCCATGACACACACTTAACGGTAACTAAGAAGCAAATGAGAAAAAAGGAGCAAAGGACAACTGTTAACAACTGGGTATTAATTGCAGTTATAGAGAACTAAAGCTCATGCATGCGAGAAATAAATGGAACAAACATTTATTGCTTATAAGAGGGGCTAAAATAAGAAGAGGGGTAATTCATTTTAGTTATCTTGCAGTAAAAACAAAAGCCCTGGTGAAAAACAATGAGATAACTTGGAAATTATGAGAGATAAATGGGCATTTCTTATGTCGAAGGAGATGACGATAAGATGACTTCAGGGAGGGGAAGGAGGGAAGGGCATGCAAGAAAGCAAAGCGGAGTTTCTGATGGAAGGCTTTGCATTCCTCGTCATACCATTTGTTCATAGGACAAGTACCATAGTGAGTGACATGGGGGAAGGAACTCGTGGTTGCCTCACGAATAGCGCAGGACAAGGTATTAAACATCTGGTTCAAGGTGAGAGAGGAGAAAAGGGGAATGGGGGGAGAAGTAGATGAAGGCAGGAGGAAAAGGTGTCGGGATCCCCTGTGTCAAATTTCCAAATAGTACCTGATATACCAAGGGAGGGGGTGGGGTCTTGGGGGAGAGAGCCTAAAGGGAAAAGGAGAGGCTCGCATGGTGAGCAAGAGGGATGAGGGAGGTATGTAAGGAATCAAAGCGGGGGTAGTAATGACATAATCAACAACACTGGCCCCACCACAAAAGTGTCTGTAGGTGAAGGACCGAGAATCAAGAAAGCGAGGAATGCCATTCAGGATCAGTAGGTCATGAGATTCCCCTAATTCAAGAAGATGTCGGCCATAGGAAGTTAGGGGCCCTGTCATGTCCTCATAATCTCGTTGGAAGCCAATCAACTCGGGATCCACCTCAGAAGTGCAAAGTACATCGTCGGTCCTGTCCTGCCTCGGAATCTGCATATTTTTGGTACGGGCATTGAAGTACCCTAAGATGATGACCTCCCCAGAGCCCGAGAACTGAGATATAGCAGCATAAAGGTCAAAGAATGGGTCTCCATCTGGGCCGTTGTGGATGGAAAATGAAGAGGAAGCTGAAGGGAAGTAGCAGACCGCAATAAAGATGTCTCTCGGGAGGGGAGAGTTACGTTTGATCCGAATCTAAAGAAAGCGCGCAGACTCATCCTTAGCGGCAATAGAAATCTTTCTCCAAAGGGTGTCCATGACTAAACAAGCAACCCCGCCAGATCCCTTGACGCCGTCAGAACTCTGAGTCTCCTGTCTGTAAACAGAAAGCCAGTAGTAACCACTGACGTCAGGGAGAGGGCGAACTGGGCTCGCATTTTCCATCTGGGCCGTTGTGGATGGAAAATGAAGAGGAAGCTGAAGGGAAGTAGCAGACCGCAATAAAGATGTCTCTCGGGAGGGGAGAGTTACGTTTGATCCGAACCTAAAGAAAGCGTGCAGACTCATCCTTAGCGGCAATAGAAATCTTTCTCCAAAGGGTGTCCATGACTAAACAAGCAACCCCGCCAGATCCCTTGACGCCGTCAGAACTCTGAGTCTCCTGTCTGTAAACAGAAAGCCAGTAGTAACCACTGACGTCAGGGAGAGGGCGAACTGGGCTCGCATGTGTTGGGAGCCGGGGTATATACACTATATGGTATAAACATTAATTTTTAGCGAAATTGGTGTGTATGATGCATGTCAGTATGTCCACTTGTATTTATGAGATTGTTGATCTGGGTGTCTAGATATAAAATAAATCAACTATTTAAACTTTGTTTGATTGTTTATGAATGTAGCAAAATTATTTGGGCCCTGCAATATTTGAAGAATCCAAGCTGAATATTTTATTTTTGGGAATCATCTTCTTAGAACTTACACTCTTAACACGGCGATATTAATGCTCACTTAACATTGACAGGTTTTGGTTTTGTCTTTTAAAATTTTGTTTCACTGCTTAATGTTATTTGGGTTTGATAGGTGATTAAGGATTCTCATTAATCAATGCTACAAGATATACTGTTGTAGGGATGGTATAGCAGATTGTAGAGTGATGGGGGGGGCATCGACTGGTAGATGTCATTGCTAAACTTAGGTTTTTAATCTTCCATTGAATACAAAGCTTAAAATTGAATACACCACGGGAATGTGTGACTCCTAAGCATTCTTTTAAAAAGGATATATGTAGCATAGTTTTGGAATGGACGCATTTGTTTCCTAGAATCTCATGTTCTAATGTTATGGGCTTTGGAAGCCTATAAGAGTAAAATCTCCAATCATTAAATAGTTTTTGTCATACATTTGCCAGCCATTAATGCACATTCCCTATACTGAAGAACGACAACTGATGTAGGCAAAACAATATAAAAAATGGATGATACTTGCTATATTGTTTGGATTTTTTGTGCAAGCTTCTGAGCCAGGTACATTGGGTACATTGGCACAAATTTAATGGCAACAAATGCCATCAACACCACTTACATCTATTTCGTCACGCATGCCACATCATTCAACACGATGACACACTCCTCTTATGCACCTTTCCACTTTCACTCACTGGCCAAACACTTGACTAGTATTCCCACCTAGCACAACATAACAATTAAACATTCACACAACTTGCTAACACATTCATATCCCACTTCTTCATCCATATTGCACCCAAAACAACTCTAATTGACATTCACATCTTTAGTAATACCATAATGAGTCTTTTGTTGGCTTCGTTGTTCCTGTCATTTCCACTCCCACAATCCAAACTCATTGACCTCTTTTCTAAAATTTGTGCCCCTCACATCTCACACCACATACGAATTCATCCACTTCATGCATTTGACGAGGCCATGCACATGGCACAACACCTCGAGGATGTCCATTTTGGTCCTCCTACCTTACACATTTTCCGGCTTCTCCCTCACCTATTCCACCATCACACTTCCATGTTCATAATGTCATGCAACTGAATCCTCCTCACAGTTCATCTCCTTCTACACACACCTATTTGCATTTGTCCCATTCTACTAGGGCTCATTGCTTCATCCAACCCACTCACACATTTACTCCTTTGACTGAATCGCTTTCTTCTATTCTCCACTAGTTGCTTGACGTACATCTCATCACTCTTCCTCCCACACTATCCCCACCATTGTGGCGTGCCTCCTAAGAAATATGTGTTTATCATCGTACTGATGGTCGTTCACTGACTCATGTCCCTAACTACCATGCACATGCCCCTACACAAAGTGTATGATAGAATAAATGTTTCCATAATGCAGTGTTAACCTGCTATGTAGTCCATATTTCCACACATTTATTGATATGTCCCTTTGGACTTATGACTCTACTACAGTTAGGGTATCTATGTACGCCATTATTTCGCTTGCAAACCTAGCCTTCATGGCCTCCTTTACGTTCGTCCATGATAACAACGCCAGTCAATGTGTTGCCCACCATATTGTTGTTGTACCTTTCAAAAAGTATACTAAACAATTAAGTCGCGCCTCGTCAGTTTGCATATAGGCCTCAATGTCTTCGAGAAAATCTTGGATATTTTTACTTCCACTAAAACCTGGTGGAGTCTAGGGGTTTTCCATAATGATCCTTCAAATACTTCTGTGAATGTATGTAGGTGCTTGGATAGAATGGTATCTAGATGCGCTCTTAATCATACCACAATCTCACCCTAGCAGTTCGTATGAACCATGCGCCCAATTTTCGCATGCCACACTAGTTGTATCGGACATCGATTGGTTATCTCCCCACTTTATTTCTCCTTCCATAGTTGGCTCAAAATTATTTATCTCTGTAGCTTGGATATTGTATGTATGCTTCGTGTTCTTCCATAGTCTCCACATAGGGCGTATTTTGTTTAGGGTCCATCGGGAAGATGACACGCTGACCTCCATTTTCGAAACTCGCACATTGTTTCTTGAATTGCAAGTATGCTTTATTGGCATAACACCAAGGCCTTCCGAGTAGCGCCAGAAAGTTATCCGCTTCTGCAAGTGGTATGACTTCAAAATCTCCATTGAACTTCACCCCTATAATACCGATTATAGTATTCTTCAAGAATCCTATCGGCACTACCCGTGATTTGTTATCCATGAACAAGACATGTGGGGATGGATGCAACATTGGTCGCCCCATCTTATTCCAGGCATCTATTGTAACTATGCTAACTTTTGTGTCTATGTCAGACCAATATGTCATTAATGTTCCAACTGTCTATACAGGCATAAACTAAGTATCTCTCTATCAAAACCCTTCATCTTTGTCTTTGTTATCCAAGACTATCTTGGATGTCATTTTACATATTTCTATGGCTCCATTGTTATGATAAATTTTGACCTATTTCACCAATAGTGCCAACTGTTTGACAATCATTCCTATGCTCGTTTTTCATTTCTTTTATTAACTTATAGAAGTCTTGGGGCATCTTCTATTTTTTGCTCCTGAATTTGTGGGACAACCATTGGCCTAGTAAGGGTAATATACCCTCTGTATGTAGCAACTACATACCTCTTGAAACTCATTTTTGCCAATTCGTTCATCCTCTGAATCTCTTAACTTTTCATTTCGTAGCATTGCTTCATCTCTGAGGAATTCTATTTGTCCTTGAATTTCTCTTACCAAGTCTTTTGCTTCTTGAAGAATCTCTTTCTATTACTTTCCATCGGGATAGGGCTTCGCATCATTGATTTCGGCAGGATTCACTTTGTCTGAAGACTTGTGTGCATATAGCAACACGTGTTGTTACCCGAACCTTGGTGGATGACTTTATTGTTGGGATAGCTTTTGACTTTTTTCACCATAGTGTCGTGCAATTTTCAATCATTCTTACGCCCTTTTCACTTTTTTCTTCATTAACTTATAGAAGTCAGGGCAATCTTCTATTTTGTGCTCCTTCTGACAATGTGTGCAAACTGGGAAAGTTGGGCAATCACATTGATAATGGTCTGGAGACCCACAATTGAAACAAGTCCATGTCGGAAATTTTCCACCTCCTCGACCCCCACGTCCTCAACCATACCTACCTTAGCCAAACCCACTGCATCCTTCATTAATATTATTTACAGTAGCTTGACGAAGTCCTAATGATCGGGCTTCATGTATTTGATCAATGATGTGACAATTAGTTGTGTCATGCATATACACATCACATATCTTACATTAAGTCACGAATTTTTCTTGTTTGGCTCGGTGGAGGAGGGGGCAGTTTCGAGCATCATGACCACCTTCGCATATTTCACACGCTAGAAGCATACCTTTCAAGCTTTTGCGGGGGCATGTGTTTTTGGTGCGGCACCTTCAACTTCACAATCAATACACCATACCCGTTATATTTCATTAGCTTTCAGTTGATTCACCATGTGTTTTTGGTGTGTGTTTCTCTCCAGTTGATTCACCATGTGTTTTTGGTGTGACCTTCAACTTCACAATCAATACACCATACCCCACTTCATGTTTCTATTGTGTTAGTCTTCTTCTCCAGCTGATTCACCATGGATGCAATTTGTGCCTCCATAAATGGGCTTATTCCTGTGTCAATACTACCAATCGCCTCAACACACAACACTCCTAAAGCTTCACGGGGGTCAGTGAAAGTCTTATGGGATAGTGGCGCCTGAAAGGCATAAGCAGTCCCCATACGAACCACTATACATGTTGTGTGGGATGTATTTCATACAAGAGTTTAGAAATGAGTGTTTTGAGGCGTGCATCATAAGCGCATACACTCTCCGTGAGTTCTTGCTTGATCTCATTGAGTGTTGAAATACTTTGTTGCTCAAACTCGGGAATGTTGAACTCTTTCAAGAAATCCTCCTTTAGTTGATCGTAGTTGACTTCAGCCTGTAATGTATCATGTTTCCTATACCACGTATGGGCTCGATCGAGCAATGTGGTCGTAAATTGACTTTCTCGTCATTCAAATGAAGTTATCCCCTTTGCTCGCATATAAGTTCACACTTATGTACATGTTCTGTTGCATTTTCGACACATTGATACTCTAGTGGTACATTTATGTTGCAAGGCATATATTTGGTACAGTTACATGTTGTGCATTATTCACAACTCTACCTTGTACGAGGATAGTGGTTGTAGGCATGACATTCCCACTCCCAGTTCCACTCGTAGGTGAGGGATTAGTTCCAGAACCTGTTGTGTCGGTATGTTTCCTTGTGCACCTATTGTGACTGGTTGTTGTGTTTGTATTCATCATCCCAGATCGTTGCGCTTTTGGTATATTAGGATTCAATGGTTTTCTCCTTGGTGTTGGTTACAATGATTGTAAGACGTATGGTAATCTACTATCCAAAATTTTCTTCTCCTTGGCTCATTTGACTTCTTTGTCACTATCACTTTCTATTAAAACTTGTTCTGTATTAGTTGACCCAATTGCGTGAGCAAGCATGGGATGTCGGATCAGGATACTATCGGCGTTATATTATCCTTCCTCGTCCTCTAGATCTCACATATTCTCTCAATGCACTGTCATTCCTTCCTGGAGATCCTTGTCCTTATTGATCTCTCCCTTCCTTAACCAATGTTGTTGGTCATCACCCACAATTCATAGAGTTGAGTCACATAGACTTACTGGCTCCTTTTCTCGTGCCTTGCGCCTTTGCTCTTCAAATTACATCCTCCTAAGTCCAAGGAATCCATAACTTGTTCTTGATATCTTCTTGTCCTTCTTATGTCCTGTGTCGTCCATGCTACGGAGCATTTAGCCTTCCATTGGGAAAGTTTCTATTCCCATATCAATCATCATTTTACTAATTTCCAATGGTAGATGTTTTAGGCATGATCTGCGTGGGGTTCTTTGAAGCAGTTATATTGTACTTCATCCACACAGGAAAAGGTTGAAACCGAATACTCAAGGATATAGCTCAAGTGTGTGCCTTCCCACCAGTAGTCTACCACATGTGTCCAAATTACGTCGTGTCATGCTAACTTCCTTGTGCGCTCAAAAGTCCAAGGATACTTTTGACCCAAATCCTGCTCTTTCCCAGACAATAGGCAATTCCAAGGTATTGGGAGTCACAAAAAAATATTTCATACAGACCATAGAATTAGCCTTGACCCACTTTCTCTTTCCCAGACAATAGCATCCAACATAACCATGCATGCAGGTGTATTTGGAAACTCATAAATAAATATTTCATACAGTTCATCATAAAGCTTAGCCTCGGCCCACTTTCTTGGAGAGCAATCCTTACAACTCTTAGGTGATGTTTTACAAAAGCATCCTCAATAGCATATAGCCAAGGCTTGATAACGTTCTCCTGTGTTAAGTGAAGCATCTTCCATCCACTTCATTTTTGCATTTTAATGAAGGTCTGACAACGGAACCAAAATGTTGGCATTTGGTAGTCTGACTTCCCCATGCACATGAATTCTATATATATATCAGTCGCGTGCAAGTTCCACCACAGTCACATTGGCATATCACGTCTTAATGAACTAAAGCGCGCTCCCCCGAAGCGTGAGAGGTCTCTAGGTCCCATCATAGTTAGCAAAGGTGAAGTGGATTTATTTTAGCGAATAGACTTATATTCCTAGTTCATTAACATATAACGCAACCATGAATAGACCAAACACAAAGCTCATATATTAATTGATGCACAATTACAAGTTCTAGACATCTAGTAGCAAGTTCTAAGTATACGTCATTCATACATCACTCCTATAGCTTTTTGATCCAGATTGAAGCACAACCCGATGGACAACACACTAACAATGGTGCTTAATGTGCTATAACAATCAAATTCACAATGAAAGAGTTATGAACACAAACAATTCTTATTGCAATTCCAAATGGATACAATTGGCAAACTCCGTAAGAGAGATGTATGCCCGGAGATCTATCTCTTTATTCAAAACAAGCTACTTTATAACTACAATGAGAATATGAAAAGAACTTGCTAAAAATAGAATAGAAAGGGTTCTGAATGAGAACCAAAAGGTCATCCTACATGGAGACCATTTGTATCCACCTTAGGGATGGATTCGAAAAGATAGAAGTGGAAAAATCAGAAATCCATCCAATTATTACAATTATTTTATCAGCCCCCCTTGTTGGGGTCATATCTCCTAGTTCGTTGACCTATTTTGTGAACCAAAAGAAGCGTTGGGAAGAGCTTGACGTGGGAAGCTCCGATGATGATTACACTTTGTTTCATCATCGAAACTCTAGAAACGCTCCGGAGACCCTCAAAATTGCAAAATACTAAAAGTTGTTGATAATTTGCTAAAATAGATTTCCAGGACTTTCTAGAAATAAGATAAGATAAGATAAGATAAATATATTAAATTTCCAACAAATGACCACAAAAGTAGGTCAATGGGACTGCAACCATACAAAGAGGGCAAAAAATATTCCAACCAGAGGACAAAAAGGTCCCCGAGAACAACAAGAGAAGAGAAAGAAGAAGAGAAGAATGGGTAAAGAAAGAAGCTCGGAAAAAGCCTGCAGAAACCAACCGAGCCCGAACATACAAAGGAAGAAGAAGAGGGAAGAGAAGAGGGAGCAAGAGACCCCCTCAACTAGTAACCAATGTCGACTAAAAGAAGCTAGTAATGTGCTAAAGCCCGAGTATCTGGAGTTGTGGAGGATCTAGAGTGCCGATGTCTCGGAAGAGGGATGAGCTCTCCGTGTTCACCTAGTGGATCTCAAAGGACATCAATGAGAGGGTGCCTCGGCCTCGTATGTGACTAGATGTCCCTAGTGTGTGAAATAGTACCCCACGTCTGGACTGATCTCGTCTGGTAGTGAGGATTGGGATCACCCTGCCGCTTAGTACCCTTCCTAGGGGAGAGCACAGTAAAAAAGGAAGAAATCTGTGGAGTAGTCATCTTCCTAGAAGAAGGCTAAAGGGTCTCCTCCCGAAGCCTAAAAGTCTCATGCAGATAAAGAGCTAGGCACCTCTGGTCATAGTATCTGAAGAATTTTGTGAAGGTAGGACGTTCTCTGAAATAGCAGTGGAATCTACCTCTGATTTCATAGTAGATGGGGCACCAGAAGATGAAGTGCTCCTTCAATTTGATCTCTTGGAGGGAACAAAGCTGGAAAATCCTTTCGGAACGGTCAATCTGATGATCACACTCAATACGAAGTCTATGAGAGCTTACCCTGAACTGACCCAGGAGATGCGAAGGGCGTGCATCCAATGCCAGGAGATATACTGGGGCCGAGAAATAAGACCATTATTGACACAATAAAATGTGCAACATAGAACGCCATCTTCAGACATGTAACCCACCCATGGGGTTGGTCCAAGGTGTACTGAATCAACTGTTCTGTAGATATCATCTCTGGATGATTTTGTTCAGAACTTGCTACTTTCCTGGAAGGAGATGAATGGTAAGCATCTAAGGAATAAGGTATGGTGCGAGGTGACATGTCTGAATACCAATAGACCAAGTAGTCATGAAACTTCGACCAACAGTAGGATTGACTAGAGTGGGAAGCAATGGCCTAGCAGTAAGCAAGGTATGGGTAATGTCCCTTCCTCCAGGGGAATCAGCTAACCTCCGAATACAATGTATGCGGGAAACAATGCCAACAATTGCTTCCAACCTAAAGGGACGAGCACCGAACTCTGTCAGGACGTAATTGTGGGGAACCATCTCCTTGCATCTGATGATACATCTGAGAAGAAGGATTTGAATCCTCTCCATAGTAGCCCAGTCGGATTCAAGGAGGGAAGGCCCCCAAACCTCCGAGCCGTAAAGAACCATGGGCCTAACTAGAGAGTCTGTGAGGGATAGCTTGGACGAGATTTCCTGGAAGTGATGGCAGAAAAATTGTCTCTCAAAGATTGCTAAAGAACCATAGCCGTTATGGACCCGAGGCTTGAGTGTCGGTTGTAAACTAAAACGAGGTCCAAAAAAGAGCACTCCTAAGTAAGTGTAAGAATTGGTGATCTCAAACTCCTCTCCCTTGTAGAAGAAATGAAAATACAATGTCCTCAGGGTATTGAATATCATAACTTTGGTCTTACCCAAGTTAACTCTCAGCTTCTTGTGGTCGCAAAAGAGGGATAAAGCATTCAACTAGAAGGACCACTCTGTAAACCATCCGTCGAGGAGGCAAGAAGAGGAAATCATCCGCAAAGAGAAAAATATAGATCACGACCTGGTGGAGAAGACAACCATCACCCTCTTGTATATGGTCCTTGAGAAAATCCTCCAACCCATCCATATAAATGTTGAACAATGTAAGAGACAAAGGGAAACCCTGCTTGACCCCAATGGTACTCCTGATGAAGTTAGAGAAACCAATTGCAGTGTGGAGACGGCCCATTAACTTCCCCATAAAAGCACATAATGGCAGTTAAAAGAGTCTCGAAAATGTCAATCTCCCTGAGCCTCTAGAAGAGAGCTTCCCGCAAAACAAAGTCAAAGGATTTCCTAAGTTCGACAAAGCAACAAAAAACCTTGGAAGAGCGATAGTGTGCCTCCTTGATGATAGCTTGAAGGGTGAAGATGTGGTCAATGGTCTAGTAGGTTGATCGAAACCCCTGCTTATCCTCTGGCTCTGCCATGATTCTGGTCCAGAAACTCTGAAAGTCACATGTGAAGTACAAAAGCATATAGCTTGGCGAATGTGTGACCCACCATAATCGTTCAGTAGTTGTTGGGATTAGAAGTAGGACCTGATTTTTGGATGGGGTGGATAATGTGGTGGGACCAAAATCCCGGAAAACCAGTACAAACCACTTGGTTGAAGAGATCCACTAAATAGTTGTTCATGATGCCATGTCCCTGCTTGAAGAGTTCTACCTAAAGCCCTCCTCATTCGCTACTTTGCTATTATTCATGGCTAAAATGGCATTTTTAACTTTCATGTGGTGAAAATGTGGCAAATAAAAGGTGGAGATACCACACGGATCTGGGGTTGGCCACGGACGTTGTAGAGAGTAGAGGTATGAGCAAACATGGAGTTGGGATCCAAATCCTACAGACGAAGCGAATGCCAAGGGAGAATAGTACGCCAGAATTGCTTGGGAGAGCGTAGAAGGGACTCAGCAAAGCTCCTGCATCCATTAAGAGATGAAAATACGTTTCTTGTGGCAGAGGCAGTGGTGATAAGTTGACTTGAGAGAGGGGAAAGGATCGGAGAGCATGGACATGGGCAAAGTGAAGCTGCCAATGAAGGGATTCTATTAATCCTCATCATACCATTGGTTCATGGGGCAAGTTTTTCTGCTATGATGGGTGAGAGTGGTGTGGGGATAGGAATCAAGGCAACCTCATAAATAATGGAAGAAAGGAGGTTGCACTTCATGTTCGTGGGTAGCAAGGTAAACTGAGGCTTGGGGGGAAGAAGTTAACAAAGGTGGGAAGAAAAAGTTTTAGGGTCACCCTCATTAAGCTTCAGAATAGTACATGGAGGGCAATAAAAGTGAGGCAGGACCTAGGGGATCAATCTACAAAGAGAAGGAAAGGGTAGCATGATCAATAAGAGGGATGGGGGAGACGGAAAGGTGGTGGATGAGAGGAACCAGGTTGGGGGTGGTTAGAATGTAGTCCACTATGCTAGCCCCACCTGGTTAGAAATAGTTTTTTGGAAATATTGTTCTACATCACTTTCCCCTATCTTCCCCCTAAGCTACTTAAAACTACTTACATTTTAGACCCCTCTTTAGGTATTTATACTAGTGGGAACTTGTCCTTCACTAGTTTTACAAGAACTAATAATAGCCCTTGAGCTTACATTCCTACGGTAGAAAAAATTAGCCACTTTCCGTCTTAATCCTATGTCGCATGTTAATCCTCCTCACAAAATGCTACTTATCCTTATACTTATACATCCTTCTATCTTGTCATGCAGGTGTCGAGAACTGAAGCTTTAGTCTATTTTTGAACTCGTGTTTATCCTTATCCCTTGATGCTCTGCATGCCCTTTCTCTGATCTTATTTTATTTGCATGAGCCTCTTTGTGGTTATTGTCTTTCTTCTCCTGCGCACTTCGTGTGTCCTTACGCGCATACTTCCTATCTTTTTCCTTACGTGGTTACCTCTGCATGTGCTCCCTTGTTCGTATCCTGTGCATTCCTTGCAAAATTCTCGCGTGTGCCTCCAAGAATAATGGGTCATCAATAAAGAATATCAAGTCCTTAAGGACTTAACGAAAAAAGAATATGGCCTGAATAAAGAATCGTGGGCCCAACAAAAACCAAAACCTGTGTCTTGCAAACTCAAACAATAGTGGAACAGAATTTTAAAAGACCAACACAATGCATAAATTTTTTTATCATTGATGTTTTGAGATATTGCCAATGTTAAGTGAATATCAATGTGTGTTAAGGGTGCAAGTTCTAGGTAGATGATTCTCTTCATCCACTCCCAATAACAGAACATGGATGCTTAAAATATTGCAGGCACGCATAATTTCGATCCCTTCATAAAAAATCAAACAAAATTTAAACAATTCTTTAGATTACACCTAGAGACTCATATTAACAATCTCATTAAAACAAGTCAACAAACTGTCATGCATCCTACACACCAATTTGGCTAAATAGTAGAACTTAATCTAAAAAATATTGATTAAAAAGAAATGTGCCTGACAAATTTTTATCCTAATATTTGTACCAGATTACTCATATGGTCTGGAGCTAGGCTTGTATTTGATCTTCCTATGCATCTCAAATCTTGAAGAACAGTCACAATAGGAGCTTGAGACAATTGGTGAGCTTGAACTACAATAGGAACATGTAGTCTTGAATCATGATATTATGCATTATGGTGTAAGATTAGCATTTGTTCAGTTAACATCGACATCCAGCAATAACCCATATAGAAGAAATAATACCCGTAGCAGTAACCCGTATAAAAAATAGAATAAAGAAAGGGAAATCAGTACATCGGACAAAACACAATGACAAAAAAAAAGTAAAAGTGTAAAAGCATTTCCAGCTCCAAAGGCCCAAGGCCCTTGTAAAAGTGTAAAAGCATTTCCAGCTCCAAAGGCCCCAAGGCCCCTAACTAAAACTACTTTTTGCATTCCATTTATTTAAGATTTCAAAATATACTTACTGTGCAATTATTTTTGTTAATATTATAATATAGATTTTATTTTATTTTAGGGGTGCAAGGTAAAAGAGGTAAAGCATATTTTTATCTTTTGTTTATGGAGTAAATATTAGGGGGAAAATATTAATGAAGAGAGTGCAGATGAAGCTAGAGTCATGCAACAGAAAAACAACATCAATTTTTAATTAGAGGCCTATAGTCAGCATAAGTTATGATTCAATTACAGCGAGCAACAGGCAGGGCATGACACAGGAAAACTCAAGCATCGATCAACAAAGCTACAGAACTAAAATGGAAAGGTGAGGCATCCAAATGTAAGGAGATTACATAGACAAAGTATAACGATGCTCAACTGGGTAAGACCCTAGTAGCCGAAAACTGCTCTTGTGGAACATAAAATACAGGGCAACAAATGGATTTTTCTTCAATTACATCAAATGTATTGCAACTTTCTAGAGATATTTTCAATAAAATCAGCTTACAGAGGCTAGAAGTAGAGGAGTTTGAAGGGTTATAACAAATTTGAAGTTTGTCAAAAAAAAAAAAGCTGGAATTTTTGTAGCAAAAAAACAATAAATTCTTGATGAATGGATATCTACATCAGGAAAGATAAGCAGAGAAACAAGGAAATCGCAGTAGTTTTATTCACCTATGTTTGGTTCTAGGAGATACCAATTTGGAGATGAGGTTGAAGAACATAAATCGCCACCAACAAAAACAGCAGTTCATACTTGCTTAGCTTTGGCTACATTCTCAGGTTTCATTACCATTGTAAGTGACTCTCCTTGATCTGCTTTTCATGCTTCAATAAAAAAACAGCAGCAGTAGAAACCCCCTACCTCAGATTCTCATCGCCAGCAACCCTCTTATGACCAAGCACAGGCTCCCGAAAACTTCAGAATTGCTTCTGTAGATCATCTTATTCTTTAACAACCTAATGATCCATATATGTGAATATCAAATTTCAGCAGCACATGCATTCATCTCTAAGTTTCAATGGTTGACAATCCTTGCTTACACCTAATTTATCAGCAAGCCTATTATTAAGAACCAATGTTGTTGTTGTGGCTATTCCATGCCTTTCTATACTCTAAGATCATTAGTATAACTTGCTTATGATAATGACCAATGTTGTTGTTGTGGCTGTTCCATATTTAGTCTCCTCCTATTTCAGTTTTGTAGATCATCTTATTCTTTAACAAATATATGTGAATATCAAATTGCAGCAGCACATGCATTCATCTCAAGTTTCAATGGCTGACAATCCTTACACCTAATAAATCAGCAGAGCCTATTATTAAGAACCAATGTTGTTGTTGTGGCTATTCCATGCCTTTCTATACTCTAAGATCATTAGTATAACTTGCTTATGATAATGACCAATGTTGTTGTTGTGGCTGTTCCATATTTAGTCTCCTCCTATTTCAGTTTTGTAGATCATCTTATTCTTTAACAAATGTATGTGAATATCAAATTGCAGCAGCACATGCATTCATCTCAAGTTTCAATGGTTGACAATCCTTACACCTAATAAATCAGCAGAGCCTGTTATTAAGAACCAATGTTGTTGTTGTGGCTATCTCGTGCCTTTCTTACTCTAAGATCATTAGTATAGCTTGCTTATGATAATGAGTGTTGTTATTGTGGCTGTTGTATTTAGTCTCCTCCTGTTTCAGTTTTGTATATGATAATGAAAACAACATGTTTGGAAGTTTATTAAATGTAACAGTTGATCATGTAAGTCTTTCAGATTGATCATGGATAGGTAACAAATCAGTCACCGATTAATTTTTGGTGTATATAATTGTTTTTGTTGATGCTATGAATTTATTACCATTAACAACATGTAAAGCAAAACCCCAATCTCATGTATATGCTAAGTTACAAATTCTGTTTATCCCTGAGTTTCTTCTCAAGTATAGCAGAAGAAACTTTCATGAGGTCCTCTTAAAGTTGATTTATTGTTATGGCTTCCCAAATGGATTGTGGAATGGTGGGTACTTCTAGTTAATTCAAGTTTCTTCAATTGTGATGCAGAGCTCTATTCAATTTGCATGCATTCAAGAAGATATGAATAGCTTCAAACAAACTATCACCCTGTTTTGGAGTTCTTGTCTAATAGCCTAGAATGGCTCAGACTTGCAATATTTGACTTTTTTCTACTTTAGATGGCTTTATTAAGCAAAATATCCTGTTCACCTAGCTCATGTAATGTCAAATCTTCCAACATTTTGGGTAAAAACAAGAAAAATAATCAATTCCTTCCTTTTTCCAACTTTGTTAACAAGCTAATTTTAGGACTTTTGGCCTTAATTACCATAACTTACCATATCCCCTGTTTCATGAGTTCAATCCAAAGACAAACCAATCACTAACTTGACTCCAAAAGATCAAAACATCAACTTTTTACTATCTTGCCCAAAACTGCCTCCTCGTGTTCTTAAGGGCAAGCTTCTGGTGGATTCATGGTTGAGGATATCTATAAGCACCCAAAACAAAGTAAGGACATCTTCACATACCCTATATGCCCCCTGAGGTGTTGGTCCAAATCAAGTATAACTAAGACCTTATACTTTTCTTGCAATTACCTTTACTTCTTCACTAGCTTACTTGCTCCTACTAGTCCCTGTCAAAGTCTTTTTTCTTCATAACTTTTGTTAGGAGGTTTCATTTCACAAACTAGGCACCATTTAGGATACCCATTTCGCCTTTAAGGTTCATGAGTGCAAAGTTTCAGGATAGGTTGCTTTGGTAAAATTGGACAAGGGTCTAGGGACTTTTCTAGTCTCTATCCTAGGTCTATGGCTGTAGTAGTCTACCTAGAAAGCCCACTGTCATGCATAACTTTGGTAAGTTAAGTTTTTGACTCATTACCACTTCTAACCTCCTTAAATAGTTTCTACATACCCCTCAAGAATGATATGCATGAGAAAATTTTAGATTTCAATTCAAAGGATCAAGGTAGAAACTTCAAATTTTGGAAGCAAACCTTCTTTGTCTTCTCTCACAAACATGGTGAAGACTGTCATGAGTATCTTTTGTCTGTCAACTCCTTTTGTGTTGATTCTTTTTGGATAGGAATGGGGGTCCTCTAAGGATAGTTAGTACCAACTATCAGCTCTTGACAAGGTGTTTAACTCTTTCAACTACCAAACCCTCATAAATTAGGGACTTTTTAAGCAAACCTTCATTATGTCAAATTACTTGCAAGAAATTGTTGAGACTGTCATGAGCTCTCAATGCTCTTCATTGCTCCAAGGTCTGTGTTGATTCTTACACGGATAGGAAACTGTTTTAGTATTGCTAAGTATTGTTAGTACAACTATCAAAATCATTCAATAGGTGTTTAACACTTTCAACTTACCAAGAAAATAGAGTTAAGACCCTTGTAGGGTTTTAAGGAACCCGGATTATTATAAATTACTTGCATATGAAGACCTTCTTACTGGTACTCAAGGCTAATATCACTTGTAAGGGTTTTATAACTAGAGGACCTTACCACTCACAAATCTTGCATTCCATTAAACCTTTTCTTCAATACCCAAACCTGAGTTCACTGTTGGAGAAATAAAGGACTAGCAGAAATGCTACAGATCTTTTTTGATTCATAAACTAATCAAGATATAAATCCATTGAATACTCACACTAGGCACCATTTAGAACATAAATTTTGCCTCTTATTCATGAGTGCAGTTTCGGGATAGGATGCTTTGGAAACATTTACAAATTTAAAGGGTTCTAGTCTCTAACAGCATGTCTTATGGCTTGGAGCAGTCAAGACCTAGAAAGCCTGTATTTTATGCATAACTTTAATTTCTTGACTCAACCACTTTAACCTCCTTAAATCGCAGTATCTAAACATACCCCTCAAATGATATGCATGAGTTTTTGAGATTCAGTGCAATCTGAGCCATGAGGATAAGGTCCCCAAAGGAAACTTCTTTCGAATGGAAATTAGGCATCCTCTCTTTAGTCTTCTTCACAAACATATACTCAAGACCTATCACTACTTGATATCTTTTTACCCTAGTAAGACTCCAAGGGTTTCCAATTCTTTTTGGATAACAGGAATGGGGGCTCCATGTCTCTAAGTGCCATATCCTTAGTACCAACTTCAAAGCTCTTCATACAAGACTTGGACAAATTTAACTCTTTCTACTACTAAACCCTATGGACCCTTGTAGTGCTACTCTTGCCCATTATGAAAACTTTGATTACTCTTAAAGACCTTCTTACTTGACCTCCTCAAGGCTAATATTGCCTCACAGAATGATGTTTAGACCTCTTCAACACAAAATCAATGTGAAACACTTAAGTTTATGTCTTCTCTACTCCAACAACCCAAAGATATTTCTCTTCAATAGTTCACTTTCTATGACCAAGAAAACAAGAGTTAGGCGCAACTATCTAGTTTAGGATATGAATTATATTAATTTGCTCAAGCTTCATACAATTTTGGAAAAACCTCAATGTGCATGTATCACAGTCTGGATAGGTGTGGTCCATCTTACCACTCACAAATACTTATCATAGGACTCCATCTAAGGATTTCATCATTCAATCAGCTCTTGACAAACCTGAGTTCACTGTGTGGAGAAATGAACTGCTACAGATCTTTAGAAAGAAGATTTACTAATCAAACACAAAATCCATTCAATACTCGCCACAAGGCTCAATATGACTCACAGAATTTTATAACTCAAGACCAAACTTTTTTGGAAGGACCATTTCTTCATTTACTAGCTTACTTGCTCCTACTAGCCCTGTCAACATGAAGTCTTGAATCTTCATACTTTTGTTAGGAGGAAAAAACTGTATTTCACAAACCAGAGGGACCATCTTAAGAAACCCATTTTGGCCTAGATTTGATTCAAAGTTTCGGGAGTATGCTTTGGACACGTTGAAAATTCTTCTTTTCTGTCTCTAACAGGTCTATGGCTGTAGCAGTCCCCTAGAAAGCCCTTCTTGTCGAACTGGATTAATCATCTTGACTCATTACCACTTCTAACCTCCTTAAATAGTTACTACATACCCTCAACTACTTGCATGAGTTATTAGATTACCAATAGTAAAGGATCAAGGTAAAAGGGTTTCAAATGGTTTTGGAAACATTCCATAACTTCCATGTCCTTCTCTCACAAACATGGTGAAGTACTGTCACAGTATCCTTTTTACATGCCTTCAACTCCTCCTGTTAGATTCTTTTTGGATAGGAATGGGGGTCCTCTCTTTAGTTAGTACCACTTAACTATCACTCTTGACATCAGGTGTTTTATAACTCTTTTACCCTAACAAAATAACCACTTAGGGTTTTTTCCAAGCTGATTAAAAAATTCACTTGAAAAACCAGTTCCTGATCTCAACCAAAGACTTCACCTTTTGACTAAATGCTCTGGTAAGGAACTCAAACAGTTGCATCACTAAGTTCTCTCACAAATATTGCAAGTTCATTTTATGTCAAAATAGGATATGCTTGCTTATTTGAAGGAAGAACAAACTAATAAGACTTTGTCCTACAAGAACCTAAAATCCCTTTATGTTGACATAAAGGGCCCATCAAATATGTTACATGACTATAAACTCTTACACCCAAAACAGTTACCTCTTCCTAAGTTCACTTGGCAAATCCAATTCACAATAGTTTGGATGTACCCTTAAAATTTGTCAAAAATAATTAATGCTACCAAAGCAGAATACTCACTTAAAATGGAGACACAAACTAAGATCTTGTCAAAGATGGTAAATATCTGTAACTGCTACAGGATCCTGTTCTTCACATTGGGCAGAACATTTTTACTAATATCAGTCACTTTGTGAGAACCTGCCATCAAATTTATAATATCGCAATGAGGGGCATCATCAAATTCATAAAGACCTACATGACTCTGAACCTTACACCCGAAAACCCCTTCTTTCGACCTGGATCCTCCTCACTTATCCACTTAAATCCATAATTTTACCAATAGACAATGTACCCTTAAAATTTGGATGATTAATGCCTAGTAAAAGTTACCAAATGGAGAGAAAACTAAGATTTTACCCTAACAAGAATAACTCTTGTCAATGATGGTAAATATCTTAAGAACTTGGAACTGCTACAGGACCCCTCCACAGGGCAGATGCTTCAAGAAGGAAAATGATGGTAATATCTGTGGGTGGACTGGTCCCACAGGAAATTACAGTTAACTTTCAACTAGTTGATGTTTGTTTGGTATATATCTATTTGGCTATTTCTCCAGTACATCCTCTGCTATTATATTTTGGCCTCTACAGAGAAAAGGACTCGTTGAATTTATCTCAATTCTATTTAAGATAGATCAGACTCAAAGGATCTCCAATTTTGTACATTGAACCTCGGTGGTTAAGAAACCCATAAAGTGAACCCCATTTTAGCTATTTTAACGTAAGTTTATTTAAAAAACAATTATAAACAGGAAGAAAAAAATTAAATAATATGAGAAAACAAAGATGGAACTTATCAGGAACAATGTTCGTTTCCTCTTTGTTGCTATACTAATAAAGCTTGTTCTTGGGCTGATATTATTTATGTAGTAAATAGATGGTTTTCAATAAAATTAGGTTTATAAACATTCTACTTGTACTGTCATGGATACTCAACATTGATAACTTCAAAAATGTTAGAAAGGGCTGTGAAAAAAAGACATTTGACTGGTATAGATGATAAAATAAGCATGTCATAATACTTGCTTACATATAGGAGGAGAGAAACTACAGAAAAACTACTAACCTATAATGTAGCCATAACCTTATTTTAAGTAAAACTAGACATTTCTATAGTCATGGTGATACATGATAGGTGTGATTTTGCCAGAGACCCTGTAAAGAGTGGAATATAGATATCAGACTCGAATGATCTCCAGTTTTTTACATTGAACCTTGGTGGTCGGGAACCCCATAAAGTGAACCCCATTTTAGCTATTTTAATTTAAGTTTATTTAACAAACAATTGAAAACATGAAAAAAAAAATTAAATAATCTGAAAAAACAAGGATGAAACTTATCAGGAACAATGTTTGTTTCCTTTCTGTTGCTATACTAATAAACCAAGCAAAAAGCTTGTTCTTGGGCTGATATTATTTATGTAGCAAAGACAGATGGTTTTCAAAAATAAAATAGATCTACAAACTATTTCACTTGTACGGTCATGGATACAATTTTTTTGAGTGGGCTACTCAACATTAAGTTTATTTAACAAATAACTAAAGATCTGAAAAAAAAATACGGTCATGGATACAATTTTGAGGCTACTCAACAGGCTACTCAACATTGATAACTTCAAAAATGTTAGAAAGGCTGCGGAAAAAAGACATCTGGCTGGTATAGATGATAAAATAAGCAGAAACATATGACTTCTAGTGATCTAACAGAAAAACTGCTACCCTTTAATGTAGCCATAACCTTATTTTACGTAAAACTGGACATTTCTATAGTAATGGTGATATCTCATAGGTGTGATTTTTCCAGAGACCCTGTAAAGAGTGGAAGATCTAACAAATGAACAAAAAACAAGACAGAGCATATGAGAGCAAACTACACTAGCTGAAAACTGAATCTTCTTCTCACAAAGATGGGTTTGAAAATGATGTGAGAGTTGATGAAAAATGCTTGTGGCAGAATGAATTTTATGATGAGACACATACAAATATGCAGAATGTGAAAGATAAAAAACTGGAACAAATTTTTGGGGGAAAATATTGTTGCAGAGAGTGCAGATGAAGTTAAAGGATCATGCAATAGAAAAATAATGGCAATTTTTCATTAGAAGCCTATAATCACCAGAAGTTACAAAATGACACCAAACAACAGGCAGGGTTTGACACACAAAAACTCGAGCATTGATCAGCAAAATTTCATACTAAAATGGATAGGTGAGGTGTCCAAATATGAGCAGTAATATTTTTTCGAAGGGATGCTCAACTGATTAGGAATAAATATTTGGGGGAAAATATTAATGCTGAGAATGCAGATGAAGTTGAGAGTCATGCGACAGAAAAAAAAAATGCAATTTTTCATTAGAAGCCTATAATCAACAGAAGTTGCAAAATGACACGAAGCAATAGGCAGGGCATGACACACAAAAATTCAAGCATTAATCAGCAAAATTACATACTAAAATGGAAAGGTGAGGTGTCCAAATGTAAGCAGTAATGTTTTTTTGAAGGGATGGCTCAACTGAGGTGTCCAAATGTAGCTGAAAACTGCTCTCGCGGAACATAAAATATTGAGCAAGAAATGGATTGTTCTTCTATTATGTCAGATGTATAGCAACTTTCTTGAGAGATTCTCAATAAAACCAGATAGAGGCTAAGAAGGAGTTTGAAAGGTTATAATAAATCTGAAATTCGTCAAAATAACAGCTGGGATTGTTGGAGCAAAAATACAATAAAATACGAAAGAATGATTATCTACATCAGGAAAGAGAAGAAAAGAAACATGGCAGGAAATAGAGGAGGCATAAAGAGGCACAAATTATCTTAGCTTGCGGTAGCTTTAACGTCGACTATGTTTGGTTCTAAGAAATAAAGATTTGGAGATGAAGTTGAAGAGCATGGATCACCAGCAACAAAAACAGCAGCTCTTACTCAGGCTTTATTGCCATCATAAGTGACTCTCCTTGATCATATTTTCATGCTTCAACACAAAAATCAGCAGCAGTAGAAACTCTTTACCTCAGATTCTCATAGAACCATCATCGTCTGCAACCATCTTATGAGCAGGCTCCAAAAAACTTCGGAAATGCTTCTGCAGATCATGTTAGACAACCTAATGGTCGATTTATGTGAATACCAAATTGCAGCAACATATGCATTCATCTCATGTTTCAAGGGTTGACAGCTTTCTGCACCTAATAAATAAGCAAGCTACAATGTTCGTGTTTTGGCTGTTCCATGTCTTTCAATACTCTAAGATTAGCTTGCTGAGGTGTTTAGTCTCCTCATGTTACAGTTTTGTTTATGATAATGAAAGGAGCACATACTAAAGTTATTAAAGGTAACAGTTGATCATAAGTTTTTCAAATTGATCGTGGACAAGTCACAAATAAGTCACCAATTAGTTTTTGCATATATAATTGTTTTTGTTGATGTTATAATTGTTTCGGCATATATGGGGCGGCGCATTAAAAAGATGTAAACCCAAACTCTAATATCGATTATATGCTATGTTACCAAATTCTTCATAACTGCCCACTTACCCGAACCAGTTTGAGTATTATTCTGACCCTGGGTCTGATTCCCTTTTGAAATGTATACGATTCTTCAGAAAATATCAAACAAAAATAGAAAATACTAAAATGATACGAAAATGATACGAATGTAAATACAAAAGAACAAAAGATCCCAAATCCTGAAGACAGGAAGAGGAAGATAAACAGTAATCCTCTATTTAAGGGTTTACATCTGGAAAGATCTTTTTTATGAATGAAAAAGACGAAACACAGCATTCGTTTTAAAAATGAAACTATTTGTAAAATATTTCTCTAAGCAGAAAATGTTGAAACGTTTCAATGAAGAAGCATGATATCTCAACTTGTAACAAATAATATCATAAATAACAGCAATCTCAAAAAGGCCTAAGGACTGTAATCCAATTGTACTCTCCTGTACAACCTACAATCTTTCTATTCCAACCTTGCAGGTTAAAAATGGCATAATGTCATTATCTATCTCGAAAATATAAGTCAATATTACTAAACCACTGTGTGTACATGTGAATTATCATTTATGCCTTTCGAAGTCAGAGGCTCCTGAAAAAATCAGTACTGAGTTTCATAGCTCACAAATCCGATCTCTTATAAGATGTTAGTAACCACTCGCATTTGTGTAACAAAAAGTGTAACCAACCAAAAAATAAAAATACATACAAACCATGAAAGTTCATCTAATGTATGAGAACACTCACTCAGTTTACACAACCAGATAACAGTTGTAACAACCTTCTGTAATATAAAATAGAACTAAAGATTATATTAAACCTATCCCATTCTAGTCCCCACCATCCTGCCTACGATATTTCTATGACAGTATGTATCAGAAAAATCTTTGTAAATATAACTGAATTAGCGAGGTTAATGCAATTGAACCACAAATATACAATATAAAACTGTACTCATATATATACAGAAAGCAAACCAGATATCTATTAACATCTGGTAAAAAAATGCATAAAAAGTATATTCCAATATGAAAACAGGGGCCAATTTACACCTTACACTGCTACAAAACATTTATCAGAACGTTTCAAATAAAACTTTAACATATTGACATTATAAAGGAGGTGAGGGTTTCTCTTACCATGGATTAATAGCGGAAGCAAGTTTTGACCTCGTTATTTGATAGAAGAAAGTTCCCGCAGTATTTCTGACTTTTTAAACATATGCACCCATCGTTCCTCATGGGGTGGTAGCAAACTTCCATGGGGTGGATGTAGCACAGAAAAAACACATCACAACATAACACAGAACAAATCATAACAACAAAGAACAAAACATAAATAGAAAAGGAAAATCAACAAGTGAGAGAAGGGAGCGCTCCATGCTCAGGAAAAAAAATGGGGAAAAGAACCTAAAAGTAAATCTGTGCAAGACACCCCACATAATGAAGTTATTTGCTCATCTCTGTCTCCTCTGCCTGTTTATATAGACGCCACAGATTTTCCACTAACAATTTCTGCTTTTTCCCGAGACATCTAAAAATAAGAATCCGACCGTTTTTGCAACGGATTGAAAAATAATATAATCGTTCTGCAACAGGCCACGAGCACAGGTCGCCATCGCTCAAACCTCATTACCCCTTTTTATTCAGATTTAGTTGCAGTATTTCTCATTTCCGCGCTAAAACCATCACTCCCACGTCTTTTTCTATCAATTGGAATACTTTATTTAATTTTAATTGAAAAAACATGCTTATTGAATTTTAATTCAATAAATATTTTATTGAATTTTAAATGTTAAATCGAAAGTCCAATGGTGATGGAGCCACCATGCTGAGTGCAAGGCTTGGATATACCCCAACACGGAAAGTCAAAACAATTGAGGCCATGATCGTGCCCTGGGTGACTTTGATAGGGTGGATGCCCCTCACTCGTAGTTGTTAAGCTGAAGGTGACCACTAGTATGGTTGTATGCTTACTCATAATTGTCAACCCGATATATGTTTCCTCTGAAGTATGTGCAGAGATGTCGACAATCAATGTAAAACTAGTGCCCAATTGAGTGCACACCTCAATAAAAAATAATAATAATTAATCGTTAAGAGGGCCACTTTCATTGGGCGAGGGCTATTCTCCCCACAAATGCACCACATACATAACAGTTAAAACTAACCATAAAGTGCATTATTATGACCACCATGCCCATCTGAATGCCGTGCAGTGCTTTTCAAAAATGTGTACAAACCACCTACAGGGATTTGAACCTGTGACTTGCTCTTTATTAACACACCTTCCTACCAACACGCCTAGTGCCTGCCACATGCCACCATCTAATTTCAATCGAGATATTAAAAAAACAAGAAATATATGATGTGACTACTGACACGCGGGTCCCACCCATGCATGTGCATGCATGTCTCTATGGTGTCCTTTTTGGGTAGTTTTATATATGGTGTTGCATTTTATGGAGAGAATAGCCTTCGGTCTTCGATTGTGCCTCACCACTATTGACCTAGAATCGTGATATATTCGGGCTTATATATTACCTCTAACTAAACCAACTATCTAATGTGGGAATAATTTTTTAATTAAATGAGAATTTTTAGAGTCGTAGCAATAATTCCAAGTATGACTTGGGATAATAAGTTTATGTATTCATTATTATAAAGCCACGAAAGAGGAGAGGAGAAGGTCGAGCACCCAAACATACTCATCCTGCAACCAATAAACCGTTATGATAAATTGGATTCACACCACTAATCGTCAAGAATACAAAATCAAATTTTATGATGTTTACATATAATTAGTTATAAGTTATTCAATAAGAAAGTTTAAAAGCAAGGACCTTCAAAAACATTAATACCAAGTCACAAAGAATTTTGTTGCAGTAGTGAACATGGTAGTCATCATAGGCAGAGGAGGATAGCTATTAGGCTTATCCCTCAACCACTACCACCAAGTGGATTTGTCATGTCAAGTATCGGATCCCAACCATTGTGTTTTACTTTTTCTTCCTTGGTATGCTTGATGAAGAATAACAAAAGTCAGATGGAGGAATTTTTCTTCAAAATGTGCCACCTAGAGGCTACCCCTGCTGCCACTGCCAATAAGTCTATCAAACAATCCACCACCAAAGCGATGTGAAAAGCTCCCCCTCCTTTTAAAGTGGCTACACCCTTAAAATCCTTGGTTATGACCTTCAAAAGGTGAGCAACAACGAGGAGAATTTGGAGGCACTTGATTAATGGCACAAGGGGGATTACCTAGATGATCCAAAAGGTTTTGGAGTTGTTCAACCTCTAGATGAACCATTTATTCTAGATCTAAAGTCATAACATTTTAAATAATGTAACTTAGTCATAGGAAAATATTTTTCCATAGCTCATTTGTTAAAAATAACATGATTTTAATTTTTTCAAATGTGAAAGAGAACATCAACATGGAAAAGATGCCAAATTTGGTTGTATGCTTTGTAGTTAAACATGGTTGATTCCCTTAGTGAGACAATTTTCTAGGTAAAATTTTCTCAAAGGAATGGTTTTAACATGGTGTGAATCCATTTCCATGCAAAATGAACTTGTGAGGGAAAAAATGGGATAAATGTTTAAAATAGTCTTAGGGTAGTGGCAAGCATGGAAAATGGGATTTGAAACCCCCATATGTTTTAACCTATCTCCCACAATAAAATACTAGTAAAGATATACCAAAGTAAGTTAGATTTTTTGGGCTCTATAATGGCCTTCAAAAGATTGGTAAAGTGCCTAGCCCAAGTAGAGTCCAAAGATCTCAATTATCGGTGACGATAAAGAATATCAACCTAGAGGTGCTAAAGAGAGAGACATTGATAACCAAGTTGGGGTTTGTATTGGTAAAAGGGGGTTATAGTTGGCCAAATTCAAGCCACCCTCTAAGGTTCTCTAGAGAGAATCCTAATTTTATGAAGGTGCTCATAAGGTATAGAATTTTGAATTTTTATCAATAGACTTTGCATCCTCATTTTTGGGTTGAAACTTGTCCCTGAGAATATTCCAAGACATCCAACTAAGAGAACCTTTAAAACATGTATTGTGAATAAGGCTCTTAATCCATAGAACCATAAAAAAAGGACATGTGGAAGTTGAAAATATGGGACAACCAAAGGATAAACCATCTCCAATCCAAATGAGGTCGGATTTGAGAATTTCCCAAGCCTTATAGATTTTTTTAGCCACAAGCATTCCACTAATTTTAATGGGCACGGGGGTGATGAGGATACATTGCAACCCAATGCCATTCCAAGCTTTTTACCAAGAGGTTTCCTTGAGAGGTGCAACTTATCAAGAGGATTTTCCATGTTTTAGAACCTTTTGATTATCTGATAATTTGTTAAGACTTAGGGTAAGGCCTCAAAGCTTGAGGTCAATTAAGCCAATGCCTCTATCTTCCTTAGATCTGCAATGAATATCTCAAGAGACTTTGTGAAATCCCTTTTCCCTTCAAAATATGGCCAGTAAGAAATCCCTCAATGACTTCTCCAAAATAACATAAGCACTTTGGAAGGTTCCCGACAAGAGAAATAATAGAATAATGGAAATTAAAACAAATGTGGAATTTCCCAAACAAGGAGAGAGGTTTGGTGGTCCAATATGCAATCGTTTTCTCAACTCTTTCAATCACATATGACCAGAGCTCAAAATAAGAAGCTCGGAAAGCAAAGGGGTTGCCTAAAAACTTAAATTCTCATGAGGTTGAATCCCCTTCCATTAAAATCCCTCTAGATAAGGAGGTTTGCGGAAGAGAGAGTTTTTGTAAAATTAAGTCTTTCTCCACTATATGGAAGATCCATAACTGAGACAAAAAATATCAAGGCATTATATAACAAGCTTCGTTGAAAACTCTTCTTTCAAAAGAGTGTGAAATGAATCATCAACAAAATTACTATTAATGAGATGGTGATCAAACTGAGGGAGAGAGATGTGTTTAACCAAACCTCTATAGGGGTAGTTGGTAAGCATATAGTTAAAACCTTCAACAATAAGAATGTATAAAGAGGGAATCAAAAGACAACCCTACCTAATGACCTATTTAGACCAAATTTGAGAGATTGCACCTTTTTGATAGTGATACAAGTTTTTTCATCTTAAAATAACATTTTGACAGTGTGAAACAAACTAAAATCCAAACCCTGAATCTTAAAGCATGGCTAGGATAAAGTCTCACTCAATCCTATCATAAGATTTCTCAAATTCAATCTTGACAAACAAGGCTTTATGACTAGAAAATGTAGCCCATTTGATACCTTCCCACATGGTAATAATATTTTCAATAATATTCATATGTTGCATAAATGAAGTCTATTTAGATTTAACAATGAGAGGAAGAAAATGTATGAGTGTAAGAGCAAGAGCTTTAGAAATTATTTTAAGACTCGTGTAGGAAAGTAATGGGTTTAATTGGTGATAAGATTAAGGTCCCATGGGAATGAACTTGATACTCCCCTAATTTGCATGTGACCCAAAAATTTAGAGTAGAATGTTTTTGAATACACTTTGTGGATGTCTAGTCGAACTATATCACATAAGGTTTAGTAAATATCATAAGGAAAACTGCCAATTCCATTTGCTTTTGTTATCATCCATTTTCACCAAAACATTTGTAACATCATTCAAGATGAATGTCTAATCACAAGAGGTTATTTGAGATTCAAAAAGTTTGCAGGGAACCCCTTGAAGGCATTGTAAGAGGGTAGATTCTCTACCAGGAGAAGGAGTTTGGGCATAAAATACTCTATGGTAACGATGGACAAAGGCGTGTCCAATGATTTCAGGAAGTTTAGTCACCCAATATTGGCATCTTTAATGGGTTTGATTATGTTTACAAAAAATCTAGAGCATAGAAGGGAAATAGTTATTTGATAATCTTACCGCCTACCCTCAACCAATTCGTTCTTTCTTTAAGTTGAACTTCCATAGATATGTAGGCTTCTTTAACTTTGAGTGTGTCTTTCTTAAGAAACTTGAATTTGCAAACTTACATTGAAAGGGGAGAGATCAATCTCCTATGAAGTTCTAATGAATTTCTGATATGAGGCCTCATGATCCCATTGATAGAATATGGTTGCATATTTTCCTTAAATCATATAGAAGATGGTGGTTTAAGTGATAAGATCCTCCCACCAACCAATCCAACCAAATCTCCCTTAGGTCTAGGAATCATAGTCCACATCATGTTAATGCAAGATACTTTTCTCATGCTTGAGAAGCGTAGTGCTGAGGTAGAAATACATTTTAACTAGATTATCATGTGAAGTATACCATCCAATTCAAAAATCCATGGGTAGATAGTTTGAAAGCATAATACCATAAAATAAACAAATAGGTTGATCATAAGAGCTAGAAAAAGAAAATAATTATGTTATGGAAGCAGGGAATGATATACTTATTGGACAACTCAATCTTGACCTTTCCTAAAGTTATACCCAGTGAATCAGGTCGAGGAAGATTCTCCATGCCGATGATGTTGGGATTCTGCCATGTTAAAATCACCCTAAATAATCTAGTGATAATCGAGGAGCGTGTTAGCATGACATCTCTACAAATATCCTTTTGTATGTCATTATTTGAGGTGTACATGTTAGCAAGCCCAAGAAGATAATTGTCAATATCAAAGAGGGTCCATACCCCCTGATGGATGGGGTCTAAGCCCCGCAAGATAATATTTTATTAAATCTTTGGCATAAGTAGTGCAATCACTCATCCATATCTAGGCTCATGATTGGACACATGGTAGAAGACACGTGACCTAATAGTGTGAGTTTGTTGTCACCTAAAGAATTTTAGAAGTTAAAAAAATCCCTTAGTTCATATGCCAAAACATTTAACTCACCTTCTAAATGAATTAAAGAAGTTATTTGAAATCATCAAATATGCCCCCAAACACAAATTGTGGGCTTGTGAAGGAGGATTCAAATCTAAGTGATGAAGTAAAATAGAGCTCAATTTAACACACACACACACACACACACACACACACACACACACACACACACACACACACACACACACATGAGATAAATTTGTAATTAATGTAAGGAGTTCGTGGAATGTATCGATGTATGGTGAAGTGACGAAGTAAACTCATACATTAAGTCAAACCAAGAAGCTACACCAAAGGCATGTTGAGTGATCTAAATTTCTATAGAGTGAATCCACATTGTGAAGAATATCGAGTAAACATACAACAAAGTCCCACTATAGGGGGAAATGAGTTATAATGAAACATGTAATATATTTTTGAAGATGGATTCACTCTTTTATTCTGAGGGTTTATTTTTTATTTCTTCTCATGCTATGTGGAGTTGTCATGGAGCCTTGGTATGATCAACTAAACATTTTCGTTCCTAAAAAGTTTCTTGCGTGCAGTCCATTGCACCATAAGTGTACTTATTTCTCTTAGGATCTTGTTTGGTTTGTATAAACTTGTATATTCCCATCCTTCCCCTTGTATATAGCTTGATTTTCTCCATTTTCGGCTTGCTTCTATTTATGTTTTTTTGTGTGTGTGTGTGTGTGTGTTCAATAAATGGAACTTAAGAAAGTTATCCCTTGTGTTGTTGTGTTGAGTTTGAATCTATTTCCCAATGGATAAGGCACTGGTTATGAACCACTGTAAGATTTTGGAGTTTGAGTTATGCATTGTTTGTGATTCATCCAATCCAATTCATGTCCCATTAAGATCTAGTTATTAGCATGCACAAAATTTATGCTCATTTTTAAATATTTTCTCAACATGCATTTCGTTCTCGAGATTCCCAGTATGATTTTTTATTTCGTTCTTGTATTATATTTTTGTTGTACTTCAAAGCAAGCATTTGTAAATTTTCTCGCCATGGTTTATCCCTTGTGGTTTTTCCATTCCTTTTGCATTCAAACCATTTCTATTATGGTGAATTGGTACAAGTTCTTTGATCATTACGGGAATAATTAAGTAATTCTTGAGGTCACCTTGCATGAAAATTTGTTTCTAATCACTCCTAAACCTGGTCATGCATCGCTTTTGTTCCTGGAAAATCTCAAAGATGTGTTTTGGAACATTTTGGTGATAATATTGCATTGGTTAAGTCCAAATAATATTATTTTAGTTCTTAAAAGCTTCCCAGACTACACTTTTACACCTTTTGGTTCCCAAGCACCTTCTAGTGCACTTTCGCACCTTCCGGTTCCCACAACCACCTCCAAGTATGATTTTCACTTAAGTTGTTCTCAAATGGAATATAAGATGCACATTTTGCATCCTAAGTTCCTAAAACCGTATTTTTCACTTTAAGCGAGTTCTTAAAACATGTTCCAAACGGACTATTACACCAAGTGGTTCTTAGAACCCATTGCATATGCACTTTATTAATATGTTAGTTCTAAGTCATGTTATAAGTGTGCTATTGGGATGAAAAGGTTCTTAAATGGCCTTATGAATGTACTTTCTAGCTTAAATCAGTTCCTAAAATCACTTCCAAGTGCACTTTTGAGAAGTCATTAGTTCCCAAAAGTGCATCTGATATGGAGCTCGGGAACCAGACTTATTTTGGTCACGAATTTTGCATTCCAACTCTGATTTAAGCGTTGATTGAAAAGTTGGAAATATATTTAAGCAAGGATTGATCATGTGTAGGATTCATGATATCAAAAATTTCATAGAAGTTTCTTGAGAAATTTTTCTCACGTGTTTTTTTTGCCCTCCTTCTGATACTTTGTTTTTCTCGTAGTTCAAGTTTTACTCAGTGAATTTTGATCAAAATTTGTACATATCCTTTTCACCATGGAACAATTTTTTAAAATGCATTCATGGCGATTTTACTATTGGTGATTGAAAATTTGATCATATGAACTTTAGAAATATTGAGGCAAGGATGACTAGTGGAAAACAAACTCCCATCAAAGGAATATTTCACTGTAATGGAATTTATTAACCATTTAAATTCAACACATCATCGTGGTCCTCAAGTGTGTTGATGATTTCATATGCTTCATAATCATGGATATATTTTTGGGAAACACTCTCATCCTGAAGGATAAAGATGTATTCGAGAACATTATGGAATTAAAGGTTGCAAGTGTTGAAGGTGTACGTGCTCGAGTGAATCATGTAAAGAAATCTCCATGGCTGGA
Source organism: Taxus chinensis (assembly GCA_019776745.2). Taxonomy (NCBI): domain Eukaryota; kingdom Viridiplantae; phylum Streptophyta; class Pinopsida; order Cupressales; family Taxaceae; genus Taxus; species Taxus chinensis. The sequence continues at coordinate 685,312,911 of CM034146.1, forward strand.
AATCATCATTTATTTTTCTTTCTTCACTTAAGTGAATTTTATTTCTTTGTTGGGACAAGTATTTTCCATTGCTTAAGTGAATTTTATGTTTCTTCATTGGAAAAAAGTGCTTTTTGTAAAACTTGAGTGACTCAAATATAAATTCACTTTAAGTTATAATTTAAGTGAAAGTGAAAAAGGTAAAAGTTACAGTCTTACCATGAAAGTAGTTACGAGGTGGTAATGGGATAAAAGTATAATTGATTTAACAAAATTAAGTAGATATGTTAAACCTTAGATAAGCTATTTCAGAGTCACATCAATATAGATAGCAGTAAAATACATAAAGTGACGCAAGCAATAAGCAATGTAATTGAAAAACCTAAGTGTAATGAAGAGTTAGATTACTTAGTTGATTTCACAATATTCCCAGTAGTGTGCGAAGGTGGAAGATTGGTAAAACTGGAACAAAGGAGGTCACGACCAAACCCAAAAAAATGCAGAAGTGCAAAGGAAGGCTGGGCCAAGGTGTGTAGGGCAATACTGGGGTGCCTAGATGTTAGGATCCCTATCTAGGCGCTAGAGTCTGCATAGATACTCAGAAAATGAATTACGTAAGGTCGCTAAGTTGTCACAATGCTTCGTTGTTTGTCACTATAGTGGCACACAATGATCGTCGATGTCTCTGATAACCTGTAATGAAGATATCACCTGCAAGACCCCCAAACTACATCAAATCCTTAAAAATAAAGATGCAAAATGAGAGGTTAGACTATCCTTGTGTGCCACACTTGATAGCGAGCAAGTAGCTAGATATAAAAGAGGTAAATAAATGTGTGCATGGAAAATTGAACTTCCCCTCCTATGAAGTGTTTGCATAATACTCAACAAATTGAACTTACGACCGAGTGTTGTACTATATTGCAGACCCTATGTAGTTTTATGTGTGTGCATAGATTGTGCCCTAGGTGGCTCTTGTGTGTGCCACACTTGATAGCGAGCAAGTAGCTAGATATAAAAGAGGTAAATAAATGTGTGCATGGAAAAATGAACTTCCCCTCCTATGAAGTGTTTGCATAATAACCAACTCTTGTCCCTTGAGTGAAGCTAGATGGATGCAATGATGCTCTTTAGATGCTTGTGAATGCAACCTTAGGTGGTGATAATAGATGCTTAGAGATTGGTCCTTTAATTTGATCCGATAACATTGTATTTATATGTTTTCCTTGCTTACATTTTGTAATTGATCACTAAAAGGCCAGCGTCTAAGAGATAAGGATGTCCAACAACTAGAAAGGACCCAAAAAAGGAGTGAGTAAGATACAAAGAGTTTTAGGGCGCCTAGAGGGGATGAGGTCACATGGGCGATGGTGTCCATAACCATAAAAAGTGAAGTATTAAAGGTCAAACTAGGCAGTAGGGTGTGCAAGGCCAAGAAGGAGACCAGGAAGGAACATAAGAGGCCAAGGATAATGATCAATCAAAACTTTTCTCCGTTAGAAAACATATAAATACAGTGCATCTGATTAGGACCTAGAAATGTACCCAAGTACGCGATTTAGTGTCTACATTTTCCCCCACTTTATGTTGCTGTGTGAAATCTCGGTAGCATAAAGGAGATAGAGATGCGTACCTAATAACCATGTAGATTGATGATGAAGAGTGTGTTGAGAGACAAGAAAAAATAGGGAGTGATAAAAAATGAAGCGAGAGAAGAGGAAGTAAAAAGTGATGATGACCCTAGGGGTGAAAGCGTATGTGTAGATGTCGCGTTGTACTTGTTGATGTCATACTTGAAGTGTGAGGATGTGAATTTGTGTTGACTACTACTTCCCATAAGGGAAAACTTGCAAAAGAGAAGAACAAACAAGTAGTCAAATACGCGTATATAAAAAAGCTTCGATCCAAATATATGAAATGTATGTAAAAAGTGTGTAAAAAGTTGAAAGATAGAAAAAGGAACATGTGTACATGATCTGTGATCAGTGAAATAGATCGAAAGGATCCTTAATATGTTGTATAAGAATGAGTTTTTCGACTGATCTCATGCCAGTTGCGTTGATTGCGCGTTTTTTGGGTGATCTCATGTCAATTGCGCCATGTGTAGAAAAAGTGTAGGGAGAAAAGTCTAGTGTTATTATCCAACCATTGTTTTATTCTCGAAGTGTAAACACCATTGCAGATGGTGTGCTTAAGTCCGATCCAGTTCGATCCAACACAAAAAATAGAAAAGAAGTTGGTAGTGCATGTATGCCGAGTGCTAAGGACTGTAACTGTCATGTAAAATCCATTGTGTAAACTGTTGTGAACTGTGTCAAGCTGAGATAAAATGTGTATTTGCCCCTATTCATAGGCACCCAGGAAGGGACAGAAGCACCTAAGTGCCCAGGTCTATATCTGGGCGCTAGTTTCTGTGTTGAAGTAAGGACCCAAGTCTGATTCTGAGCCCTTCCTGAGACTGTAGAATGCATTGTCTTTGTTCTTAACTATGATAAATTGTGTTTGCGTACTGCTGAGTGGGGTGATTGATTCACCCAATATATGCCCCCCTCTTTTGGGGTGCATGCGACGTTGCTGGGAGGATGCGACCTAAAAGATGACCCCAGGGTGAGATGATACTGGTATGTAGGTGGGAATGTGATTGGTAGAAACTAAGGCACATGTAAACAGTGGCTAGAGACAAGTGTTAGTGCAAAAAGACATGTATATAGATAACATAATACGCTAGCAAAGAAGAAGTTAGAGTAAATCATGAAAAGTGGGTTGCAAACATGGGACGCCACTCACGATGTCACAAGACAATCAAGGCCCTAGCGGCCAAAAGAATACAATGTGCACACAAGAAAAAACATAGGGAAAAACCTGCAAACAAAAGCAAACAATGAAAAGCAATAGTGAGCGAAACTCCAGGCAACCATGGTAGCAAATAGTTCATGCAAGACAAATGCTGCACGTGAAGTGCCTGTTAGCATGTTAGAAAGATATAAATTATGTCAAAAGTGTGTATGATCCGATATAATAATGTGATAGTAATGATATGAATTAATATTGAATGAAACAATAACACTTGTAATGTGTATGAATGTGGATGCCCCTAGGAGCCTGCTGCGAGACTGGTAAGAGGTATAATGCCAAGCATCCATGCTGTGTGTAACAATCTGTATAAAGTCTATGTTCACAACTAGAAGGAAACTGAATGCGCATGTGTATATAGAAAAGATAACTGCATATAATGTGTCTGTCTAACCTAGTAAGTAAAGTGTAACATGTAAGTATAAGCAAGTAAGAACAATGTGCAACCAAGATATGTAGTATACTGTGAATGAGTGTGATGGAATGGTATGCAGTGTGAGTATGATAGGATCCACGTGGCCTCTAAGTGTGTATGTATGCATGAGTGAGATGAGGTTCATTTATCGATGACCCCTCAACAATCAATAATGAACCATAAAACAAGAGAGTGTCATCGGAAAAAGGTTTGAACGAAGTGTGTGCTAGAAAGATCCGATCAATAGAGCACGGAGCGTAGATTGTAAAATGTTGTAATGTGATTTGTAAGCTAGAAAGTTTGAATGAGACATTATAATAATTGATTGTAGAAAGGCACAAATGAGATGTTAGAAATATTGATCTTTGAAATTTAGAATGATGTGTAGTAGGTGCTAGAAATATCGATGATGAATACCAAATGCAAGACTGTAGAATGTTGTGATTGAGGTGAGGTTCAATTCAAATTTAGATCCCCAAAAATCGAGTATGATCCATGAGACTAGAGTGTGTCGTCGGGTAATGATGCATGTGCTAGAAAGATTTGATCATGAAGTACATATTGTATAATAGAATAGTATGATTCACAAGGAGAAGGTGTTGGAAAAGTGTGTAGTATGTTGTTTGAGAATGCGACTCTAGAAGAATGTACATTGAATGTGTCAATTGTAAGTATGTGTTGTGTGTATAGCAATAAATGAGAGGATAAAGTGCAAAATGTGTAGAATATGTAGTAGTAGATGTAAGAAAGAGTGCAAAGTGTGTATGAGTCGTAATAGTAGATGTGAAAATAAGATGTCGTAAATGCGTGAAGTGTGAAATGTGTAGTGTGTGAGGTTCATGTATACAATATTCCCTAAACATTCAAGTGTGAACCATAGCACAATAGCGAATTGCATGAGACGAATGACTAGAAATGTGAAGTACGAGATATAGAATGCTACTAAATGATGGACACATAGTGATGTAAGGAGAGGGTGGGGGGAAATGAGCATGGTGACCCCCAAGCATATGATGAAGAGTAATATCATCTAGAAGATCATTGTTTTCATGGTCAAATCCAAATGGAAAAGCATCAGAAACTTGGTAAGCAATAATATTAGGTTGATCGAGTAAAGAACCATTGAGGCATAAATTATACATACCCATAGCATATTCTTCATTTTTCAGAGATGGTTGTGGACAACCATGTGCGTACCACTAAGAAATATTTGGAGAATAGGTAGGAGATGAGTTCACCAAATGATTTAAAAAAATTAGGCAAATATATTAAACCTTAGATAGGCTATTTCGAAGTCACAAAATAGATATAATAGTAAAATACATAAAGTGACGCAAGCAATAAACAATGTAATTAAAAACCATAAGTGCAATAAAGAGTTAGAATACTTAGCTAATTTCACAATATTCCCACTAGTGTGCAAAGGTGGAAGACCGGTAAAACTGGAACATAGGAGGTCATGGTCGAACCCAGAAAAATGTAGAAGTGCAAAGGAAGGCTAGACCAGGGCACCCAATGTAGTACTCAAGTGTCTAGGTGCTAGGATCCTTGTCTAGGTGCCAGAGTTCACACATATACTAAGAAAATGAATTTGGTCACTAAGTTGTCACAATGCTTTGTTGTGTGTCGCTATAGTCTCGCACAATGATCATTGATGTAAATGATACCTTGCAACGAAGTTATCACCTAGGAAAAACCCCTAAACTACATCAAATCCTAAAAAATAAAAATGCAAATGGGAGGTAAGATTGTCCTCAGCTGTCAACAAAGTGAACTTACAACCAAGCGTTGCACTAAATTCCAGGCCTCCCATGTAGTTCTGTGTGTGTGTGCAGAGATTGTGCCCTAGGTGGCTCTTGTTCAGGTCATACTTGATAGAAAAGAAGTAGCTGGATGTCAAAGAGGTAAATAGATGTGTGTATGGAAAATGAACTTCCTGTCCTATGAAGTGTATTCATAATAACCAACCCTTGTCCCTTAAGTGAAACTAGATGGATGCAATGACGATCTTTAGATGTTTGTGAATGCAACCTTAGGTGGTGATAATAGATTCTTAGAAATTGGTGTTTTAGTTTGATCCCATAACATTGTATTTATATGTTTTCCTTGCTTGCATTTGGTAATCGATCACTAAAAGGCCGACCCCTAAGAGAGAAGGATTCCCAATAGCTATAAATGACCCAAAAAGGAACGAGTAAGATACAAAGAGGTCTATGGCACCCAAAGCGGATGAGGGCACCGCGATGCTGGCATCCTAGCTGGGCGTTGGTGTTCAGATTCAGAAAAGGTGAAGTATTCGAAGGTTAGATTGGGCAGTATGGTATGCAAGGTCAAGAAGGAGACCAGAAAGGAACCTACAAGGCCGAGGATAGTGATCAATTAATAATTTTTCCCCTTAGAAGACATAAATGCAATGCATGTGATTAGGACTTAGAAATGTACCCAAGTGCGTGATTTAGTGTCTACAATAACTAGGGAAGGCGTTTCTATTGTAGGGGGTTCACCATTTTCTCTCTTTTTCATCCAATTGGGAATAAATTGCTTCAAATTTTTGTGTATATTTTTTGACTCAATTCCATTAAATATAGAATGTTACCCGATAATGAGAATCATGTTATTGTGTTTATGGTCTTTTGATTATGAAATTTTATTATTCATGATTGGAAACATATTTTTAATGTTCATTCTTTGTATAGAATGTGCATTAATATATAGACTTTGTGCAATATCCACACAATTCATTAACCTTAGAGGCGTTGTGCTTATGATTGATTCCTATTCTCCATGTAGTTATTAAGTTTTATCTTCCATGTTGGGCCATTTATGAAAATATAATGCGACATAAAATTTTCCCAACATGGTGCGTATCCATAACACAGTATAAATACATAAGGGTGTAAACATTTGGTGAACCAAACATTTGGATAGATATTATTCTCCTCCTTTGTGGCATATCCCTATAGAAAGAATGATTCTCTATAGTTGTTCTTCTAATGATGGGTTAGATCCACAATATTCTACTAATAAGAGCCCTCGAGACAATTTTTACTATGCAATAACCTTAAGATGCTAAACATAAATGGATTTGAAAAGTGTAGTGGTTTTTAGCATAAATGGATTTGAAAAGAGCAGTGGTTTTTACCACAAGTTCCACATGTTAACCATACACCTTCTATAATGCCCACTCCTCTTTGACACTTATTTTACTATGATTTTGATCATTGTTGATTAAAGACTTAGACCTCGTTTGATATTTTGAAAGACTACTGTTAGACACTATGGATATTGTGACTATCATTACGTTTTGACATTTATTCTGGACACTATTATTATGTTTTGATTAACATGTTGATAAACTATATAGACAGTTGGATTATCGATATGTTGTGATTCATATTTCTGAATATGACATGTTAGCTGACACTGGGGGACAATTTTATACATGTTGATTTGCATTGTTATGATTTTATACTAACACATTATATTTGTGAGGCATTGCCTATGTTTGGATGTTCGGACTAGTCTTGTGATATCATTGATGTTAGTAAATGGTAGAATCAAAGTAATTAGAATTTGTAGATAATTTATATAATTGCTTAATTTTAATGATGATTATTGATTAATATGTATGTGTTATTTCTCGATGTTATTGATGCGGCCTTAAGGCTGAAGAGATATTGTTTGATTGTTGCAGGTTATTGTATCACAACAAACAAGATGGGGTTAGGAGACTAACCATAACAGAATATTGGATGGTTGCAACGGAGGTCACCATGATATCTTTATGTTCAGTTATATTGTTGTGTTGTAAGGTTGTTAGGAGGTCCCCATGGGGGGATGACCTCAAAATGTGACCATGGGTTATGTGTGCTTCTCCATTTTCCATTTTAATTAATTGTGGAGTATGTGATTCACTATTGTAATGTATTTCACTTTATTATTGTTAATTAATGTGCTCTTATTTAAGTTGATTAATCATGTTAATTAAATTAGTTTGGGATGTGACAAAGGGACATTTAATTGGGGTAGATTATTCTTGTGATCTTTTGATTGAGTTGGATTCTAATTGATTTGGATGTTGTGCACTCAACCCATCCCTCAAATCCCAAAATTTGACTTTAGAGCTATTTTTGGAGGCTTGTGGGACAAGTTAAGTTTGTCTCACACCTCTTAAATTCACCTACCAACTATACCTATGGGGTAAGAGGTCAAAATTAGACCCCATTATATGATTTGGATGGTAAAAAAGTTAAATTGATTGCACTTTGTAACACGAGCTTTTAATTTTGTCCATAAGAAGTATGAAATAAGATATGTGTGGAATAAATTTGTCATATCCTCACCACCAATTTATTAGATTTAGTTTTGATGTTTGACTTGGTGATGTGGAATTGATGAGAAGTGATGTGACATCTTATATGGAGCCGCCTCACCATCCTCTCCTCTTTTTCTATTTATGCGAGTTATTTTGATAATTTGGGGGTTACTTGATTTAGTTGATCACTTGCATTATAGAGATTTTGACTTGAGTTGCTTGCTTGGAGTCTTGGAGCTTGTTTTGGATTTGGTCTTAATCTTGAAATGAGCTTAGAGTTGTTATTGTGGACGAAAGGTTCTTACAATGGCAAGATAGAGACTTAAACCTTGTAATTTTATTTTTATTAAATGCATGTTGTATGTAAAATGAATGTTTGTGTGTGCTTGTTTGAGACTTGGGTAGTATGGCCTTAAGGATGGTGTAGGAGAAGGAATACGAGGATCTTTTGAGGGAGGGATAAAAGTATTGCTTGCATATTTTTGAGGGAATTTGAGTTGGGTCTCCCACCTTTTTACGATAAGAGATTCTTACTCATTTTTGTATGAAAATAATTGAGAGAGTGATAAGAGTTTAAGGGAGGGATACAAATTTGGTTTGTGTGTTTGGATGAAGATTTTTAGAGGCATTTAAGGTGGACACTTAACCCATTTAGAGACATAAATGATTTTCCCATATTTCTTTGCTCATTTGGCTTAGAGTTTTAAGTCTTGTATTAAAAAACTTGCATTTTATTGATATTGTTGTTTTATGCTTAGATGTGTGTTAAAAGATTGTTGGCATGTGTTTTGTAATGTGGAAGCATTTCTGAAAGTTGTCATTGGTTGAATCCATTCCCTATTTTTCTATGGTTGGAGCTCAGGGGCCAATGAGGAGGATGACTTCTCCTCTTGATTGGAATAAAGGTTGAGAGGTGAGCGTTTCTTACACCCCTTTCCTTGTTTTGTGATTTTGAAGAAGTCAAAACTATGGAGTTGAAAGATCTTGAAATGAAGACTTGTATTCGAGCTCAATAGAAGAATTCTATTTTGTAAATTTGGCCAAGTTGTTTCCACCTTTGAGTGGAAAACTTGTATACACTTGTATTTTTTAAGATAGTTTCTTGTAAATTATAATTATCAAGTTATGTTTTGGAAACGGTTGAAAGAAAGACTTTTGTAAGTTGTATTTAGTGGAAATGTATTCCCTTCAAATTTGGAAATGAATCAATAAGTTTCCTTGTGCCTTCATGTTGAAAATGGTTGTTTTGCATTGGAAAATATTTGGAAATTTATACTTGTTCCTCGTTGAAATATTTAAGTATTCTTGTTGTGAAAATAAAGGTAAGTTGTATTTAGTAAATGGTTAAATTCCTTCTCTTATTTTAGAGTTAAATGTATTATGGTTTAAAAAGAACTCTTGTAGCTAAATTTCAAATATTGTTATAAAGGAAAAGATATTCATTCTATGATTTAGATCAATAAAGAAGTTATTTCCATTATGGATTTTGTTAAATTTAACAGTGAGTTTGAACTCGGATTTGATATATATATATAATATTACACCCCCTTTAAAAACAATATGTTTTGCACAGTGACCGACGCCAATCAACCAACCGGCGTCGACAGAAAATAATTGTAACTAAATATCCAAAACCAAATTCATGGTGAGATATCTACATCAAAACAAATGAATAACTTTGCAATACCAAATCTAAGAATAAAACTAAACTAAATAAAGAATGAAATGTAGGGAGTCTCCTCTTATTTGTAGAATTTTAACGAAAGAATTTTCTCTATGGTTTACCCTCTTGCTTCCATGGCTTCCCGTCTTGCTTCTATGGCTTCCACTGCTCCAACCCGCAAATCAAAAATGAACAAATGAAGAGATTAGGTAGGAGTTAAAAAAAAAAAGACCTCATAAGGATAATTAGGGTTCTCTTGGAAAGACCTAAATCTAAGGGTTCATATCAACCTAATCTAAGGGTAGATGATTGACCCTACACATTTCAAGTTGTGGCATTATTTGTGGGATTGGGTAACTTTAAATAAAAGTATGGGTATTAAATGGATGGGGTAACTTAATGGGTTAGGGTAAGTGGAGTACCCCTTGCTTTAAATTTGTAAATAAATAATTAAGAATTGGCTAGAAGGGTTACAAGAATACTAGTGTGCATGACCTTTTGATAACAAAGGATTAAAGTAATCATAGTAAAATGAAAGGCTAAATATTTAATGATGGGCATTGATGTTAAGTAAAGTGGGTAGTAAGAATTAAACTAACTTAGGGAATATCAACCTTTAATGAACTCAAGTGGAATTTTAAATAAGGTGAAATAACGAGATTCAGATGGTCAACATTTTTAAATGAGAATTAATGGAAATCTTAAGAGAGAAATTAAATATGAATGATCTTGGAATAAATTAATAATATTTAATTATGAATTTGGTTACTATAACTTTAAAGATGTTTAAGATCGATTAAACGAAAAATATTTAAACTTAGTAGATGGCTATCTTCTTGCAACTCTCCTTCAAACAAAAAAAATTATTCCATAATTTTCTTAAGTATTAATGAGATTTTAACATGGGGTTTGGTGCGTCAAAAATGTGGGCGTTACACCTTTTATGGTACCATTCAAGGTGCATATTATGCAACCATCTAATTCATTACATACCACTTTTTGTTTATTTAGTCTCATCATTACACTATGATGTCTTAGTCAATTTCCTTATTTGCTTATCATCTACACTCTCTTAGTTTTACCCTTCTCAAGTACCTAAGGGAATATATGGATCTCACTTCCTTGTTTTCAAATTATAGGTTTCCTCACACTATATATTCTCCTACATACTTTGGTAGAGTGATGCTTCCAACATGTTTGCAAAATTTACTAATATTATCACACCTCTTCAATCACAAAGGGTTGCATGCATAAATTCGAATCAATTTCAATCAATTGCAATATCTTAAGACACAATAATCTAATCACAAATTTTAATTCAAAATCTTCTAGTCATATTATTTTTAGTGGGTTTATCCCTCCTTGTATTTCTATCATGTTAGAACTCCCCCATAGTTTCTACATATAATGTGTCATGTTTAAGGTCAACACCTCCATAGTTTGGGGTTCATCTTTCCTCATGATGAGACTCATCTTGGGTAGATATTACATTACTCCTCTCCTTGTACATAGCTAAATTTTAAAATACAAAAACATACACATATTTTCAATAATACAAAACCAAGACCTATACACATAGCTTGACTTGTTAGCACTTTATATATGTTTTTTTATCGCTATGGTTTGATATATAATAAATATTTTATATATACTCCTTACAGACATGAATTCATGAAGTATATTGAGCATGATGTAGAACACATAAATCATTAGATGATGATAAGATCTAGTTTGGATCCTTACAATACACTCTTAGGGATATCCCTCCACATCATATAGGTGTTTTTATTTTATTATATTTCCTTTCTACATCATTGTTACTCTCGATTACATATATTGCATAGATGTTATCTTTTTATGTTATGTCTCCAGTGCAATGTTGATGTATCATGCTTTATGTGCTTCTTACTACGTGTTATGATACTTGTATCATTGTTTGACATAATTGTTTTTTATACATGGATGCTACTTATCGTTTGCTTCATTATATGTGTCTTGAGTGCCTTATTTATATTGTGACATTGTAGGTGTCCCATGTTTGTGGCTTTATACCTTTCTTACGTGATATTGCTTATATCAAATGTAGCCTAAGTGCCTTGATTGTCTTGTGACATCGTGGGTGTCCCATGTTTGTGTCTCTATTCCTTGATGTGAATTTAATTTGCATGTTATTGTTTATGTTTTCTCACTTCATGAGTAATATGTTTCTAAATTTTTATATTGCACATGTTTTTGTTGTTAGTATTATTGATATTGTATTTTTTCCTTTACGCATCATGTTCTCCACCATATGCAATCCCTCTTACATGTATAAGTTCTCAAAGGTGGCCATCATTTCAACATTCCACAATTCTCCTACAAATTATCAAACATATGGGTACACATCTTTTCTTTTCAGCCACATGTTCAAATTATTCATCACATATACCTCAAAAAAGGGGGAGTTCATCATGGTATATTCTACACCTACATGTATATTTTTGAGTTTAGGAACTTGTTTTCATAACTAACAAGTCATCAGAAACATTTTCCAGATACAAAAATTGCACACGTTCAAAACCATATAGAACAATTAAGATCGTATGGATGTTCTTGACCTTACCATACGTTCCTACTCTAAGGGCAGTTACATTAGATTATTTTTCTATAGTTTTAGATTTTTTACTTACAGATATAGGTTTTTGGCATGATATCAGACTCAATTGACACAATTTAGAGAAATTTACTAGGGGCATGAAAATTTCACTCCTTTACCTATTCAATACTGAATTTTGTTCAAAAATAAAAGTTTTGGGGGTATGGGTATCCTTCCCCATCATCATTTTGGCATATTACACACTCTTACTCATCTATACGACACATAGGGAGAGCATGTTGACATCCATTCTCTTTTACACTTTGTGTCTATATATACAAAATTGGCCAAAATCTATTTGTAGTGGTGTGGTATGTAGTGTTATGGAAAGTATCGAAGTAGTTATGTTATTCATAGGAGGTCTTTCCTATTCTCTTTCAAAGTGGAATATATCATGGTTACTAGAAAAAATGATACCCGATCTTCTTCCTTTACAAGGTGCTTCGATACCCTTCTCTTATTCTCTTTATACCTTCTATTAAGCGGAGTTGCATGTAACCAATGCTCCAGTTTCTCCTTTATCACAATTATGGACTGATCACCCCTAATCCATTGACAAGATCAACATAAAATCAAAATATCTAAATGCAATAAAAGAATAAGATCTTTTCCCTCCATAGAAACATGTGTGTTTCTTCTATATTTTGCATCTCTTTGTTTCACTTTGCGCAATTTCAATTTTTGTATTTACATTTAAGTTAGGGTTCATTTTCTACTTTGTGTTGTAGGTTTTACCATGGATCATTCTAATAACAACACATATGGACAACAAAACCATTGAGTAAAGACATGATTTTTCTACACACTTAAGTATTTTTTCCTTTAAGAATGTAATTTTCATTTCATACTTAAAGGGGGGAATGTGGAAACTCAAATTTGAAAATTTACCCTTTTGACATTGTGTTGTGATTATACCTATTTTCTAAGACAAATATCAACATTCTATCGCCAATGTTTACACCCTTTTTAGATTAATTAGGTTTATTATGTAATACAAAAAATTAAAAAAATTGTAAGTTATGGAGACTAGACATTATTTTGATAAATTAACTTCCAAAATTAATTATTAAAAATCATAATAACATATTGAATATTTAAATTAATGAGTGCAAGATTGAAAGAGAGAGAGAGAGAGAGCAATACACAATAGTACATGAGGAATATGGGAAGACAAATTGGATAATAATGGAGTATAGATCCTAGAGAAACTTCACAATTGAAACTATAACCTATAAATCTCCTTGTACATGACCATATGGTTTAGTCAGGATTTATAATCCAATCACGCCCCTTATACATAGCCTTGAACACCTTTAGAATTGGGTATGTGACTTTTTGAGTCATTTAGTGGCCTAGAAATTTACTTCATTGCCAAACCCTAGTTTTAGCACAACTTGATATCATCTATAATCAATTGAATTACTCCAAAACCCTAACCATGGGTAGAAGACCTTACAAGAAGGTTATTTTTTGGGTTTTGGTCCACCCTATGCACCATGTACGTCGGTACTACTTTGAAGAGGTATTTAACCACACATAGTTCTCCACCTAACATGTAATATCCATATGGATGTAGCTAGTTAGAAAATTGAACCCCTTAATCTTGCTTGATTTTATTATGATCTTGCTATGATTAATTCATTTTTATTTCTAGATTCATTTTATACTAAAGATATAAAATGAAATGGAAATCGGTAGACACGTTACTTTTAGGAATTAGTGCTAGAGCATATCAATTTGAATTTGATTGGTGGCATTATTTGTAATAAGAAACCATGGCCTAATGTATAAAAATCTAGGAATAAACTAGCCCAACTCAAATGGGATATTATAACTCTCGAGATACTTTTCAATGTCCTTGGAGAACCTGTCGATGATTTAGGTCCAGAAATAGGAATTTGGTGTGTTTGGATGTGAGGGAAATCAGACTCCTTTACCTAGTTGAGTGCTTTAGAATTTAGTATTGGCTACCCAAATGGAAGTGCATCATCTCTAGGAAGATGTAGGAGGCCTTGAGTGTCTTTTATGAGTGTTTCATGAGAGTATGCCAATATAATGTCATATGATTTCGAGGTGAGTAAATGAGGTGATGTTAACTTACTTATATAGCGTTCTGAAGTTAAATTATTATGATTAGGCTGACCCATAAAGATGAAAAAGACCCAAAAAAATGATATTACATTGAAATCATATTTGAAGAATGTGTTGCTGCAGGACCGTATATGTCAGCTAGGACAAGATTATATAGCTAGACTGAATTGTATGATTTTGGACCAGGAGAAGTTGAATCAAATTTGGAAGTTGGACAATGATGTAAGAGATTAAGAATTGATTTAATGGACTTATATTTAGAGTTTTTCAACACTTCGATGCATGAATAAGCAAGTTAGGAAAGAGATGGTAAGCTATACTAAGCAGGAATAATATGTGGGTGTTTTTCTTAACCAAGAAACACAATTGTAATTATTAGTGTCAAAAGGGTAAATTTTTGAATTTGAGTGTCTACATTTCCCCCCTTTAAGTATGAAACAAAAAAAAAAGATACTTAAAGGAAAATATACTTGAGTGTGTAGACACAATTTCTATTTTCTTAGATTTTTTGTTTTCCAGATGTGTTAGTGTTAGAATTCTCCATGATGAAACTTGCAACACAAAGTGTAGTCAATGTTCGTAGTAGAAAATTGAACTGTAACTCAATAGCAACTAGAGAATTTAAACTTTCATAAAGTGAAAGAAAGAGATGTAAAAAGTTGAAAGAGTATACATGCTTGATTTATAAAGGGAATATCTTCTTGTTCCTTTCTTGCAGTTAGAGATTTGTAGATTCAGAATGTTGTTAAACTTTGGTAAAAGATTGGGGGTGCTTAATTCCTAATTATCTTGAAGGAGGAATGAGGGTATTGGGTGCATGAAACCCAACATTTAATGGAAGAAAGAAGAGGTAAAAATGCACCTTGTAAAGGAAGATGATAGTGTATTAAAGTTTTTAGTAACCTTGATATTTCCCCCTTTAATATGAGGAGAGGGAGGACTACCTACGAAGAACTTAGCCAATTCAATACATTTCATAACCTGACAGAACACACCATTGCATATAGATATAGGCCCAATTTTTGAGTATATAGACACAAAGTATACAGAGAATAAGTTCCCCCATGCTCAACTCATGTGTCATACTGCTAAGAGTGTATAATATGCTGAAATAGTAATGGAGAAGGAGACAAGTGCCCCCCAAAAAACATGTATTTTAATACTGAAATTGAGTAATGAAGAGGGAAAGGAGCTAAATATTTCATGCCCCTTGTAATTTGATTTGAACCATGTCATCTGATTATAAGATTGTGCCAAAAAAATGTACTTATGTTGAGAAACCTGAAATTGTAGATAAATCTGGTGTTTTTTCCCTAGGTCCTAAATGTATGGTGTGGTCAAAACCATCTGTATGGTCTTAACCCTTATGTATGGTTTCGACCCTATGTATTTTCTACCAAAATTTGATATCTAAACTTTTTATGAGTACCTTTTCACTATGAAAACATGTGTCTGAGCCTTTTCTTCTACATTAAGTATAGAATATAACCAAATGAATGCCCCCTCTTTTGAGGTAAGTATGAAAATACATGTTGAACACATGACTCAAAATAATAGATGTGTTCCCATGCACTATATGTTTGAGAAGTTGTAGAAGAGTGTAGAATGCTGAAAAGGTGAATACCTTTAAAGAACCTATACCTATTAAAACATGAGTTACGTATGGTGGAAACCATTACACACAAAGAAGAAAACAACCATAACAAAAAGAGAAAATATAAGTAGTGATAACAATTAGAATAAAAGTAGTAACAATAGCACATATGTTAGAGGTAGAATAGAGCCAAAGAAACAATAAATTCAGAAAAAAAACACTAGAGCATGTAAAATATAGGCATATTAAGGCATAAAGACGCAAACATGGGACACCCATGGTGTCACGAGATAATCAAGGAACCTAGGTTACATATAAAAGAAAGCAATGTCACACAAAAATGCATAAATCCACAAACATGGGACACCCATGGTGTCACAAGACAAACAATATACTCTGACCTCATACAATGTAGCAGACAAGTAGTACA
This sequence comes from Taxus chinensis, assembly GCA_019776745.2. NCBI lineage: Eukaryota > Viridiplantae > Streptophyta > Pinopsida > Cupressales > Taxaceae > Taxus > Taxus chinensis. Next base: position 685,328,886 of record CM034146.1, read on the forward strand.
CACACAACTAACAAACATACATAACAATAATTTTAGAAAATGATGAAAGCAATAAACAATAAGAGATCACATGAAGCAAGATATGTCAATGTTTTACAAGACACATGTGTTAGTCTTGTTAGCTTGAAAATAACTTATACACAATATAAATAATCAAGTATAATGAATATGTAGAAATGAACTATGATGAAATAATAACACTTGTATAGTATGCAGGGATGCCCCCGAGAGAAGAATATAAAGAACAATGGTAGCTCTAATTAGCATGTAACAATCTGTGTGGCTTTCATCACGCTCAATATATGCCGTGAATGAATGTGTGTAAAGAGTAGAATATATATTATATCAATCAAACTGTTAGGACTAACAACATATGTAATGTAAAGTGCTAATCATACAAACTATGTGTATAGGTCCTGGTTTTGTATTGTTGGAAATATATGAATGTTTTTTGTATTTATTTAATAAATTTATGAATAAAAATAGGGGTAGCATAAGAGTTACCCAATGATTTCCTCATAAGGAGGTGGAGTTTTAATACATGAGAAACAATACGTATGTACCTCAAGTGTGCCAATGAAGAATGATCATATGCAAGAGGTTTGATAGTATTATCATGTTTCTTGGAAAACATGGGAGGAGAGAAAGGTTAAATAGAACCACAAGAGAAAGTATGGGATGGGATGGATATATGAGGATTGATCAAATAGAAAGAGCCACAAGAAATGAATTTTGCATGGGAATACGTGTGAGGAATATTAGGGAGGGCGAGAGCCACTGGATGTAACATGCATGCGAGAAGAATTGCGGGAAGACATGGGAGGGTGAGATCCATTATTTACATAACATATGTGAGAGGATATTTATGAGAATACCATGGAGGGTGAGAGTTACTAGAGATAACATGTGTGCTATCAGGATTATTAAGATACTCATAAGGGCTAGATCTTATGGAGATCATATGTGCGTCATAAGGCCACTCATGCGACCTAGAAGGAGAAAATGTAGAAACACAGTGAGATAATCTCAAAAGAAGAGCCTCAAAATGAATACCACTGATTGTGACAAGTTATTGTTCAACGAAATTAATAGATCGATGTAAAATACATGGGAAAATCCAAAGCATATGTAACCAATGGAAACTTAAATGCATGTCAGATGAACTAAAAGTGTAATAAGATAGGAAGTGAACCTAAGTAGTAACATGACCAACAATTATGGGTAGAATGATATAACCATAAGCTGAGTAATAACTTCATGTAATGTGTTTCTTATAATAAATGAGGGATTGAATTAGATTGAAATTACATAGATTATCCTTGTTGTATAGATGAACCAAAACACTATGGATAGGAAGTTGATCGATATATACAAAAATGTATAGAATATACACAATAAGAGTATAATCTAGATCAGATTCATCAAAAGTAATAAATGGTGTAGAAAGTACTGTAGGAACAATAGTTCTAATCATTGCATCTAGTAGGTGGTCATATGAAGGTGGATGTGGTACCGCATGATAGGTGTTATGGACTTCATATGTAGATTTGTTATATTCATGATGAGGAAATGGGTCATTAAAAAATTTTAAGGTTTGCATTACCATTAGTAGGTTTGGAAGATTCAATGGGATCATCCCATTTGATTTCAGTTGCATTGATAAGATCTTGTATAGAATTTTTTTTTATCTTAATACATCAATTAGTGGGATGACTAATTCAATTATGAAAATCATAATATGAATGAGGACAAAAATATTACTATGAGAATTTATTGCATCGATCTCAAGCGGTGGAGGGAGAGACATAAGATTGCACTCAAGTAGTTGCTTAAGCATAATGTGGAGAACACAAGGTAAATATGTGAATTTCCTATTATCTCTCAGAAGTGCACCCTATGATTGAGGGATAACAGGTGTTCTAAGTTTTTTTCTCCCTCACTTCTATAGATATAATGGAAACACCTTAGGGTTTTGGGTCATCCGTATCTTGAGGTGAGTCTCTAGGATTACAAGGTCGGTTCCTTCTTTGGATGTATCCTAAAACTATTAAATGTGGGGTTTAAGGGTGAAAGATGGATGAAACTGAAATTTAAATGAGGTGATACAACCAAAATTGATGAGGGCTTTGACTAAGAAACATGCACAATATACTGAGAACAAATTAATGAAGCACGATCCAATGGGTTTCAACTTGATCCTAAGGCAAACACTTTACTTTTGAGGGATAAATCACAACAACACTACAAATTACTTGCACACTAAGACTATGCAGAAAACACCAAATTTTCAGCAAGGTAAGCTAATTAATTCAGGGAATATAATTCACAAGAGTTAATAAAATAATACACACCACTACAAAGTAATTGGAAAGGCAATAACTGGTTCTCATTCAAGGGAAAATCTGGCCAATGGCTTTAACTCTCTCAGTACAAAAGTCCTAAAATTCCCCCCTTTGTGCTTTGCCAATGCACACAATATATAAGAAAAATTATTCACCCAACCCCTAAAAATAGACTAAGTCTAACTACACTTGCATGTAATTACCAACCTTCATTTGAATACATAAAAAGATAAACTTAGCATGCTATTACAATAGGCAAAAATAGCCTTTATGAATTTCCAAAAATACATCTCCAAGTAAAACTGTAGTTGAATTCATCTAATTTTAGCATACAATGCATCTTTAAATAAATGGGTGAATAAAATTGCTAATATTAAGCATCCTTACTTGTTATGCAAGTCTTCCAATGTGCATGTTAATTATGTCTTCTTTTGATGTGACACTTGTTTGTCATTATCTTCTTAGAGGGGCTGACTTGTGCATGTGCAAAAAGGGTCATTGACCACTTTATTTGACAAGGAGTATCAATTTGTATATTTAGGGCTTTAAGGACCTTAACCTTTGATTGAATCCTTTGATAAAACTTATAATTTAATATTCATCCCCCTTTCATATGATATGATTAACCTACATTGATTAAGCAAATCTTCAAAGTGCCCACCTTTTATTATCATATGAACACAACACTAGAACGGTCAAACCTTTAATCATTTGATTAATGATTCATCGTGTTTTCACGAGACATTCGACCCTTATGATAATGTCGGTAAGGAATAAGGCACCTCAGGTGAATAATCATTTAATTAGCTATTGACACCCCATTTTGAATCTTTTGGTTGGACCTTGTTTGCTAACTCATGTTGAGTTCAGGTAAAAAAACAACTTTAACCATAATCATTTCACATTGAGGAATTGTCCCCTTTGTGAGCTAGGAAAAATCTGAGTTGGATTTTTTTTGGCCGCGATGATTGGAAATGGAGCTAATGTAGCTAAGGATTTAGGGTTTCTATAACATTGGCCGCCACTATACTCTGTAAATGAGCTTTTCTGGGTTTGCTCGTTCAATTTAGCAAGTGATTTTGGAAAAACCCTATCAAAACCCATTGTGTTTTGAGTTGCCATTTTGAAAAGGTAAGTTCTGGATTCCTATGAAGCCTTTTTCTATGATTTTTACTCCATTGGTACTATGGTTCATGTGATTACTCATCTCTTATATGGGATTTTTGACTCTATAATAGTTTGGCTCTATGATTGAATTGCTTATGAACTCATGTAGTTCATATTATTTTGTCAATGCCATTTTTTTGCATTTCTCATTTGATTTAGACATCATTGTTATGCTCGAGAATGAATTCTTGGGTTTGAACAGCTCTGTTTTTCACATTATTGAGACTCTAAAACTTGTATTTTCTTCCTATTAATTTGAGTATAACTTCTAAATGCCATTCCATCCATTTCTATTCTTTGGCTTTGCATTTGTGACACTAAAAAAAGATTCTTTCATTCACCCTTATGTTTGTATCTGGGTATTTGACTCATGTTTTTTAAATGACTTGCATTTTACTAAAAATCACTCTTACCCAAATATGATTTTAGACTGGATTCAAACCCTATAGCTATGTTTGCACGATCAGGCCTCAAATTTGTTGAGTTCTTCTTTTCTATATGAACTAATCTGTAATAACTTAGATGGTTGTTGTTTGATATTGATTAAATGGATTGCTGTATGTATTTTTTGATTGAAAAATTACTTTTCCTTACTCCAGCCTCTTTGCTTTGTTACCCTATATTTGAGTTGTTATTCCATTGAATTGTTGGCTTGCTTTTTGTTGAAGTTTCAATAACTGCTTTTGAGAATCATTTCTATTAAAAATCCTTAAGTTCAAGAGGGTGCCATTTTGAGTCCATTATCCATTATTGTTGTAATTTTGAAATGGGTATTGTAGATATGATCCTTTGCATGGTTATCTTGCTATTTGATTATCTGTGCCTTTAATGAGTCACCATTGTATTTTCTTTCTCGTTAAGCTTTGAAAACTGTACATGTTATTCAAATTTCAACTTACTCAAACCACTTTCTAGCAAGTAGAATTTCATTTTGAAGTTCTATATGTGCATACAAATTTAGGATCTTTCTTTCTGTTTACTGCAATTCTCTAATTCAAATATGAAGTTGCTTATGCTTTTGAGCCTGTATCTATAATGCTAAAATGTTCCTTTAGGATATCTTCAAACATGCATATATTTCTCTACTATATTGATTAATTAGTTTTGAGAAAAGTACCTTGAAATTATTTAGACCTTTATACACTAAATTACTATTAGCTCTTTAAAGAAAATATGGTCCATCCTTTTCCATTATTTCAATCTGAGGAAGGCATATGCTTGTTGAAGTTATATTTATTATAGCTTTGATTTGAAATTTTTGTTTACAATTGTGAGTAATTGAATCCAATCGAAATCCTGACTGTTCATGGCTTTTCTTGAAAGTGGATGCTAGGGTTAGTTTAGGTTGCTTGTTTTTTCAATTTGAGGAATTCTTGAATACCTTCTATACTGTGAATGACTTGTTGTCCTGATGGAAATGGTAACTCTTGATTTTGTAACCATGGATGATGTCTTCTTAAATTAAAATTTGTAGCTTGCATCTTAAAACTGATAATTGCTGAAGTATATATTTCTTTCATGTTCTTGATAATCTTCATTTGTATTATATTCTATGAAAATACAAATTTGTTCCTTCTTCAGGAATTTTGGTGTATTTTTGAATTTGTACGGGCTGTTTTTTGTTTTTGCATAGATTTCTGTCCTTCTTCATATCTAAAATTTAGTAATGGTTTACATTCTTCTGTTTTTGTTGGTAATGTTTGAGCAAATACAAACTCAATGTTAGTAGTTGGCATCAATTGTAATGCTTTTAACTAATTAGAATGCAATTCTCTTGAGTTCTCACACTTTATAATCTTGCATTGTTTCTCTGTTGTACTTGGTTCAACCTACATTTCTTTTGTGAATGCAATCTGTAATTTTTCTATCAAAAATAGTAATTATGTTGTCTTGAAATACTGGAGATAGTCTGAAATTGCAATCTTATTTTCCTACTGTATGATTCACATGCCTTTCTGATATCATCATGAGCTATAATTTAAGGTCTTAAATCACTTGATAAAAACTGATGAAAACTACAACTACTTTGATCTTGCTAAGACTTACATCCTCTCAACTTAGTCATCATGACTTGAATGCCTATCTTGAGTCTCAAACAATGCATTCCTCACAAATGTCATGTTGTGATACTCTTTCTGTGTCAATCTATAATTAAATATGATGATCACTTTTGCTGTCATGCTTTAGAGATAGTTGATTGCAATCTTATTCCTCTGTTGTATAGATTTACTTCTTTCTGATCATATCATGAGCTGTAATTTAAGGTTGAATCACTTTTAGGTGATGAAAACTGCAATTAATACTTGATTGTGCTATGATTACTCCTGAAATTCATTAGTCATTCTATTCATTTGATTTTGTATTGTATCTGTACATTTTGAATGCATTACTTGAAAGTCCATTATTTAAAAGTTGTGAATATAAACAAGATTAAAATCCAGAGCTCTAATAAAATCCTCTTTTCTCTTTCAGGTACAATGGAACAACTGGTGAAGATGGTGGAAAAGAGTAGTGAAGACAACAAATCAACCCAAACTAATGGAAATCTCAAGGAAATGATGGTTTCCATTCCTTTCTTTGTTCATAAATTTACGTATATGTACTTTCATTATATGTTATTCCCTTTTCAGAGTTATTCCCATGGCTTGTGTGGGTTCACTATACTGTTATTCCTTATGAATAAATGAAACTATTTTTCAGTGTAATGAGTTGTATGTACTTCTTATTTCTGTACTTTCTTCAATTGAATGGATAATAAATGAACTTTTACAACTCAATACACTTAAATAATTCACTTAATTATGGGAATAAATTCAATTCAATCGTACCTTTTGATGCTCATTGAAAATGCAAAGTTATTTGTAAATTGTACCTTCCCATGCTTCAAACCATCATCTGAAACTACTATTTCAGAACATAATAATTTGCATATGCTATCTTTCTCACCTTCACCAAGGCCTTGCAGCAATCTTTCAAGGCTACTGCACTATCTTGCTAAAGATGAAACATCAGAAGAGGTAATATACGCAAGGTGTTGCCTTCTGGGACAACACTTTCAGGTGTTGATTTGATGCATAACATCCTGATCCTGTTCAAAACCAAGAAATTAAAATTTGTAATGAACTAGCAACATATTTGAGCTTGTTTATGTGGATTAATTTAACCTCACATTCCTTATCACATAGATAATTAAATGAGGGGAACTTATCAAATATGATAGATTTTTACAATAGAGTAAACAAGATTTGTCACAAAGATATCTTGAAGTTTTCTATTAGCTAAGGTATTATACATTTTAGTAAGCATAGTCTTATAGCATAAAGAATAGTCACTAATGTATTCATCAGGCCCTTGGTATACTTTAGACATTTGATCATATGAAAGTTTGTTACAAATGTTGCTAGAGAATTGTATGAGAAATTGATTAGCCAAAGTAGTAAAATATCAAACAAATTGTGTTGGCAGATCATAAAACCATTGCACAAGGAAAAGTCCTTAAAACTCATTGGGAAAATATTTTTTATTAAGTTATCATGAGAGGCATAGTAAAAAAAAATAACATGGAATGCTTGAAGGTGCTCTACAAGATCACTCTAGCCATCATAAATAGGTAACTTAGGAGAAACAAAACCAAGAAGTAAAGTATAAGATACTACTTTGGGTGCCTAGTGGATTATGAAGCAATTGAGTAGAATCCATTTTATGCGAAGTAGTAGATGCACCATATTATAATTGCAATATTTGAGTTTGTAAAGTATGAACAAGGGTTGCAAGGGTGCGTGTGCTAGAAGAAGATACATGAGAACCACTATGATTACCATTAGGAATAGTGGTTGATGTATGCATAGACACACAAACATTGTGCATTGGGGAACTAAGTGCCCTTGTATATGTAGATATAATGGAAATAGGAACATTCGACGTTTCTTTATTATATCAAGAGGTGTGCTTGTGTTACTCCCCGATAACATATAAAAGGATATTGATATGGGTTGGACTATCTTTTAAGAAATGTTCCATATGTTGTGCCCCATCCTTGGGAAGGGAATGAGAATGATTGAAAAAGTTAAAATTAGATCCTTCATTGTGTACATGATTAGTGATAACAGTAATGAAAAAATTAGCAAAGATGTCAATGGTATAATAAGAGCTAATAGTAGGGGTCATTGTGTCATGGTGTCTACTGACATAAGGGGAATAATATCTAATGACATTGGAAGATTGAGAACTTATAGGATAAAGGAAAATATTTTATAAAATTTGGGGATTAATCGTGGCAATAAGTGATAGAATGAGACAAATAACACCAAGAGTGAATGAGAAGAACATACAAAATTGAACCCTATAGTAACTAGGGTCTGAGCAAAAAATAGTTGAAGGTAATGTCTTGAGACTAGAAGTTATTTTGATAATTTAATTGTTAACATTAATTGTAAAAAATCATAATAAAATATTGGTTATTTTGATAAATGAGTGCAAGATTAAAATACATAAGAGATAGAGACTTAGCTATACACAAAATTATACAACATGAATCTGGGAAGACAAACTAGAGAATATGGGAGTATAGGGCATGGGGAAACTTCACTGCTGAAAATGTAACTTGCAAAATTCCTGGTGCAGGACCATATGGTTTGGCCAAGATATATAATTTAGTCCTACCCCTAGTATATAGTCTTAGACATCTTTAGAATTGGGATTTATGAATTTCTAGGTCATTTGGTGGCTTGGAAATCTACTTCACAGTTAAGCCCTAGTTGTCACACAGTCTTGATATAATCTATAATTGTTTTGAATCACTCCAAAAACCCTAATCATGTGTAGAAAACCCTGCAAGAAGGTTAGTGTATGGGTTGTAGTGTACTCCATGCAATGCCTACTTTAGAACTACTATGAAGAATCCTAAAACTACACTTAGTTCTCCACCAAAAATGTAATATCTATATAGATGCAACTAGTCGACAACTTAAACCCCTTCGATTACGCTTGATTATAGTGTGTTTTTTTTAAGAATTAGAAATAGGAACATGGTGCACTTGGATGTGTGGAAAGCTTGACACCTTGACCCGGTTGAGTGTTATAGAATTGTAGTAATGGTTTCCCTAATGGATGTGCATAAATGTGTATGAATATTTAGGGAGGTTTAAGTACCTTTTGTGAGTGTTGCAAGAAATCATGTCAATAGAATACCATACAATTGCCAAGTAAGTAAATGATGTGATGTTAACTTTCTTGTATAAGGTTTTGAATATAAATTATCATGATAACGCCAACCCATGATGAAGATGAAAAGACCCCCACAAATGATATTGCATCAAAACTAGAGTTGGAGAATGTTTCAATGCATGACCGTATAGGTCTTCCAGGACTGGATTATACAACATATCCAAACTGAATAGTTTTATAAAGGGAGAAGGGGAATCAAATATGAAAGTTCCACAATGATGGTAAGAGCTTAAGAATTGATTTATGGACTCACATTTAGATTTTTTCGACACATCAGTATGCATGAATAAGTAAGTTATAAAAGATATGGAAAGATAGAGTTGGAAAGATAAATTGAGTGAGAATAGGATGTGGGTATTTATCTTAGACAAGAAGCACAATTACAGTAAGTAGTGTCACAAAGCATAAATTTCTAAATTTGAGCTTTCATACCCACTTAGTACATCTTATTGTTTCTCTTCCATCTTTCTTATTTCCTACACACTAATGCATCATCACATTATTAATATAAATGAATAAAATCAGTACTTAACCTTTATTTATCATGATACGACATTAAGATTACACTCATTATCATCCTATCCAAAAATGTATGGTAGGGACATGATGTGATTTCTAGACTTGGCCGACTTATATGGTCTTGTACTGATGCATCTTAAAATTTTATTTCAAGTTTATTATCTTTTTTGGGTTTTTTAATCCTCCAGGGTTAGCCTTCTCATAATGATTTACCTTTGGAACCTTATATAAGCAAGTTTATATTACCTCATTTACTTACCTAACAATTATTTGGAACACTGATGAGCTATTAATGCAACTAATAATAAAAATGACACTCAATACTCAATTATTCTAAAAGTTTATGCAGGGAAATCACTACTACACTTCTGAAGTATTCAACCAGACCAGGGAGTTCAGATTCCCTTTTTTCCAAACACCTTAAGATCCTAACCTAATGTCTTGGCAAGAGAAAAATCATCTCAAGCATGGTCAAAGTAGTTCTAGTTGCCAACTAGTTGCATTTATATAGATATTACATGTTAGGTGGAGAACAACATTTGGTTTAAAGACTCTTTATAACTTAGTATCAATGTAGGTGGTGTAAAAATCAAACTTCAATCCAATTATTAACCCTTTTGTAGGTTCTTCCACCCATGGTTAGCAATTGAGTTCCATTTGTAACATCCCAAAATTTCTTGTAAGTTAAATTAACTACGGTTAAGTCTAAACATGATTAGACGAGATTATCATTGGGTGTAAAATTCATTTGGTTCATTGTATCATGACCTACAAATTCTACTGCGGGGCATGACATTGCGGAACGAATAATCCCGCACCCACCTTGATGATCATTCCTAAAACATGATTAGGCCTTAATCATAGGTAAAAACATTTTTATAAATGATAATGAATCTTTTGGTTATTTGTATTCTGGTTACTTTATTTTAAACGGTTTGGTCGTCTTTTGTTTTGTTCAACTTTTGCATGACCACCGAAGATAATCGTCTCTGTTTAATTTGACAATGCTATATCAAGCCATCTTTATTAGAATATTCGAATTATTATTTATGGACTTGGTGATTTTCATATTGGAATGTTTTATATAAACCTGGAAATTCAACTAAATTTTATGGTAATATATTGTTGGAAATATGTGGGCTTGTATTATGAAGGTTGATTTTAACTTAACCATTAAGCTAGGTAACAACTAAAGTAAAAAGAAAATGTATGAAATATTAATTAGTACACACACACACACACACACCACACACACATATGTATATATCTATATATATGTATATGTATATATAGATATATACATATATAGCTACATATACATACATACATACGTACGTACGTACGTACGTACGTACATACATACATACATACATACATACATACATATATACGTATGTATGTATGTATGTATGTATGTATGTATGTATGTGTATTAGAGGGATTTGGCATGTAAGCCAAAAGTTTTATTTAGTTATTAAAATTTATGGTTTCATAAAGTGAAACACCTTCACATGGCACAAGTGTGTGCCATGCACTAAAACATGTACCAACATTGGGAAGCCCGAAAATTCTTCAATATGTTGCCCAACTATAGTTATTTCATTATATTTTTCTGTTATTTTTCCTTCATCTATTTTCATTCCCCCCCTTCTGGAATACCTGTGTGAGTTTTGGAGGAAAGAAGGATTTAACTTGTTAGAGCGGGAAGATTAGAAGGTTGCCGATTCTGGGTTTACTTCAGGCATGAATATCTTCTCTTTTCTCTGCTGCATTATTTGTAAAAAAAAATTGAGGAAATACACATTCTGTTTTTAATGGTAATCAAGGAAATTGTGGACAACTTTTGATTTAATTGTTTGGAAATGAAGTATGAAAATGAAATTGATGGATTCTGTATTCTTTTAGTTTTCTTTGTGTGGATTTAACCTAACCCAGAAAAATATGCAGATGGGGTTTTGGGTTTTGATCAACAAAAAATAAAGTAAAAGAAAGGTTAAAAATTCTTTCTCTGCATTATAATAAATTATACCCAAAAAGAAAAGAGTTGAGTTTTTTCTGTACAAGAAGAAGGAAAACGTTTTGTAAATTTGTGTGTTTAAAATCGATTTGTGCTTGTGGGTTTTCATTTTGTTAAACTGAAATTTGGTTGTGTGTTTTCTGTAAACCAAATTGATTTGGGTATATAAATCGATTTGGGTAACTCAATCAATATGGGTATGCAACCGGCTGGGGTTTTGTATTTTCTTCGTGGTTGTTATATACAGGTCTGATTTTTAATTTATTGATATCTTTTGAATGATAATTTTTGGGGTGTCAAAGCTCTTGCATGTGGTTGCATTTTCCAGAAATTTTATTATTATGGACCACTAAATCAGTTCATGTATAAATGAGGGTGTCTTGTTATGTGTGAATAATTAAAACAAATGGCATTTACCCTGTAACTTCCAGCCTGGCAATATGACTTGGATTTTGTAAGACTGTGAAAAAGAAATTGCTTGTCTTGGTAAGGGCATGAAAGCCAGGACAACCTTGACCAAGATACACCAAGGATTAATTGGAGGCATGATGGGGTTTAAAATAATGATATCTTATGAAAGAAATTATTAGTTGTTCTTTTACTAAAAAGAGTATGTTAAATGATGTAACCATGGTGCTGCTATATTTTTGGTTGGGATGTTTGTTTGCCAGATAGACATGTTAAAGTGATGTAAATATGGTGATATTTGTGCTAATTAGTAGAGCTGCTCATTGACTGAAAAAAACTCTTCTTAATCATATTGTTTTACGAAGTTATGTAGAAATTTAAATGTCAAATGCTTATTGATTATGCTGGAGTATAGATGTATTGACCTTTGTGATTAGAGGGAAACATGATCGCTGAAATAGAAATTTGTTTTTCTATTTGTGTGCATCCATAGCTGTATCTTTATAGAAACCAGGTAGTAATACATTTTCAGTTGTATTACCATGTGCTTGTTGATAAAACAACATGTATAATCCTTTCATATTTTATTAATTAATTGCATCAGAAAATGGAGTTAATATTCATGCCAGTTCATTTTGAATTGACATCATACCACTACTCCAGTCTTACAAGACCATTAGCCGTTACATTCAGATGTGCGGAAACTCATGTCTTGTGAAGTTTTATCGTAGTATGGATCTAAATGAGATACTTGGATTTCAATTGGCGAAAGGATGATATCCTTGAATTTTTGGCTGAATTATTGGGATCTTGGACCCATTGTAAATATTCAAACCTCACTATGTGAGAATTCTTATACCGGTTATATATTTCACCTTAACGACATATGTAATATATGATTTTAATAAAGAGATGATTACTTTGTGTGTAATAATATCTCAATATGAGTAAATGATGAATACTTGAGTTGTGAAATCTTACTTTTCACAAATTCTTGAATACATTTATTTGATAGTTATCAATGTATGAAGCTGATAATTGGGCAATTATTATAACAATCAATTGTCTTTAATTTCTAAATTAATTAAGCTATTTAGTGGCATAGCTAATCAAAAAAATAATTAAATATACATGTTTTAATATATATTTAATTTGGCCTTTCGGTAAACTTGGTATTAATATGATAAGATTCTAAATCCTGTTGTATAGAGAATGGAAGAGTATCGTTGTAAAAGGTAATTTAAGGTTAAAGAATCAAACATCAAGAAAAAGAGACTAAATGGGATGGTAAATAGATGAAAAGATCCATTAGGCATATTAAGGGATAAGTACATGCGGAATGCTGATATAGTTACATTTCAGCATAACAAATGTACTTATCTCATAAAGATCCTAGTTGGCCTTTGGCATCTATCTCAATATAAACTCTTGCAAGATAGGTTTAATTGGAAATAAATAAAAACAAACTGTAAAGATCTAGATAACTGTGAAAGGGATAGTTGTGAGGTGGTGGAAGACTTAAAACTCATAAGACTAGTGTGCTGTCTTGATTTTAGTCGTAACCTGCACGACGGATAACTTTGGTCAAAGTAATGCATTGATGGCTGTGCATTGTCTAATCACATAGTCCTCCACTTAAATAAAAATAATTGTCTTTAACCTGATCATGTGAAGTTGAAATACTGAACGTGAGGTAGACAATTGTCGGATACCCGAATACGAAGTCGGGAAACTAGCTTCGTGGTAGACCCAAGGACTTTCACATAGTTCCCATGACCTTTAAAAAAAGGTTGAGCCGAAATGTTAGTAAGAATTGTCACTCGAAGTAGTGACGAAGGGAGATCGTGGAGATTAGGATACACCCTTCTCAGCCGCACATGGCTTACATGGATGTTATCGGATAGATCAAAAGAGAAAAATTGATTAATGAATTTGATTAAATAAATCTATACGATTGCAGCTGTGTAATTTGTTATTATGTTTATGTGTTAAAAAAAATCCTCATTTTTCAGCTCTTGTAATTTTGAGCGTTACACCATTCATGTGATTTTAAATGGCTTCAAGATAGTGTGTCACTTAGGATTTGGCAATGACATACATTTCCAGGTAACTAAAGGGCAAACAATGTTACAAAATCCCACTCCAAGCAAGTCCCAATTTGTTCAATCACTCATGACAGACCTGGGGATTTCATAGTACAATCTCAAGAATAAAGCATCTTCAAGTTTAACACTCCCATATTCTTCAATATATACATCAAAAAATATCTTGTATCACTTTATATAGATAATTACATATCTCCTCTTGTATTTTTGAGATTATAGTATATCATTACCAATAGTTGCAAGTATTAATTGTTGTGAAATTACATAATTATTATTGAAAGTTAATTAATCATAATAGTCTTTCTAACAAACCTTACATCCTCCTTATGTCTTGTGTATACCCATAACCCAATATAAATTAATAATGGTGATTCTGGAAGGAAATCAGATTTGATCTTTAGTTTGGTCTAATAAGTACTTAATGCTCTATGGTACAAATGTGTAGCTTAAAGTACAAGTTATTTTTTTTTTAAATTTAGACTGTAGCCGCTCTCTAACATGATATTATCTAGCCTCTTTTGTTGAAAAAGAGTGCAAGATCTGATTCCCTAATATGAATGTCATTTTTTAGCATTATTATAGAAACGGTGGATTTTTAATTTTGTGGCAGTTTTTTCATTTAATTACCAGATGCCATTTGTAAAACGCATTCTACAGGCGCTAAGACTTTCCATCCTCTAGTACACCCTGTTAGAACCTTTTGTGATGTTGCCTTCAATACTTACATGTCACAAGTAGAACACAATTTTGGTATTGTGAAAGGAAAGCATGTAATTAAAACATTACTGTATTATGTGTGCTCAGCTAGTGTGCTTACTTCTCTGTGTCCTTGCGTGAGGAATGTTTGTTCATAGTATTTTATAGTCCATGTAATGCAGTTTATTACATCTCAAACTATGTGCACTGTCTTCCTTAGACGGATCTATAAGAATTCCTTTGCACAATCTTTGGAGTATCGTGAATGTGCGTGTAGAAATTGCATAACATAAAGCTTTGGGAAAAACCCCAAGTGTTAGGTATTATGTAATGCCTCGCCTTTTTGATCTCGTGCCAGATTGATTGAATTTTTTTTTTTAAAGGGAGACTTAAAATAATAATAACAATAATAAAACACACATAGTACGATCGAGATAATAAAATAGATTTTATTAATCAAAACAAATGAAAATGAGATAATTTAAACTAAAATAAAAGAGGGAATGTGAAGTGTTGCGGGTTAAGGAGTTATGGAGGTTGGTAGAATGGATGTAGGGTAGGAAGGAAGGGTGGTGAAGTGTGTTGGGTGAAGGCAAGGACATATGTTCCAATCAAAGCATTATGTTGTAGTTGTAGGTGATTTGCAAGATATGTATGCAAAGTGTGGACAATGATCAAAGAGAAAAAATGGATGGACTTTGTCACATGTTGTAGTTGAAAATGCATTGGTAGACATCTATGTAGGTGGATGCAAATACAAGTCACATAGATTGTTTGATAGAATACTCCCAAGAGCCACTTCATCATGGGCAGAAATGACTGCATGTATGCACAAATTGGATCTGTTGAAAAGGACTTAGAAAATTCTTGACAAATGCATTTGATAGATGTAAATCCAAATTTCCACAACCTGTGTCTACGCAAGCATGGAATCTTTAGAAGTGGGCACATTTGTCTATTAAAACAAGTGTAAGATGTATTTTTTAGATATGTAGCTAAAATCTCTTGGTAGCTATATATGAAAACTTAGAAGCATATGCCAGGTAAGTGAAATGCTCAAAAAGACAAGTCAAAGAAATGTGTTTCAAGAAATTCGATGGTTGTTGAGTGTGCACAAATGGTTTTTTGAAATGGGCATTCCAACCATTCAAATAGATTATGACAGGTAGGTGTGTGAATGGGAAAGATTTTGAGGGATGTATGGGAAGGTGGTGTTGATGTCAGTGTTATGTGGATATATGCATGCAAAATAGAGGCGCACAACGAGTATGGGGAATGTTTGACAATGCCCCAATCAAGTGTAGTTGTTTTGGGGGTGGACCTTGGCCATGTAAGCTTCATTTTTGTTTTTAGTAGGATACCTGTAAGGTCTATGGATGAGGGATGTAACACTTAATTGATGGGGGAATTTCTAAAATCAAACCATCCTTGGCCACACCTGGCTAACTTTGGGAAGCTCTGAAAACTATCTCTAGCATTTCAATTAAATCATAGGTGACTATGTGGGTATGTTTACTGGTTTTTATAGAGCACATTATAATGTGCCAAATGTAGTGGCATGCATAGACATGTGACATGTTTGAAAAAATGCTTGAAGTTGTGGATGATCGTGATTTGGGCTCAATTTGATCCTCATACACTCGATAGTTTGATTAATAGGAATGGTGATCTTACCTCTACCTTGTACAATTTTAAATTTTCTTAATGGCATTGGAAATCAAATTAAAGGAAGAATATGCTTTTGTTTGGTTAAAATAAATTGTAGTACCAAAACATTAAAATTTAACTCCTTTTTCTTTACAACTAGAATGACCACTTAAATTATTAACCATACTCTCGAACCATGCCTAGTGGTGATTAGTAAACCCATATAACACGACTGGATAACCATAATCACTTGCTTTGGTGAGTTGATTTTGAGTTCCCAGTTAAACATGCTATGTTTACCCTTGCAAAAGTTAATAAAACATGATTTTTCTTTTACTTGTAAATACCTTTTTAGACCCTGTAATGGGAAATTCAAGCTTAGACTGCATTCCTTTTCACATGGAGTATTAAACTGAGCCTTATAATGACCTCGTATGTTCTTTTGAGAGGTTATCGTCACGCATTTAGGAGTCTAGTGGACCTTTTTGCGGCTTTGGACAACTGTTAAAAGTTAAAAGTTCAATTTGGTTTTGGCTTGCAGTTTAGACCCTGGGTGGAGAAATGTAATTATGCCTTAGCATACCTCAAGAATTTCTCAGTGACAATCACAATCAATCTTTAGTTTTGAGAAAATCACTTCACAAACTAGTTTTACAAGTGGGTTTTGTAGGCCTTCGGTTGTTGGACGACAAGGCCAAACTGACACAATTGCAATAAGTAGCTCCATAAAGGTAGTTGTTTGAACCCTAGTCACCATATTTGAGTTCCATCAAATTTGAGGGTTTCCCTGTAGATAGGATAGTAGATAGTTTTTTCTCCTTATGTGTTTGAGACTGAAAAATTGGTTTTGAATGTAGTTCCATAGCCACTTTGGCTATATCACATTGTACTCTAGTAAATCAGCATAACATAGTCAGGTGCACTTGCACCTCATTCATACCTAGGACTAAGCGCCCACACCGAAGGATGAGTAACTCCTTTGAGTTCCTTCTAAGGTGGAAATCAAGACATGGTTCCTGCAAACATGATTAACATAACATGCAATATATTCCAGATGCATCTTATGATTTATTACAGTATGCACAAAGATGATGTATCATAAAGGGATATTGTACTCATTCATCAATATTATACAAGTAATATGAGTATTTGGATACTAAGGATAGGGTAAGTGCAACCAAGTTGGGGGGCCAAAAAGGGGTCTTAAGTGAATGCATTTTTCTGAAAAAAAAAACTTCGGCTTGTACGAGTTTTGCGAAATAGTTATACTCAAAATTGGAAGATGTTGTAGAAATATGAATTGTAGCATTTTAAGTCTAGTTTCTAAGCTATTAAATTTTATTGAAAAAATATAATTTCAGGTGGGTCAAACAACTAAAATACCAACAGATGCTCCTGTTTTGTTAAAAAACATAATAGAGTGACTTTCGTGCCCCCCACCATTTGTTGAGCACCATTTAGTATTTTTGAAAACCTTTTGGTAGAAAGATAGCTAGGAGCATCTAGTTTGGGTTCCATTTTTTGTTAGATTTTTTTAGTGAATATTTTTTTTTTATGATTTTTCTAGTACATAAATTTTATGTTTTGAAAAATAACAGAGCTCCGACCGTGCCCTTGCCTAACTACCTCAAAAAATATCGAAAATTAGTTTTTTTTTTTTGAATATGTATAGAATTAGGCCTTCTTTGGGCTAGTATAATTTTTTTTAAAATTTCGATCACCCAAAAAAAAGATACACAATGAAAGATAAACATATTTACACTTCAAAAAATAGCTATAAAAAGACATAGTTAGAAAATAAATAATATAGAAACCTTATATTAGTCAGAAAATATGAAAAATTATATTTTTGGAAAGAAGAAAACTTTGCTCTACGTCGTGGTATATTTTTTTAAAATGGATCAATTTTTTTTTTTGACTTATCATAAAGGAAGTGTCTATTTTACATTTTCTTGCAAAAAAACGTTGTTTGTTGTGTTTGTACAGGTCCATGCCTCAGGCTTGGGGATCCAAACCGGATCCCAAGCCTTGAGGAATGGCTAGGGAAAAGAGAAAATGCAAAATGCGTATGTGTTATAACGTGTACGTGTTTTTATTTGTTTTATATATTGTGCCCCCCCCAATGTCCCTTTCATCTCTTTCACGGGAATTCTGCAAACATTCTGTTTTGTCTGCAATTTTCTCTACATTCTTGCACTATTTTTTAGTAGTTCATTTTGTCCCCTACCCCACTAGTTGATTTTTTCTAATCATGGGTGATAAACATCGAGCTAAGGACAAGAGTAAAGTCAAGAACAAGACACCAGAGCAATTGGAAGAGAAGAGAATAAATAAATTGAAGAGAATGTAAAAAATTTGAGCAGGGAAAGGTACATCCGCTACATCAAATGTAGTTAATGTATTAGAAAATGGGGATGAAATACATAATGAAAATGTAGAGAACAATGATTTTGCAATGAATAATAATTTTGCAATGAATAATGATATTGAATTGAATGATAATGTTGGTATGGATCAAGAAATTGATATGAATCCAATTGTTGAACCCTTATTTGAGAATCCAAATGTTAACCCTGAAATTTGTATGAAAACACTGAATGAAGAAAGTAACCTTGTAAATGAATTTTCACCTCTAAGAACACCTCCTTCTATTTTGTGAAGAAAATCAATTCACTTAATTGAAATTGATAAAAACATTATAAAACTAATGCCTAAAAAAATCTCTAAAAGAAATGCGAGAAGAAAATCTAGGGGAATTTGGGATGATTACTTTGAGATTTTAAATGACACACAAATATGTCAACTATTTGTTTCATTGATGAAATTAATTAAGATGAGACCTATAATGAAGACCCTAGGATGAAGAACATCTAATGTTTTCTGATCAAAACGTGTATCAATTGTTGAAAACATACATAAAACATTCAAAAATGTAGGTGGAAAAAGACACACCAAAGATAGCAATGCTACACGGCATGCACTAACTAATTTTATAGTAAGTGATGAAATATTTAATAAACACTTGATTAAAAAAATAGGTAGTGCTTTGAAGCTAAACATGAAAACACTAATGAAAGCGATATAGAGAGACGTAAACATCTTGAGTTGGTCAATAACATTGACTATTGGGCTTTCTCTAGTAAAATTCCATGAAAAGACAAGAATACATCTTGATATTCTAAAATAATTAATTGTAAAATTTTGGAATGAGAACACAAGGGTGTCACCAAATAGAAGAGATATAGTAAAAAGAAGAATAAGTTTTCATAATTGTGAATCGTGTGGAAAAAATTTTCTCAAATATGACTCAAACAAAGCTATTCTCTAAATTTAACAAAGCTATTCTCTAAATTTAAGAATGAAAATCCAAAAATTAACATCAGCCGAAGATTCATTTGAAATGAGTAAACCCTTTTATGTGAAAATCAATCACTCACATACCACTTGTTGTTACAGGCATCATGTTGAATTTTCAATGCATTATGATGTTTTTTTATCAAATATGTCATGTTTTACATACTGACATCATGTTGCAGGAGTGTGGAATAAATGTCCCACAAAAATATTCAAGGGAATTTATTCCAACAATATTTTCTGAAAAATCAACAAGACACTTTTTTTTATAGCAAAGCATGTTTGGATGGAACGTGCAATATATGCAGTGGCTTGCCAAATCTGAACAGTTATATCCACGAGGAGAGTACATATTAAATAGGAAAAATAATTGGTTGATTTCACCAAATATAAATTGGTGGCATATCAATTAAAAGATGGAAAAGAATCTAAGAGGTGTGAGCTTGTTAGAAAAAAATTACATGTATCAGAATATATGGTCAAATTTAAAGAGGAATTTTTTTTATGAATATGCAAGGCACACATATAGATCTCGATGGTTAGATGAAACAATTCAAGTTAAGTAAGTACACATTCCCACTTGGTACTATTGTTTTAGTAGTTGACTTCTCAGAGAATTACACATTGCAGTCACAAATGGAGGTTCAATCTCAATATTATAACTTAGTGCAAGTTTCTATTTTCGTGCATATAGCATTCACACACTCTCTTGAAAGCACTGAGCAAGATCAAAAAATATTAAGAGTGTCATTTCTACATCAGTGATGATCAGACACATTCTACAAAATATGTACAAGGGTGTTTCTAGGTGTTTTATGTGAACTTCAATGAGAGGAACATAAGTTTTGATCCAGATTATATTCGGTCGGACAACTACACATCACAATTCAAGAATGCATGGATGTTTTATTGGCTAATTAGGATGCACAAAGAAACAAATGTACAACATATCTAGAGTTTTATTGAGGCAGGGCATGGAAAAAGAGAGCATGATGGTGTAGGATCATGTGTGAAAAGAGCACTTGCAAGAGAAGAGTTAAAGTTCAAGGATGGTGTTGAATTTACAGATACAAAAAACATTATTGATTGGTGTGTCAATAATATGGGCCATGAATCTCAAGAGAGATCAACGGTTCGTAGATATTTTTGGTTGATAGAGGAACAACATCTGGAAAAATTTGAAGATTGTATGACAATTGCATGATCAAGTGATATGCACACATTCCGTAGTTCAGATGCAAATGATTGGACTATTTATACTAGGTGCATGACATATTTTTGTATATCATGCATTGATTTTGCGTGTAGAATGAATGTGAGTCACAAAAGTGGGTGGATGAATGGACTTGTAGAACTCTAATTCCACTCGACACACATCAAATTCCACAAGCATTACAACTTGCAGGGTCTTTAAATCAAATGACAACATCGCCTGACTTTGACCAAGTATCTGATTTAGTGTAACAAGGAACATACATATATGTACATGCCATGTTTTAGATTTATAAATTATTAAATGGTCATGTCTTAATGTATTTATAAATTGATTGAAATAGTTTTACTTTGTGATACACAAGGCACGTTCTTTGTAGTTATTGCAAGAGAATTTAATGAAGAGGAAACATACTACTTATTATCTCGTTGTGTAGAGGGGGAAAAAGTGACCTCCATAGTCATTGATGGTGAAGACCTTGAGTATCCCAATAGCATTAATGGTAGTCACTGGAACTTGACTTTGACAATATCCTATCAGAAAATCAAACATCTAGTTGTTTGAAGACTATGAAATACATCGAAAGATACTTCAATATTTACATTTTGTCCTTGCAATAAATATCAAATTGATCAAATATCGAGGTCGGCCATCAAACAAAAATCTGTGGAAGGTTCATGAATCAAATCATGAAGCAATTCTTGCTACTGTTATTAAAATAGTTGATCCTTGCGGTTCATTAGATTGAATTTGCAAAGGTATGTTCTTCATGAATTTAATTTGAATATTTACTTGAAATGATTTTGTTTAAATTTTGTATGATTTGAAATTCTATTTAATTTCTTAATAACACTGTTTATGTAGGTTAGTGGTGCCAAAAAATGCTTCCACGTTCATGTGGTTGGCACTATCACCGTAGATAATTTATTATTCTTGAAGACTAGTGAAGCTAAGAGAATTTAAATATTAGAAAGGAACAACAAATAGAAATTATCATTTTCACCACCTATATTGTAAAAATATCTTATGAAAATTCTCATTTCACCACCTATATTGTATGAACCACATATACTAGTGAGTGGAAATGGACAACCTTACAATGACACAATTTGAGTGGAGATTCAGAAAAACTTCAAGAGGGTTTCATAGAAGACCCTGACATGGAGGTATCAGATTTGATGAGACATCTCTAGGTGTCACAGAGTCCGAGAAATCATCCGTCGAAGATATGGCATGTTTGGGCCTCAGGGCTCTTATAGTGACTATGCCCAGACGAGGTATCCCGAAAGCATGGGGAGCGTAGTGAACCAAAAAGAATGCCTCCACTAGTGTTCACCAAGACACCCTCAATGTGTTTGACGTAGTTGGTTTAGTCCCACGAGCTTTCTGTTTGGAAACTACAGCCTCTAGCAGGCCCTACATTGACTCAGATTGTAGTATTTCATGTGCATTTAAAAACAATAGCACAACGACGAGAACCGGATGGAGATAGAAAGAAAATTGAGAGAGGATTTTTTAAAGGGTCACTAACATAGAGTTATTGGATCTAACAAGACAGTCTCTAGGTTACACGGAGTCCGATAAAACATTCGTTGAAGATACTGGCATGTTGGGGCCTTAGGGCTCTTAAGCGACTATGCCCAGACGAGGTAGCCCAAAAGCATAGCGAGCGTAGGGAACCAAAAATAAAGCCTCCACTAGTGTTCACCTGGCCAACCCTGACATGTTGGAATAGTTTGTTTGGTCCCACAAGCTTCCATTTTCAAACTAGAGCCATCTAGCAACCCTACACTGACTTAGATTGCACTCTTTCGATGCGTTTACAAAAAATACCACAGTGAGAGAACTGGATGGAGATGAAGGAAAACTGTAAGAGAATTTTGTAGAGAGGCCCCACATGGGGAGGTCTGGTATCTAGACGATACATCTTTAGGTGCCATGGAGTCTGAGAAATTACCCATGTCGAAGATATGGCATGTTTGGGCCTCAGAGCTCTTTAGTGACTACGCCCAGACGAGGTAGCCCGAAAGCACGGGGAGCATGGGGAACCAAAATAAAATGGTCCACTAGCATTCACCTGGCCATGCCCCAATGTGTTGGAATAGTTTGTTTGGTGCCACGATCTTCCATTTCCAAATTACAACCTCTTGTACAGCCCTACACTGACTCAGACTGCACTATCTGATGCGTGTTTGAAAATAATAGCGACAACAAGAGAACCAGATGGATAGGGAGAAAACTATGTGATAGGATTTTGTAGAGGGCCCTTGACATGGAAGGTCTTGGATCTAACTAGACGATATGTCTCTATGTACCACAGAAGTCTGATAAATCACCTGTAAAAGATATCACGTGTTTGGGCCTCAAGGCTCTTAAGCGACTACGCCCAGACGAGGTAGCATCGAAAGCATGAGGGAGCGTGGGGAACCAAAAAAGGAAACTTCTACCAGTGTTAACCTGGCCAACCCTAACATTTTGGCATAGTTTTTTTGGTCCCATGATTTTTCATTTGCAAACAACAACGTCTGGCAGCCCTATACTGACTCAAACTACACTATTTCATGCATTTGCAAACAATAGCACAACGAGAGAACTGGATGGAGATAGAGAAAACAACGAGAGATTTTTTAGAGGGCCCTAACATGGAGGTCTTGGATCTAGTGAGACATCTATAGGTTCCACGGAGTCCAAGAAATCACTCGTCAAAGATATGGTGTGTTTGGGCCTCAGGGCTGTTAATTGACAACTCCGAACGAAGTAGCCCGAAATCACGGGGAGCATGGGAAATAAAAAATAATCCTCCAATAGTGTTCAATAGGCCACCCCAACATTTTGGTGTAGTTGGTTCAATCCCACGTACATTCTCATTTCACCACCTATATTGTAAAAATATCTTATTAAAATTCTCATTTCACTACCTATATTGTATGAACCACCTATACTAGTGATTGGCAATGAATAACCTTACAATGACTCAGTCTGAATGGAGATGGAGATAACTGTAAGAGGTTTTTGTAGAGGGCCCCAACATGGAGGTCTCAAATCTGACGAGATGTCTCTAGGTGTCATGGAGTCCAAGAAATCACTTGTTGAATATATGGCGTGTTTGGGCCTCAGGGCTCTTAAGCTACTACACCCGGACAAGGTAGCCCGAAAGCACGGGGAGCGTAGGGAACCAAAAAAAAGCCTCCAATAACATTCACCTGGCCACCCCGATGTGTTTGCATAGTTAGTTCGGTCCCACAAGATTCTGTTTGCAAACTAAAGCCTTTGGCAGCCATACAATGACTTAGACTGCACTATTTTGCACATTTACAAACAATAGCACAACGTGAGAACCAGATGGAGATAGAGAAAAACATGAGATAATTTCATATAGGGTCCCAATTTGGATGTCTCGGATCTGACGAGAAGTCTTTAGGCACCACGGAGTCCGAGAAATCACCTGTCAAAGATATGGCGTGTTTTGGTCTAAGGGCTCTTAAGGGACTACGCCCGGATGAGGTAGCCCGAAAGCACGGGGAATGTAGGAAACCAAAAAGAAGCCTCCACTAGTGTTCACATGGCCACCTCGACGTGTTGGCATAGTTGGTTTGCTCCCACGAGCTTCCGTTTGCAAACTACAGCCTCTGGCAGCCATACACTAACTCAAACTGCACTATTTCACACGTTTGCAAACAATAGCACAACGAGAGAACTAGACGGAGATGGAGAAAACCACGAGAGGATTTCGTAGAGAGACCCAACATGGAGGTCTCGAATCAGACGAGA
Source organism: Taxus chinensis (assembly GCA_019776745.2). Taxonomy (NCBI): domain Eukaryota; kingdom Viridiplantae; phylum Streptophyta; class Pinopsida; order Cupressales; family Taxaceae; genus Taxus; species Taxus chinensis. The sequence goes on from CM034146.1 coordinate 685,353,351, forward strand.
TGTCTCAAGGTGCCACAGAGTCTGAGAAATCACCTGTCAAATATATGGCGTGTTTTGGCCTCAGGGCTCTTAAGGGACTACGCCTGGACAAGGTAGCCCAAAAGCACGGGGAGTGTAGGAAACCAAAAAAAATCCTCCAATAGCATTCAACAGGCCACCCAATGTGTTGGCGTAGTTGGTTTGGTCCCACGAGATTCTGTTTGCAAACTACAGCATCTGGCAGCTCTACACTGACTTAGACTGCACTATTTCACGCGTTTGCAAACAATAGGACAACGAGAGAACCGGATGGATATGGATAAAACTGCGATATAATTTTTTAGATGGCCCCAACATGGAGGTCTTGGATCTGACGAGACATATCTAGGTGCCACGAAGTTCGAGAAATCACCCGTCGAATATACGGCGTGTTTGGGTCTCAGGGCTCTTAAGCGACTACGCCCAGACGAGGTAACCCGAAAGCACGGGGAGCATAGGGATCCAAAAAAAAACCTCCACTAGTGTTCACTTGGCCACCCCAATGTGTTGGCGTAGTTGGTTTGGTCCCATGAGCTTCCGTTTGAAAACTACAGCCTCTGGTAGCCATACATTGACTCAGACTACACTATTTTGCGCATTTACAAACAATAGCACAACGAGAGAACCATATGGATATGGAGAAAACCATGAGAGGATTTCGTAGAGGGTCCTAATTTGAAGGTCTTAGATTAGACGAGATGTCTCTAGGTGCCACGGAGTCTGAGAAATCACCCATCGAAGATATGTCATGTTTTGGCCTCAGGGCTCTTAAGTGACTATGCCTGGATGAGGTAGTAAAAAAGCACGGGGAGCATAGGGAACCAAAACGAAGCCTCTAATAGCGTTCACCTAGCCACTCTAATGTGTTGGCATAGTTGTTTTGGTCCCACGAGCTTCCATTTGCAAACTACAGCCTCTGACAGCCCTACACCGACTCAAACTGCACTATTTCGTGCGTTTGCAAATAATAACACAACTAGAGAATCAGATGGAGATGTAAAAAACCGCGAGAGGATTTCATAGAGGGCCCCAACATGGAGGTATTGGATCAGATGAGATGTCTCTAGGTACCACAGAGTCAGATAAATCACCCGTCGAAGATATGGCATGTTTTAGCCTCAGGGCTCTTAAGAGACTATGCCCAGATGAGCTAGCCTGAAAGCACGGGGAGTGTAGGGAACCAAAAAATTCTCTACTAGTGTTCACCAGGCCACCCCAACGTGTTGGCATAGTTGGTTTGGTCCCACGAGCTTCTTTTTACAAACTACAACGTATGGCATCTCTACACTGACTTAGACTGCACTATTTCGCGCATTTACAAACAATAGGACAACGAGAGAACTAGATGGAGATGGATAAAACCACGATAGGATTTCATAGAGGGCCTTGAGATGGAGGTCTTGGATCTGATGAGACATCTCTAGGTTCCTCTAAATGAAGAAAGTAACCTTGTAAACGAATCTTCACCTCTAAGAACACCTCCACGTCAGTGTAGGGCTGCTAGATGTTGTAGTTTGCAAACAGAAGCTCTTGGGACCAAACCAACTATGCCAAAACATCGGGGTGGCCTGGTGAATGCTAGTGGAGGATTTATTTTGGTTCCCTACACTCCCCATGCTTTTGGGCTACCTCATCCGGGCATAGTCTCTTAAGAGCCCTGAGGCCCAAACACGCTATATCTTCGACGGGTGATTTCTCAGACTCTGTGGCACCTAGAGACGTCTCGTCAGATTTGAGACCTCCATGTTAGGTCCCTATAGAAATTCCTATCATGGTTTTATCCATCTCCATTCGTTTATCTCAATGTCCTATTGTTTGCAAATGCGCGAAATAGTGCAGTCTGAGTCAGCTGCCAGATGTTGTTGTTTGCAAATGAAATCTTGTGGGGCCGAACCAACTACGCCAATATGTCAGAGTGACCTGCTGAATGCTATTGGAATCTTTGTTTTGGTTCCCTATGCTCCTCGTGCTTTCAGGCTACCTCGTCTGGGTGTTGTCGCTTAAGAGCCCTAAAGCCCAAACACGCTATATCTTCGACGGGTGATTTCTCAGACTCCGTGGCACCTAGAGACATGTCGTCAGATCCAAGACCTCCATGTTGGGGCCCTCTACAAAATAATCTCACAGTTTTCTCCATCTCCATCTAGTTCTCTCACTGTGTTATTGTTTGCAAACATGCGAAATAGTGCAATCTGAGTCAGTGTACAGCTGCCAGAGGCTGTAGTTTGCAAACAGAAGCTCATGGGACCAAAAAAACTACGCCAACACATTGGGGTGGCCTGGTAAATTCTAGTGGAGGATTTTTTTCGTTCCCTATGCTTCCCGTGCTTTTGGGCTACCTCGTCCGGGCATAGTCCCTTAAGAGCCCTGAGGCCAAAACACGTCATATCTTCGACGGGTGATTTCTCAAACTCTATTACACCTAAAGACATATCGTCTAATTTGAGACCTCCATGTTGAGGCCCTCTACGAAATCATCTCACGGTTTTCTCCATCTCCATCCGGTTCTCTCGTTGTGCTATTGTTTGCAAACGTGTGAAATAGTCTAGTCTGAGTCAGTATAGGGCTGTAGTTTGCAAATGGAAGCTCGTGGGACCAAACCAACTGCGCCAACATGTTGGGGTGGCCAGGTGAACACTAGTGGAGGATTCGTTTTGGTTCCCTACACTCTCCATGTTTTCAGGCTACCTCATCCGAGCGTAGCCGCTTAAGAGCCCTGAGGCCCAAACATGCCATTTCTTCAACGGGCGATTTCTCGGACTCTGTGGCACCTAGAGACATCTTGTCTAATCTGAGACCTCCACGTTGGGGCCCTCTACAAAATTATATCATGGTTTTATCCATCTCCATCCGGTTCTCTCGCTTTGCTATTGTTTGCAAACACACGAAATAGTGCAGTCTGAGTTAGTGTACGACTGCCAGACGCTATAGTTTGGAAACAGAAGCTTGTGGGACTAAACCAACTGTGCCAACACATTCAGGTGGCTAGGTGAACACTATTGGAGGATTTTTTTGTTCCCTATGCTCCTCGTGCTTTCAGTATACCTCGTCTGGGTGTAGTCGCTTAAGAGCCCTGAGGCCCAAGCACATCGTATCTTCGACGGGTGATTTCTTGGACTCCGTGGCACCTAGAGATGTCTCATCAAATTCGATACCTCCATGTCAGGGCCCTCTAAAAAATCATATCGTGATTTTATCCATCTCCATTCATTTCTCTTGTTGTCCTATTTTTTGCAAACGCGTGAAATAATGCAGTCTGAGTCAGTGTAGGGCTGCCAGACATTGTAGTTTGCAAACAGAAGCTCTTGGGACCGGACCAACTATGCCAACACGTCGAGGTGTCCTGGTGAATGCTATTTGAGGCTTTGTTTTTGTTCCCTACGCTCCCTGTGCTTTCGGGCTACCTCATCTAGGAGTAGTCGCTTAAGAGCCCTGAGACCCAAACACGCCATATTTTTGACGGGTGATTTCTCAGACTGCATGGCACCTAGAGATGTCTCGTCATATCCGATACCTCCACGTGGGGCCCTCTACGAAATCCTCTCATAGTCTCCTCCATCTCCATCCTTTTCTCTCGATGTGATATTGTTTGCAAATGTGTGAAATAGTGCAGTCTAAGTTAGTGTAGAGCTGTCAGATGTTGTAGTTTGCAAACGGAAGCTCGTGGGACCAAACCAACTACGCCAACATGTCAAGTGGCCTGGTGAATGCTAGTGGAGGATTTGTTTTTGTTCCCTATGCTCCATGTGCGTCTGGGATACCTCATCCAAGCGTATTCCCTTAAGAGCCGTGAGGCCCAAACACTCCATACCTTCGATGGGTGATTTCGCAGACTTTGTGGCACCTAGAGATGTCTCGTTAGATCCGAGACGTCCACGTTGGGTCTGTCTATGAAATACTCTCACATTTTTCTCCATATCTATCTGATTCTCTCGTTGTGATATTGTTTGTAAACGTGTGAAATAATGCAGTTTGAGTCAATGTACGGCTACCAGGCGCTGTAGTTTGTAAATAGAAGCTCGTGGGACCAAACCAGCTACACCAACACATCAGGTTGGTTTGGTGAATTCTAGTGGAGAATTTTTTTTATTTCCCTTCACTCCTCGTGCTTTCGGGCTACCTCATCCGGGCGTAGTCCCTTAAGAGCCCTGAATGACTAGATTGGCTTAAGAATGAAATTGATAGGGGTATGTCTAAGAACACACGAGAGTTATCAATCACCTAGTAAATCTTTCTTGTTTAGTTTTTGATGGGAGTCAACTGGCCTACAGCTTAGTGACCTTCCATTCATTGATAATTTATGCTATGATAAAGCCATGGATGCTTTCAAAAATTCCTTAAAAAGGATAGGGGTAGTCATCAAGCCTAGTGAAGGGTGTGATGTGATTTCCAAAAAACTTGAAATTCCTACAGATGTAAAGGTAATCAAACTAATTGGACAGGATTATACAATCAAGAATCATTGAGTGTCTGAGTCAGAATGTCATTGCATCTGGAGACATTCTCAAGCATTGGAGTAATGTATATGGAGAGACATTCTCAAAATATGAACAGATGAAAGGCATCAAATTGTAACGACTCTCGGGTGTTTTAACAAGGGAGAAGACTACAAAGCATAGAAGAATGTAGTAAGTGCATGATAAGAAAGGAACCAGTACAAAGAGACCATGAGTAAGAAGAAGCGCAAGTAAGGTAAATACACATATACACATTGATAAATTGAATTAATAATTACTCAGATTAGGTAACTCTTTATATACATACATTATATAAATATTGATTTTCAAAGTTTGATGCATATTATACACTGAAAATGCTAGTACATGTACATCAGTAATAAATGAAAAAATAATCTATAATGTCTTAAATATTGTCAAGGGCACATCATATTAGTTTCATGTGAAAATAATCTCATAAATGTAAGGTCTCAAAAAATTATCAAGTTCCAAATAGTATTTTAATGTTCATAATAAATACAAAAATTCCCAAATAGGTCATATACCATCAAGTTCAAATGTCATATAGGCGTACATACAATGCCATGCACATAGACATACAAAAACAATGTCATGTAAGATATATATTTCCTACTCATCAAAATATATCCCTCTCTTGGCCTTGATCGAAGAAGGCCCTCCCTTAGACAAAGATGGAGATCCATGAGATGACTTTGGATCGTCCGAGCCCATGCTTCGAGTCCTCTTCCGTTGAATACTCACCTGTAGATGAGCCTGTAAATGCAAACAATGTTTTTTTTTCAAAACTTAATTTATATATGTTTTCAACATGTATTTAAGACCATGCTAGAATGAAAGTATTTACATAAATACACAAACTTACCGCAAGTTTTCGATCACGCCGAATTTGCATCTCACACTCAGATGAGTCATCGGGAGCTCCTATAGTATGAATGGGGTACGAAGATGACGAGATGGAGGAGTCCATGCCCTCAAAGTAAAAATGGAGGGGGTTGAAGTTCCCTACATACACATAATATTAGAAAATCTAACATCAGAATTAGCTAAAAATAGAACTAAGTACATGTATGTACATAATAACAATATTTGAACTAATTTTATCAATATAGAACTATTGTTTTTACCCCGCCACGCCTGTGAATCAAATGAACAGGGTTGTTACCTATCGCAGGTAACTCCTGCATATACACAATGAAGGACATTATTAACATAATTTAATAATTCCAAAATGAAACACATTACTAACATGTAATTTAGCATAATATGAATTACACGAGAAATTTAAAAAAATTTACGTGTTGTTTGAATACCTTAATGAGTTGCTGCACAGATGAAATCTCAGTAACAAAATCTTTATCTACTTGTCACAGAGATGGTGGGGTGTCTAGTGAAGTCAATATCTTTATCAAACATGTATATCACATGAGTTAGATGGACATACAAGAACATACATATATTTGACTTCAAAACTAATACACACACACACACAAATATACACACACACATGTATGTGAAAATTTTACATAATTAACATTCTAAATTACCTCTATGAATGTATGTGCATCCATGGTGCTCACCGCCTGTGGTCAGGATGAAGATGCACCTCCCACGAGCTGTAATATCAATGCATATACATGTACAAATATAATTATTTCAAAAATTTAACATATATAAGTAAATCAAGTACTCCAAACTTTTTGTAACACACATAGCAAAACATAACAAATTTACCTATGCAGGTAATGCCAATGAATGTTATCCAAATGTCTCACTCAAAAGGACATCTGACATAGTGACATTATCGTGTTCACCCCTAGCACCAAGTGCACCAAAATCAGTACGCATGAAAGTATCGTCCTCCTCGAGCCCCAAACATATGCTACCAAATGACGAGAAAAGATGTGGCCTCATGCTAGTACTCCTTGAGGGAATGCTCTGTGTACATCCACGAGCATCTGGCTTAGAAATCTCCCTCGTATGTCGAACAAGGGTCACAAATAGCCCTTGAAGTGCGTGGAGTGTATCAATCTCTACTATCTCCTTCACTACTTCAGGGATAATCTCAGGGTTGCGGGGAATTTACCTTGCTGAATAGGTTCCCATTGTGCACTTAGTCGATCCTATGAAGATCATTTTCCTCAGCCTTGGAAATCTCAGAAACCTTAGAAATCAAAATAATTTGGGATCTCGTTGAGGATAAACTTGCAATAGAGTCTCCTCAGAAAGTATAGTGGCACCTCGTTTTTATTACAAGGTGGAAATTCAAACATCATCCACCATCAGTCCCAAAAATTATTTTTAATCAAATTATTATTGCACCAATGGATGGGAAATCATTTACATGACAACGGAACATGAAAATTAGTGCGGGGGTCCGTGAATAAGGTTTGCATATGAGGTATTTTGAAATTTATTTTTTCTTTACATCCACATATGACAATTTGTTGGAATAATAAACCCTACAACCTTCTCTGTAAGTTTTCCAATGATCAATTTGCCTCGTTTCCACGTCAATTTGAACAAGTAATGCCTCCAATGTTTTTACAAGAGAGGTGCGGTGGAGGTTTCTAGATTGTGAATCCCTCATTGTTTTTATTAAATCCTCAATTTCAATTTTGTTTTCAACTATGTGGGCTGCTAAATCTTCTTGACTACCCAAGGGATGATGAGCAATTGTGGGAGTGTCGGGAGGGTTGATAGGAATAACAAGGTTTGGTTGTGGTTGATTCCCTCAACCTCTAACTGTAACAATAAAAAATATGTATTCAATTCAAATTTTAATCTATAATTATCATTTTTCAATGCAATTTTGAGAAAATAATTATGCTTACCTCTTCTCCATGGCGCCATCATTGATTCAGATCTTCCTGACGATCCAGAAACGATCCTTTGAGCTTGAGATCTAGCTGAATGAAAAAACGCGAGGGCACGGTTAAGCTCTGAAACTCACATTTGAGGGAGATAAAATGATAGAGGCTCGGGCTTCTTTTTTTGTTTATAGTAGGCATAATGCATACGCATTATGATTCGGTAAATCCCAAACCTGACAATTGAAAACGCGATCACGTTATAATAGAACACATACACGTTTTTCTTTTTTTCCAGATTCTTGTCCGCTTTTTGGCCCCCCAACTTTGTGCACTTACCTAATACCATATTAATCCCTACACATATTTGAAATCCATACTAGATTATCCATCAAAAATATATAAGCTCATAAAAAAACGCACACTTATTATCATACCGACTTGCATACATATGGACATAATACATGTTTTAATATATATATAATAATCAATTCCTAAATATAGTCTATATGCTTGGACTTTCCTATAATTAGGTGTCATCACATGGTTCTCCATAAGCAACCTACTATGTGCTATAAATAACCTCTTCTTCATTCCAGTTGCATGCGCTATAAGTAGATCCAACCCCACGCTATAAATAACTTAGTTTATTTCCTATACCATTCTATACTTAACTTCCTCAATCCATGCATAACCTATATTTATCGTGAATATTGCATGTGCCTCATCAATACTTATATTTTCAGCTGGCCTTGGTGAATATGCCATCTCCTACTTCCATCTATTTTAGCCCATTCCACATTCCTAGCTAAATCATTTTCCTTTTGTTCTTATGTGTGAACTTGTGTGCATTGTTCTCTTTTCACTCCCATGTATACCTTCATTCCCTATTTTAGACTTGTATTATCTCCCTTTTCTTGCACACATCTTCATGTGTACCGTTATGACTTATAAATATACTCTTCATAGATATAAATTCCCTTCTCCACACGGTCTTCATCCTCTATTTGTGGCTTATACTTATCCAAATATTTAATCCACCATTACCCCACACTAGGGATTTTTTTTCATCGATAATACTTGAATAAATTAATGAATGAATAAATAATCATGTCTGAAAAAAGAATCTAGGAAATTCACAAAAATTTAAGGAGTAAAGAAAATGTACTATTGTGCACTCTTAAACTAGGCTCATGGCATTGGTACGATTTTGGGAAATTCTAGGATGATTGACACCTCTAGCTATTTCCATTCTTCTAGTGTAATAAATGAATTTCTTGGTGATGATTCAAAAATATTGGGCATCTTCTCCAGGGTTAGTTCTATAGCCTTCTCCTTCATCTCCTTCAAAATTATATTCCATTCATAATCCATTCCTTCTAGGTTATCGACCCTCCTCATCACCATGGTTTGCACCTCTCCTAGCCTTGCATCTATCCTATCTCACTTAGCTTTATTAAATTATTTCTTGTATTCTACCTCTTATAAAATCTTTTCGCGTGCCACGCCATATTTCTGATATACAATAAAGCCTATAAGTGGTCTAATTCTGCTTCATCTTCTATGAGGTGCACCATTATTATTGAGGTGTCCTTGAACCTACCAAAAATTTCCTCAGACATAAGCACAACTTCCTTCATCTCGGTGCCTAGGTCTTCATACACCTTTATTATTTGATCAACAGTTTTCTTGTGTTCTTGTGCTAAGTCCTATGTTGTTTACCCCTACCCTTTATTCACCTTCTCTATCAATAAGTCAATAAATTCTTCCATGGTGTCAATTTCCCTAATTTTATTAATCTCTTCCTCCAAGGCTATGTCCAGAAAATAATTCAGAATGTGCATAATTAATTGTGATGCTTTGGAATTTATAAAACTTAGCTGGGTTTTGGCCTTATTCAACTATACAACCAACTTCCTATTCTTTTTACTTACATATTCAGAATTTTCCTATGCAGTGAGGCTTCCTTGTCCATGTTTTAGCGTGCAACTTCATTTGCCATCTTGACTAACGCGTTGCTTTCATGTGCGTCTGATAGATGCATTGATATGAAAATTGGGAGTTTATTTGTGGGATCTCTTCTCTCTTCTATCTTGATGATAACATCCCTATTAAGCTTGAAATCGGGCTCCTCCATATGTGTTTGTATTGCAAAGGATAATATTTTATGTGTCCTTGCATGATCATGTGATTTTTTCATCATCTCCCAACCATACAGTTTCTTTGTCTCCATTGAGCTTTGAAATATCGCACTTATTACTTTTATGGGGTCATTGATGTAGGAAATTTTTTTTTGGGAGGTGAGATATTCCTTGGCCTTATGGCTCTGGCTGATGACTTTGGGTGTTTTCTTTTCACGCGCTGATCCTACGAAAACTCCTATTCTTCCTATTTCCCTATGTCTTCTTGCTTATCCTCATGCGTATGCTCCTCAAAATTCACATGTTCTTGTTCCTATTCCTACTCTTGTTAATAATCCTTTTCCTCTTCCTATATATTTTACTCTTTCTCATATTTTTCTTCTTCCTCCACAATGTGAATAATAGGACTTCTTTCTCTCTCCTCATCCTCTCCAGCCCTTATAGTTTCTTCATCTTGCACTTCCACTTTTAGGATAGGTTGTCATGTGGTCTATTTTAGGATTACTAGAGGTTTCCTTTGGGGTGAACATATGGAATCATCCCCTCTTTCCATCCACCTTCTCTTCTTAAAGTTTTGATCCCTCAAAATATCTTCCTCTTCTTCTGGAGTGGGCTTATACATGTTCTTTGGTATTCGTACAATTGCTTTCCTTGATGGGGGTGGTGCAAGAATGATTTTACACACTTCAACAACCTTACCATCCATTAAATTGGTATTCAAATATATTTAGACCCATCATGACTCCTTCCCTACCACCAATTTCATGATGGGATAAAGATTTATCATATCAAACTCCATTATCTCCATGTAGAGTGCCTTAGTCTCATATCTATACATTTTTATCAAAGTGTGGTAGTCAACATCTATCTTATCCACATTAAATTTGAGTGGATTTGCATCCTTGATTCTATTGACTATGCTCTTGAAGTATTTAGCAGTGAATGAAATTGGGATTTTGTACCAAGAGTCCATCTCTTCATTCAACAACAAAAACCTTCCATGGCTGAAATGTTGCATAACTAAAAACTATGTCTGCTCTCCTAGTTCTATTGATAAATCTCTGGGTATGCACCATTCATTCTTAAAGGCATATTTTAACCTCTTATGTCATCTATCCAAGAATGACTTATAAAAATTTGTGACCATGTTGTCACAAATATATTTGGAAAATATCCTTTTTGGTGATCGCTACTCCAAGGGATGCTTCCATTCTCTCCTTTTCGATCCATCCAACATGCTAGTCTCCTAGAATACTATGAGGAGTAATATCGACCCCATGTAATTTTCTCTCCTTTTTCAAGTTGTGTATTTGTCTCTTCAACGATGCTCTCAACAATGTACTAAGTGTTGTTGTACCTGGATCCTTACACCATCTTATGTGTGAAGTGAAAGAATTTCTTATTTACTTTAGACCATCGCTTCGAGGTTCCTAACTTGTAGCTTACCAAGTGTGCAGATACTCTTGTTGCATGGTCTGTAATTTTGGTTACACTAAACGTGTGACCTCCCCTCTGATAGTGAAACTTGGTTTTTTTCTCCTCTACTATAATATCGTCACGCATATATATGGAAATTTCTGCACCGCTATCACGCATCTCGGTCATTTTTTTGATCAACTGCATGGTGTTGCACATCCTCCTACCCATAAAATAAAAGTAGTACTTATGGACCCTTGACATTAACCATTAAAATAAACACGTGGTATTACTAAATAATAGTAATTCAAATAATTGTAGGACCCCGATATCAACCAAGGTCTTGCACACTACTTCGTCTAACATAATTTACAATGTTGTGGTTAAATGACTTGTCTTCTTTAAGACATCATTTTTTATATCACTTTCATGTCTTGGCGTGTGATGGTTATACTTGTTAATTTTTCACTGTATGTCCATGGTATCCCAACTATCACTGGCTATGGGTATGACATTTTTGAGTACCAATCATTATGGTTTTATTCTATTGTCTTCTTGTTATTGGGTACCATCCTCCTCGGTGCCATCATTTCCTTTGATTTAAACTTATACAACCCATATAAACTATATATCCTAGCTTCTAAGTTCTCCTTTTTACTCCAACTATTCAACTTGTACCCTTTTGGTCTTAAATTCTCATTCTACTAGAACTTAAACCTCTCGAACCCACTGTGTTCCTTAATTTTTCAAACCAAATACATGCCCTAACTTAGGAATGTCCACTTTACTCAGCCCTGTAACCCTAAATCTCAATTTTCCTAACCCTTCTAGAACTTACACTCATCATTTTATCAACCATAAGGAATTTTGGTTTTGGTTTCTCTAGTTACCTTCCTCAATGCTCTGGTTTACAATGTACACTGGTTCACTGGAGCTCAGAATCACACAAATCACTAAGGTTCTCTTTTCACAAGGTGAATTATAACAATTTCTCATGCTTATTTATAGATTTCAAAAAAAATTAAGCATTTAAAGTTATAGGTTGGGTGATGCTTTCCTACCAAATTTTTTTGTTTCCCACCTTTTTCTAGCCAACACCGGGTCTTCCAAGTTCCTCTTTCACACACGAAATGTATAGCCTTTAGGTGTGTAAATTATTTCTTAGGATACATATCTTCCTATGCACACTATTCTACACATGAATACTTTCTTTCCAAGGACAAAAAGCCTCTTATGCATGCCTCTCTGCATCACACCTATCCTCTCTTTACGCCATAAGCCAAATAGTTTTCTTCCTCCCATGTTTCCTACCTCGCGTTATCCTGCATGTTATTCCTTCCCATACATCTATGATAAAGTAATTCCATCAATGATTAAATCACACCATTATTTCACAAGCATCATTCACCATTTTGAACATTAAATCACTACTAGCCATTTATTATTTTCTAACACAGATGCTTATACATCCATCCAATTCTTACTCTTTACCATCCACCCCACACTAAAAGCATGCACGGTCACCTATGCATCATGTCTTAACAAATACATCAGCTCTTGCACATGAACGTGCATATTACAATAGAATAAAATAATACAAAAATGGAAATATAATCTAATGGAAATAATACCTTATTACAAACATAAAATAAGCTTATTTATAGTAGTGATTTAACCTACTCCCATTAAAGTAATCACGAAACATGGTGCCATCCAACGCCTATAACTAATATGCATCCTGGATTTAATATCTTGGTTACTATAAAGTGTCCCAACCAATGAATGTTGAACTTCCTTGCATGGTGTGCAAAATTGAATCATAAAGAAGGACCATTCCACCTATCGAAAAAGACTAATTCTTAATGTAATTCGTATAAGGCATTATCAATCTTGTCTTTCTATTTTTTTGACTCCATCATGAAATTTCATAAATTTATAAATGTGTTTTGATATCACTTGTTCATATTTAAATCCTCTTACGCATGTAATATGCAGGGAAGGTAACATAAACTCCACTGGTAAGACAACTTATGTGATAAACACCAACTGGAAAGGTGTTTCTTTGTTTAGCCTCTTGTAGGTAGTTCTGTATGCCCATAGTAATGTTGAAACTTTATCATCCCAATATTTTCTTCCCATGTCACAAATTTTTGTCAATGTATGACCCAATATCTTATTGAAATCCTCTTCCATAATATTTTCATGTGGGTGATAGGGGGTAGTCTTATGATGAGCCACCGTGAACTTAGCTAATGGTATTCAGATTGTCTCATTTAGAAAATGTGTTCCCTATCACTGGTATGATCAAAGGAAAACCATACATAATAATAATATTCTCCTATAAGAAATGTGATTTTGTGATAGCTATACAATCCTTGGCTTACATGGCCTATGTCCACCTTATTAAGTAATCAGTGCAAGTGATGATGTATCATACGCTTACTCTTCATAGAACTGGTGTAATTGGTCCAAGTAAATCAACGTCCCATTTTTCAAATGGTTCTGTACTTGTGATGGGGCGTAACAAAATTTCATCACATTGTATGGATTTCCTATCCTTTGAAAATGATCACACACCTTGAAAAATTCCTTAGTATCCTTATAGAGCTTCTCCCACTATAGTCTAGTGATGAGTATCTTATGCGCGGTGGCTTGCCCAATATAATGACGTCCCATAATTCCACCATGTGTCTCTATCATCATTTCCTCTCTTTGATATTTGAGGATGCGCATCTGAAATACCTCATCTTGACCCATCTTATATAGGTCTTCTCCTAACAAATAATAGAGTATAGTGAGTATGGCCAATTGCTTCTTCTCCACGGTCTTCATCCCTTCAGGAATAACTACTATTCACGAGAATACCGCTATATATTTTAAATTTGTAGGGGTACACTGCAAGCTAAATAACTATGCATTTGGAATAATTTCCTCGATACATGATTCATCTTATCCATAATTGATGTGTGAACGATGGTCAAGTCCCAAATTAATCTTCCCAGGCTTGACTATCGTTGTAAATTGGAATTCCTGAAACAACAAGATCCATCTATCTATTTTCCCCTCTAATACTAACTTGTTGAATAAGTATTTTAACGTCATGTTATTAATGTAAATGATAAATGGTGTTGCCAAAGATATCGTCTAAATTTGTGTAGTGCATACAACATTGACAATGCCTCGTGCTCTGTGGTGGTATAGTTCTGCTCACTAGGTGTTAACTTCCTACTCACAAAATAAATAGGATGATACATCTCACCTTTATGATGCAAAGTTCATATCAAAATTCAATTAAATCAACAAGTTTGAAAGGTTCACACATAAAATTTCACCAAACTGATTTGTAAAGAGGATCCACACCAATAGCCCATAATGGCTCAAAATTGCAAATTTTTCCCTCTTTCACCTTAGATGTCTTTATCAAACACTATACCATATTCTCATACCTCATGAAATAGCTATTCCACCTACAATATGAACAAATATCATGAAAAAATTTAATTACCTTTACCTTCTCTGAGTTATCCCTCACTATCTCTCTTTGGTCTTATCCCCAATGTTCAAAGATGTTTTTACCTTTCTACTCAAATTAACAAAGTGAAATAATAAAAAACAAACTGACCTCGGAAGACGTGGGGTTTAATGATACTTGTAGTGATGATTGTTGTAGCTAATGGATGAAATATCATTACTTCTTTCATGAACGAAGGAACATGTAGATCAGAGACACTAAGAAGAATATGAAATTAGATAAATGTATGGTGGATTCCCTGGAAAAGGCTCATCCTTAGAATTAAATGGAATTCCTTGCAAAGATGTCAATCTGCATTCAATAAATTAATCTGATAATGATAGGATTAAATGATGAAGAGACGATATAACTAATGATGCAAAGGTAGAGGGATTGGCACAGTCCAAGGCAATATGATGTTCTGATGGTGATACCTAATCCAAAGCAAGTCTAGGGATCACAAAATGGCTCAAATGCATTTGATAAGGTTGGAAAAACACTTGCAAGGGTATACTGGTGCTCAGGATTGGGATCTAGATGTCAACAAGGTGAGATAAGGTTTTGATTAGCTTAATAGCCAGGAATCACTGGTGATTGGGGGGAATCGTCGGTGATTAGACAAATTTTTGATGATTACTACAAATGTGTACATGTTGCTGATAAACTGGATAAAGTCAATTGAAACTATCAGATGATAATTGAACGAGACAATATTATAAAAGGGAAGGTATTTACCTTGTTCTAGTTGATGAATAAATATGAGAGAGTGTTGTTACCCGAGAGAGGGAGATAACAGACGATGACAAACTGTTGATTTTGATTACTGGATATTTGAATGAACAAATATTGGAGAAGAAATTTTTGATGTCATGATTATTACTGTGAATAATTTGAATCTTGTGATAGGGATATGATACAGAGAATATGCAATATAACATCCTTAGAAAATATCGAGTTATAAGCTAAGTTCACCCTTAGGAAAGCTAACCTTGAATGAAGGCTTGAAATATGTATTTATAGAGTTTGATGTCAACAAGGGAGAATCTCCAGCAATTGGGGGAATCATCAGGGATCTGAGAAGTATGGGAAAGTGGTTGAAATAGCTTCCCACATCGAGGTTTTGCTTGTCTTTGTCAATGGATGTGCATTTAAAAGGGGTTATATGGGTGAGGGATGTTGTTAAATGGCTAGGAGGATATTGGTTTCTTTTTTTATTTTGGTTAAATGTGGTTTTAAAGGGAATAAAATAGGATTTTACAGCTGTAAGATGATATTTACAGGGAGTAAATATGGAAGGGGGAACTAAGGCTTATGATAGGGGTTTAATGGATAATGTGATAGTTATGTGATAATGAAGGGGTGCTAGCAGACGCGGACACAGGGAATTAATGGTGCTAATTTTAGGTGTCTACATTTTGCCCCTTTTTGTTGAGTGGATTTTGAGATAATTCATGAGACAAAAATGAGATGTGATAGATGACTGATGCAAAATTATATGATGAGGTGATCCCCCTAAAACTAGGGATTGATGACCTAAAAGGGAATCAATCACAAGTTTGAAAGAAATAGATGGATGAAATATTAAAAGATGAAAGACAAGGGATGATCAAATTAATGCCCTAGGATGAGGGATAGAAACAAGATAGGTGCCATCAAAAAATCAAGTGATAGGGGAACCAAAGTGCTCGTGTCATATATAAGTATGACTTAATGATGGAAATGAAAAATAAAAAGGATGTTTTGATGAGGTTAAAGGACTGATGATTGATTTTTCCACAAAGGTACGCTTACGAGGCCAAGAAGTCAAGTGATAGGGGAACCAAAGGGTTTGTGTCCTATAGACATATGAATTAGCAATGGAAATATGATGGTTTGACAAGGTCAAAGGACTAGAAGTGTTGTTTCCACAAAGGTGGACTTACAAGGCTAGGGATTCAAATGACAGGGGAACTAAAGGGTTCGTGTCCTATAGATATATAACTTAATGTCGATGGGTGATAAAATGATGACTTGATGAGGTCAAAGGACCATAATTTGATGTCTCCACAAGGGTGGGTTTTTAAGAACTAGATGAGGGTCCTGAAAGTGATCAAAGGTGTAGTTCCGAAGAAGGCATCCATTTTAAAAATGTCGATTTGATTGAATAGATGTGATGTTTTAGAAACAATAATGTAATGCTGATATGTGCTTAGGATTGTGTGGATATTGATATAATGATAGATGTTGATGTAGTAGGGTTAAAATTATGTTTTAGATATGATGTGTTTATTTGATATTGATTTTAAATTGTTTTGTCAAAATGTGTCTTAACCATGGTTAATAATGAAACATGGATTGATTGTTTTGTATTGGATTTGATACATACGTGATGTGAAAAACCAAAGTGAAGGCACTTGCACTTTTTGGACTTTATAACAAATGCTAACAAATGAATAACAATGGGTAGTCATATGTAGGATCTTGGATATAAAGATGAAGTGATAATATGTACCTTCCTAGAACTTGAGAAGGGGTTTAACATGTGTAGGTCATGTGGAAAAGAGGGTTCTCCTTTCAACAGTTTCATAGAGAGATGCGCCAGCTATTCATTTTATTTTTGACACAAAATGATTGATGTAGGAATTTTTATTTGATGGGATAGTTGATCGATGTGGAAAGTTTTCCTAGGATGATTTTTTGAATTTTAGAAGGTTGATCGATGTGGGAAGCCTTTTTACATGGGTAGCCATCTTCGCGGGAGTGGTATATAATTGTGAAATTTTACTTTGAATTTTGATTTTGCAAATAATCATCCTTTGAGGGATCGATCTATGATTTTATATGGTAGTTGTCCTTAGAGGGATATGTCTATTTTTCTTTTTGACAATATGATTTTGATATTTTAATATATGTTCTTCGAGGGACTAGTCTATTATTATTTTTTGATAAAGAGAATCCATGATATTTTGAATTTATTTTGAGCTAGGGGAAAAAATTAATAGACCATTTCAAGGAGGGGAGAAGAAATGTTTACATAAACTACACATGTGTGCCCCAAGACATGTCTTCAGTTGGTACACAAGGTAGATGGTAGTAATGATTGTGGGGTTCCTTCTAAGGAAGAATTTTTCTATGTGAAAGATGCGATGAATAGAGCCATGGTGCTCATTTTTAAGGTGTTTGAGGATAGTGATGGAGGCCTACATAATTTAAAATCATTACAATGATAAGATGGTTGGTTGATGATGAGATAAAATATTTGATGTGACTAATGTCATGAAAGTCGATGTGTTAATAGTAGAAAGTCCGTAAGTGCAAGGAATTTAGAGGTTGACCCATACTATATGGAATGATCCAGTTAAGGGAAAATTCTCCAAGTTTATTCCTTTCCGGAGTAATTACATTTTTATTGGATTGATAGGATAGGTTTTGTGAAGATGCACTAGGGAAATGTGGAAGGTAATACTTTCGAAATCTCAGTAAAGAGGAGTCCCCCTAACATGAAACTTTGAACAAAGATGATATGCGTTGAAAGGAATGACAACTTTTAGATTAGGATGATGAAAGTTATGATCTTGATTGATTGAGTATATGGTAAATAAAGGATCCCTTAACAAAGAATTCGTTTCAAATTTGGATGGGATACGAGAGAACAATTGATGAGGAGGAGTAGATGATGAAGCTTTGATTTTTCCTTTTCTTCATGTATGATGATTTCTGATTCATATAGGTGTGTGAATCGTATTGATTTGAGATGAGGGAACTTCAATGGAAGGTGATGACAAGATGCATGAGAAAGGTTTGTCGAGATCTGATTGAGGAAGACCCCCTTGTCTTACAGATGTCGGTGAGGGCACTGTCAATGACTTAGGTGTAGATGTTGGCGAGATTGAGAGATCTTCAAGGGAAGGTGTGGACATTAACAAGATTGCAAGACATTCAATGAAAGGTACTGATGAGATGTCTGACAAAGGTTTGATAATATGAGATTAAGGATGTCCCCTTATCCTGCAGAAATCGAGGGTGGAGTTGTAAATTATATCGATGATGTCTTAAGATGTTATTCTTTTGGGAGAAGATCATTGATGAGGAAGATTCATTGGATTATGGATTTAATATCTTTACAACTCTCCATGTTATGGCCTGGGCTTCTATGATAGACACAAGTGTTATCTTAATCATACTAGGAAGGTTTCCGAGAATGAGGTTAGGTGTTTCGATTGGTGGTAATGTGATAAGAGAATTCTTCTTGAGCCTCTCAAGGATGTCAATGTAAGTCCCTTTTGGTGGATATGGATTAATGGATTTTGATTTTGATTTTTATTTTCAAGAATGCTTAGTAGGAAGCATCTTATTTTTTGATGTGGGTAGATGTGTGGATGTCATATGTTGTTGAAACATCATATGGGTGTTGTGAGGTTGATAAGAGAGAGGGTATGATGTTGAATTGATATAATTAGATGATGGATGAGGTCCCAAAATGGATGAGGAGGGATGGGTTATAGATGAGATAGGGTACAACTGTGTGATGTGATATTAAGATAAAGGATGGGGTCCCAAAATTGATGGTAAGGGTGGGAGCATAAATTTTATAGATTTGGATTGTGACAAAGGATGAGGTCCTAAAATGGATGGTAAAGTTTAGACCTTAGATGATGTGTTTTGATTATTTAATGTTGATTTTAAGTAAAGGAGGGGGTTTTATGATAGATGATGAGGATGATATTGTGGATTTGATAGGTTTCAATTGTATAATGTTTTCTGTAGATAGAAGAGAAGGTATCACATCAGATGAAAAAGGTAAGGCTATGAATGTGATGGGATTTTTCTGTATTGTGTTTGATTAAGGAAAGGGTTCAAAACTAGATGGTAAGTGAGTATCTTGGGATAGGATTGAGTCTGATTTGGATGAGGGGATGTTGTTTTGAGACATGATTTAGGTGGGTTACATTAATGTGAGCTGTTCAATACTTTGATTGGTTCAAATGATGGTTGGATGTCAAGATTTGTGATTATGAGATCCTTCTTTGTGATGGTTTCTGGAGTGGATTCTAAAGGTTGCGAGGAGGTAGTAGGTGATTGGATAGTAAGCGAAGGTGACATTGAGACATGAGAATATTTGAAAAGAGGACCTAAGGGTTTTGAGATTTCAAGAGGAAGCATTGGTGATGAAAGGGTATATTTATGGAGAAGATCATATGTAATAGTGTTGATGATGTGACTTGAGGGATGTACAATATCTATAAAGATTGGATCTCTCGAGGGTGTTGGTTCGGGAAGAAAAGTAAAGGCATCATGCATGATAGTCTCATCGGGTTTGTAAGAAGACCTAGGAAAATCATATGGAACATGTGTAGATTGAGGATTAAGATGGGATTCTTCAAGGGCTTGGATTTATAATTTCCTGGCCATGGTGAAGGATTCATCAAAGGTTTGGAATGTGAGGATCTAGAAGATAGATGAAATGTGATGGGAACATGATTGAGAAAATATAGTAGGTGGATCCATATTAAATGAAAGTTAATTGTTGATGATACAAAAAAAGCCCTAAGAGTGCTACAAATGTAACATACAAGTTAGGCAGAAAAATTTTAATTATCTTGATTAAAATTTATATGTGGAGGAAGAGGATCAGAGGGAACGTAATCTAAGGTTGGTTTCAAGAATGTTTAAGGTTGGAGTCCTTGATATACCTGAAAGTACACGAGTCCTAAATATGTGTTGATCCCAGTACAGGGCCAAGTATTAGGGCCTACCCCCTCACTTCATAGTCCCGCAACGATAAGGGAGTCAGTTGCTTAGCCAGTATACCAAAAACAAATTGTTTATACTCATATAGAACATCAAGTCAGTTTCTCTATTGCTGATGAAATCCCAATAGTTATCACCTGGGTAGGAGCGTTTAGTGAAAATTTGATATTTGATGTGATTTGGTTGCGTGTGGGGGAAGAATCAAGTGAATGCAATCAGTTAACCTTCCTAATTAAAGCTTTTTTATCAAGCAGAATGTAATGTTTGTTTTTAATACAAAAGAAAAGATTGACTTCGATGAGAACAAACGGCAAAATGCAATGTGGAAAACAAAAATAAAAGAAAAGGAATGACATCGAAAATGTTTCCTTTCTAATTTTTTGTAATTATATATATATATATATAGAGCAATCCAACAAGCAAAAATCCTCCATAAACAAGAAACATGCAAGAACGGTTAACATAAAAGAGAAAACAATAAAAAAGTAGGGGTTATAAGGCTGACTACTAAGTAATCAAAATAATATAGAGAAATAGTCAGTGATTCACTAAAACGTTGGCAATATACCTGATCATTGGTGATTAACCAAATCACTAGTGGCTACAGAAAAGAAAACCTAAATGTTAAAAATAAGAAATTTGAATGAATTATAGAAGGGGACTTAAGGTCCCACCAGGCGTGCTAGAATGCTCAAAGATGTTTTTACCTTTCTAAACGAATTAAAAAACTGAAATAATAAAATCAAACTGATCTTGGAAGATGCGGGGTTTTACGATACCCGTAGTGATGAATGTTGTAGCTAATGGATGAAAGATCCTTCCTTATTTCGCCGATGGAGGAACCTACAGATGACAGGCACTAAGAAGAAGATGGGATTAGATAAATGTGTAGCGGATTTTTGGGAAAATGCCAGTCCCTGGAAGTCAATGGAATTCCTTGCAAGGATGTCAATCCACATTCAAGAAATTAATCTGATAATTATAGGTTAAAATGATAGAAAAAGATATAGTAAATGATGCAAATGAAAAGGGACTGATGCGGTCCAAGGCTATATGATGGTTTGATGGTGATAACTGATCCAAAAGGATTCTAGGGATCACAAAATGGATCAAAGAGAAAATATGTGGATAGTTGTGTACCCACAAAGGTGAAAAATGTGATAAATTCGATTTAGATAATTGATAGAGTGGTGAAGATGGCTCAAAGGAGCTTGATAAGGTTGGGAAAACACTTGGAAGGGTAGATTGGTGCTCAAGATTAGGATCTAGATGTTAGAAAGGTGAGATAAGGTGTTGATTAGCTTGACAATTAGGAATCACTGGTGATTGGGGGTATCATTGGCGATTAGGTAAATTGCTGGCTATTGCTGCAAAATTGTACATGTTGTTGATAAACTAGATAAAGTTGATTGAAACTATTAGATGATAAATAAATGGGATGATAATGTAAAAGGGAAGGTACCTACCTTATTCTAGTTGATGAATAAAGTTAAGAGAGTGTTGATACCCGAGAGAGGGAGATAGCAGATGCTGGAAGACTGTTGAATTCGATTGTTGGATATTTGAATGATGGAATATTGGAAAAGAAATTGATGATATCTTGATTTTTTCTGTCATGAATCTGACTCTTGTGACATGGCTATGATACAAATAAGATGCAATGTAACGTCCTTATACAATGTCGAGTTATAAGTTAAGTCCAGCCTGAGGAAAACTAACCTTGAATGAAGGCCCAAAATATGTATTTATAGAGTTTGATGTCAACAAGGGAGAATCACCGACGATTAGGGAAGTACGGGAAAGTGGTTGAAAAATATTCTCAGATCAAGGTTTTATTTGTTTTTGTCGATGGATAAGTGATGGAAAGGGGTTATATGAGTGAGTGATGTTGTTAAATGGTTGGGAGGATGGTGTTTTTGTTTTGTTTTATTTAATTTTGGTTAAAATGTGGTTTTGGGTGGTTTTAAGGGGAATAAAATAGGATTTTACATTTGTAAGATGATATTTATAGGGATTAAATATGGAGGGGGGATCTAAGACTTAGGATAGGGATTTAATGGATAATGTGATAGTTATGTGATAATGAAGGTGTGCTAGCAGATGTGGACAAAGGGAATTAACAGTGATACTTTTAGGTGTCTACACCCAAATGAAGAAAAAATTATACTTTGTGTCTTCTCTAACACCTTCAAATCCTTGTTCCCTGTTCCATAACTCAACCCATGGCCAAATAAACCATTAACTTGGATGAAATAAATAAACAATCATCAACTTCTCTTCATACACTCAAAACTGCCCTTTGTAGGCTTCTTAAGACCTAACTCTTGGTGAATCCATGGTTGGAATGATTTGTGCTTTCCTAAAAAAAATTAAACACATTTTCACACACCCTTTATGCCCCCCAAGGTTTGGTCCAAATTTAATATTCTAACTCTTTGACCTTCTCATTGAATCACCTCTTTCACTTACTTTTCTAATCTCTAGTAGCCTTGCCCAAAGATGTTTTCTTGCATAACTTACATTACAAAAGGTTCCTCAACAAACTAACGATATATTATGATACCCATTTGGTATTTTAAACTATGCAACAAGTTTTATTATATATTTATTTGGAAAAATGTTTTTCAAATGACACAATGCTAGTCTTCAATTAGACCTCCACGATTTGTGTTAACCCTAAAATTCAAAACTATCATGAACTTTGAAAAAAAATAGAAATTATTAAACCTTCAAACCACAAAAATAAAAGAATGGTAGACTTAAAGATCATATGTTAAAAATTTCAATCCTTGATTCAACGACTAAGGCCTTCAATTTATAAAACCTCGCTAAACCCTAAGTAGGGTTTCCTAGGAACCTAAGAAGAATAAATTTGCTAAAACTTCCTTTGTATTTAATATCAAGGCACAAAATTTTGTTTAGAGGCATGTTTCATTAAAATCCACGTGATTTCCTTACCATTAGGAAGGAATTCAACCCGTTTAAACCTTGAAAACCACTTGATTTTCACTTACCCGACTTGTAGGTGACAATGTGGCAATTTCTCCAAGTATTTATTTAACAAACAAAGTATGAACCTCATTTTAACATCCCCATAGACTTGATGTACTATTCACTCACAATTGAATCAATCCACAACACATCAACATGTCATTATAGTGATTGTACAAACATGTCTTATCATGCAACAATCAAAATTGCTCCTATAAGTGCTAGAACAAGGTCTTTAAATTTTTTTATTGATTTCACCAACTAGGTTAATCACATGCAGACTTATCTCAATGGATCAAAGTCTCTAAAATATGTCTCAATTATCTTCAACAAATGATTCAATCACAAATAATACAAACTCTATAGTTTCTTACCAAACAATTAAATTCCTAATCTTTTCCTTCACATTATTGTCACAGTTTGTAATCTAGCTCTTCTTACCCTGCAATGAGGTTTAGTATGGAAATTCCTAACATCAAATACCAGTTCTTCACACATAAATTACCTTCCAATAATCACAACATAAATGATAGCATCAATGATAAGAATAAAACACAACTTATCAATACAAAAAACAATTCATAGATGCTCCAAAATAGGATTCCCCATATAGAATTTTATATTCCATACAAAATGTCATTTTTTCATCCTTCCTCCCATTCTCTTAGTCCTCAAAGAATGAATGTAACTACCTCCTCTCTCATCCTTTTATCTATTTCTTACATATATTCCATAACCCTAATTGATTTTTAGACTCCCATGACTCTTCATATACCCATGCGGTGATTTTACAACTTTTAAAATCATTTATAAACTCAACCTAGCCCCTATAACTTATTTAACATGTCTATAACACCTTTTACACACTTTTAAAACCATAAAAAAATCATTTTTACACTCCTTGCAAAGTCATAACATCTCTTTTACAAGTTTAAGAAATTTAAACATAGAAATGGATTATAAAACCTATAATTTGAAATTTTGAACATATTTACCAACTAAGACTTCTCCTCATGACTTCATCACACCATATCATACTTAACTTGACCTCATAATCATGAGGTAAATGAGAAATTTTCAGTTTTGGTGTTTTTTTTCATGATGCGCTTGCATCAATTCACTAGGTTATGCCAACATAAATATGATTGTGATACATAAAGCATCCACGTATACATAAAAAGGAAAAATCCATGAAGGAAACCAAAAGATGAGTATAATATTTAATGTATCCTTCAATTGATAAAAAATCCCCATTGTTTGCATATCCCTCCAATAGAAATTTCCTTTGTAATTTAACAATTCTTCTAATAACGCGGCTATCTTGGGCATATGCTTGAATACATTTTTCTGTAAAATCCTATATGGACAAGGATACCACACACTTTGCTCTGATTAGTTAGTTCTAGTAATCCTAATATTAATTGCTACCTTGGAAAGATCAACCAAATGACCCTCTTTGCGAATGATATGGCCTAGTAGTGTACCAAAATGCATTGTATACATGCAGTTCTTGATGTTTAATGATATGCCTAATTTCATGGATCTTTCAAACATCAGTCTTAAAACAATCACAATGGTCTTTGAATAGACCATACACAGTTCAATAATCAAGATACACTTGCAATAATTTTTGGATGAAGTATTATAACGCCTAGACAATGATGCACAGAGAACATCGTTGGCAACATTTTTTTAGTCCAAACAACATAATTGTATATGCATAACACCCCCACTTTGTAGTAAAGGTTGTCTTAGATTGATCCTTGCATGCTATATGTAGCTGATGGTATCTAGAAAAACCATTTGTAAAATAGTATATCTCATGCCCTACCATAACCTTCAAGAATTTATTTGGTAAATGGTGTGGGGAAAGGATCAATGACACAAGAGGAATTTATTACCCTATAATCCACACAAATACAAATTCTTCAATATTTTATGATGTTGATAACCATTAGACTGATCCAATTCAGATTCTTCTATTGGCTCAATGATTCCTTCTTTGAGCATCTTGTCTATCTCTTCTTTCACCTTGATCCTGCAAGTATAGATTCATCCTATAAAGCATCTTTCAAATTGGTTGCGGGCCCTCCCTTAGCTTGATATTCATTTCCCCGAGTGAAGGATGAAAATCCTTGAACTCATGGTATCCTCAAGGAAATTAGATCCCGGAAGTCACACAGTAGTTCTATAATATTTTTAACTTCAAACTCTAAACAGTAGTCACCAATTATTACCTCTTTAGGTGCATCATCTATTCCAATGTTAAATTTCTTTTGTTTCAAGGGTTGGTGATACACGTGTGCCTAATCATCTGTCGATGACCAAGGCATCACACTCTCCCTTAGTGTGCTCAACATCTAGATCTTATTACCTCTTCATCATAAATCATGTACACTAGCTTGCCTTGTTCTCTTTCTTTCTTTATTTCCAGTCACACTTTAGGAGGTAATCATAAAAATCCATCTAGTTCGTAGTAGTTCACACACTTAGCCAGAAAAGTCTCACCTTGTAACTAAATTAAAATATCTTATGCGTTCACGTTGTATCCTAGAGTGATGTTCTTCATAAAATACAAATTTGTATGCACAAGTGGTTTAGTAAAAGATTAATAAAATGCATGTATCATACATGAAGTTATTTACTTCCAATCCGCGGTCTTTTGCATCAACTCAGCATGGATATACCATATAGTGTGCACACCCACACAATTTGGAATATAAATTATGTACCCATATAGTATTGTGGTAGCGCATTAGTTCCTTCAGATAACTATTTTCACAATTTTAAATGTTAACCATGGGGAAAACACTCCATCATAAAAATTGTATCCTTGAAGGAAGGTTGCTCTTAACCAAGTTAAGAAAGTGATCCTAATCTTGTGTTAACCTAGAAAGTTGTCTTTGCATGTCCCACAATCGCACGACCATTCCCCTAAGTGAATAGACAAGGATATTTCTCCTTTCACCCTTATTACGCAAATAATCTTCCATGGTCTGTGATAATGTCTCTGGTTTCTCTTCTCTGGTGAACTTATGTAGCGTTGTCTTCTATAAGTGCCTAACTACCCTAGGTTGTATCATTAGAGTGATTCTTCCGTGAAACTCATGGCTAGCCATTTCATATGTACGATGAGCCCAATTGTCACATGCAAAAATAGTAGTTTCATTTATATAATGTGCATATCCCCACTTTATCATCCCTTCTTTTGTTGGTTCAACATAATCTGGGTCATGCACCATCTTTGTATAGATCGAGTTAAGATATTATTCATTTATCGACTCGATATAGGGTGCAACTTTTGTACCATCCATAGGGATCAATTCTTTCTCATCTACATTCTCAAATATAACATAGCACTTGTTAAAGCATGGGTTTGTGTTGTTTATATAACACCAAGGGCATCCAAGCAATGCAAGAAAGTGTCTGCCTCTACCAAATTCAGATTCTCCGAAATCTCCTCTAAATTTTTCTCCTTGAATTTTGATGTTTGCATCCTTCAAAACACTAATGGGTATATCCATTTTATTATTTTTCGTATACAATGAAATTGAGGATGGCTGCAATGGCGGCCTAACCATTCTATTCCTGGCATCAGGGATAAGGAATTAAATTTTGCACCTGTATTATACAAAATGTTACTTATCAACCAACCATCAATAACCACATCTAGGGTAATCTCCCTGTCGTATTCATGGTTTTGAGGTGGTAAATTGTTATGTAAGACCTATCTATCCCCCTTTTTTCCCACATGTGACACGATATACCACAACCATTCTATTACAAGGGGTATGATATTATCTTATCTAATCATCTTGCATACTTCTTTAAGGTCATCAACATTCTTATCAGGTACTTCAGTCTATTTTGTGCATCAGTCTCTCCCGTGATTTTCCCTTCGGAGAGAGTATCTCCCCCTACAATTCTCTAATTAATCTGATGGTATCTTGGAATAATTATTTTTTTTCCCTGCATCTGTGTATTTAGTTGGTTGTACATTCTCATCATTTATAATGAGTGGATTCAATCTTCCTTATTCACACACGTGTGCAATGCTTCTAGCATAGTAACCAATAATGGTTGATTTTCTATTATAGCTAAGGTCTTAGGATACCACTGTATTTACCTAGAGTTCTCAATATGTATCATTGTTTCACCCCTAACCTTCTTGTTTTTATACATATTTACATATAAATCTAGGGCAATCTTCGACTCTATGCCCCTTTCCACATAGTACGTGCAAGACTAGTTCTTTAGACACTCACGCTAAATATGGTATGATGAACCACACGTAGAACATGTTCCTTAGATGAAATTTCCTCCATGAACTCCATGAACTCTTCCAATTTATCCTCATCTTCATCCTCCATTACCTTTATACCTACATTATTATTCTAACCCATCTCCATTAGTTTTCTATAAGTTCTCATCCATGTGAACTACTCTTTGTGCTAGCTTGGCACAACCCTGCCTCACAAGCTTCATGAATGTGGTCAATGAGGTGGAAATTATTTTTATCATTGGTGTGTGTATTACAAATATTTCAAGAGAGTTACACATTATTTTAGGTCATGTGTTGAAGGAGTGGGTAGTTCCTAACATTGTAATCCTTGTGGAAAATCTCACAAGATGAGAGAAGTATGAACACATTTCTACATGGAAAACTATCCTTGGTGTGCCCCTATATGTTGTAATCTATAAACTATAGTCCATCACTGTGAGTGCCATGCATGGAATTAGTAGACATATTTTACTATTGTGTCCCCATAGCTACGATCTGCGCTTCAAAAAATGATCTTATATTAGTATCTACACTTTTAATTGCCTTTGTGCTCAATGGTGACCTTCGAGAGCCTCACATGAGTCTGTGAACATTTTATGTGATAATGCCCTTATGAAATGGTTTAAAAAATCCACATACAAATCATTGGTGTGTTGACTTTGGTGGATGTCATATGAGAGTTTAGACAACAAAGTCTTGAATTTTGCATCATCTTGCCAGAATGATCTTAGATAGTCCATGTTTAATCTCCTTGAGCTGTGTTCATGCTCTGATTCTAATAAAACTTAGGTTTATAAAACTTGGAAAAAAAGGTGGCACATACGCGTCATCAGAGTCTACCACTATCTAATGTGGGTCATACTTCATCACCACTTCATGTACCAACTATGTGCTCATCCTTACAACGTGGTCACGAATTGACTCGCCTTCTTGTTTGAGGCTATTTTTCCCTTTTCTCTCCATAGGAGTTTGCATTTATGTATGTGTTTTGTTGTGTCTTACACTCCTCAGTAATTTGGTAAATGGAGTGAAATATCAAATAAAATATGAGGAGGTTTTTGAGGTGGTGGGTTACTTCCTTGTCTTGGATTATTTTTACTTAGGGGTGAACCAAATCATGATCCTGAACCTCCACCTAGGTTTCCTCTTTGTCGTGGATTACCTTCACTCCATGGGAGGACTATAGCCTCTCGAGCCTCCTACCAAAGGAGCTAATGGTGGTCCTTGAGGAAGAATTCATCTATGCAGTTGAGGTAGAACTAAACTATGCACCAACTGTATGTCCCTGTATCCTAGCAATGTGACTATTTCCACTGAGTACCATGCCAATGCTTTGTCCCCATTTTGTGCCCATTGGGTTACCTCCAAACAATCATTTTCTGAATAGGGGATCCTGTTGCACTACTATATGCATTGTCTTTATCTATTGTGCCTCTTGAGTTAATACCAACACGTATCTTCCTATATTTCTAACCCAACATGGATATCCCCAATTACCTTATTTTATGTCACTATGATAATCCTCTATGTGAAAAGCTGATTATTGAGTACCAAGTGAAAGGGATAAGGATATGAATTTGGGTTAGATGTGTGCCAACGGTTATTCTTTCTTCACCAGACTTAATTTCATCATATACCAAGTGGGTCCTTCTATTATGTTTCCCCAATATCAGAGGGACATGGTCCTATGGTCCCTCTCCTCTTGAAGGGTTCTCATCACATATTCCTGGCCCCATTCCTATCTATCTTAGCACCTCTTAGACTTCCTTCTCTCATGCATCATTATATCTGCACAATATTTCTTCTCTCTACTTCAACATGAGTCAACATCATATTTTCCAACCCCTTATTTTTTCCTTATGCACAACAGGTGCTTAGACATCCATTAACAAGTTTTTAACTTCCATTTAATCCATGAGGATCTTTATAGCCAATGGTAGTGTGCATAAATATGATCCTCTGGGCTTGCAAAGGAACTAGAAATCTGATTCCTCCAGGAAGGAAAATGTTGAGATCACGTAATCTAAAGTGTAATTCCTCAAGATACCATCCCACCAATGATCTACTACATGCATCTATGGTTTATCCAAGTCATCCAATTCCTGATACCTATGCTAATTCTATATCTTATTTTGTTTGATCATCCTTCTTCTATTTTGCACATACGTTGATAATCACTTGTACAAATCTTACGGAAATAAGCTTAAAAATTTCTGATAGAGTGAGTTATACAAGTTTTCCTTGACCCATTTGCATGGATTAAACTTATCACTAATGTTCTATTTATGTACAAAATTGTGTTCTATATTGTGTATCCACCTTTCAATGTTCTCCAATGACAACTATAATTCCATAAGCTCGCCACATCTTGAGAGTTTGGGTGAAAAAAGGTCTCGATAATAGAACCAAAATTCTATGTTGTAGTCTAATAAATCAACACAACATAGTCGGGTGTATTGACACCTCACTCAAACCTAGGTCTAAGTGCTCACCTGAAGCATGTGTAACTATTCCAAGTTCCTTCTAGGGTGGAAATCAAGACATGGTTCTTGTAAACATGATTCACATAGTATGTAATATATTCCAAATGAAGATTATGATTTATTACAATATGCGTAAAGACAATGGATCATAAAATGAACTTATACTCATTCACCATTATATACAAGTAATATGTGTATCTGGATACCAAGGACACCATATTCATCCTTACGTACTTTGGAAATCAATACTACATTATCCATTACAAACACAAGACTTAGATACTTGACAATGCATACACATACTTGCATACACTCATATACAGATCTGAACACACACCATTCTAATTGTTCTCCTTTATATGGACACCTATACATATATAGGGTGGGAAATTTTGCTTCACCACTTGCATAATTTAATCTATTCTTAGACTACTCCTATACCTAGTGTGCATGCTTACGCTTTCCTATAATTAGGCATTATCTTATGGTTATCTATAAGTGACCCATTGTGTGTTATAAAAAACCTTTACTTCACTCGAGTTACACGTGTTATAATTAGATATGTTCACACACTATAAAAAAATTGATTTAATTTCCACAACATGTTACACTTAGATTTATCCATCCAGGTATAACCTATATTTAGCTTACCTTGGTGAACACGCCATCTTCTGCATGTGTTCTATTTTTAGCATGTCTCATAATTCTGGCTAACTCTAGAGTATGTTGTCTATGTGCGCAACTTTAATGCATTATCTTCTCATTCCTACACGTGCACCTTCATGTACTTATTTTCTTTTTCAATTTTTGATTTTTTGTGCACCTTCGTATTTATGCCTTCCTTTGCGCATGTCTTCATCCTTATTCATTTCTTTAGTCTAACAAGTTAATTTGGACATTTTCGTAAACTTGAAGCAAAATGGGAAAAACTATCGTGGGACCTTCTCGAGTCAAATAAGTATCTACAAACTTGTAGAAACTAACATATGACTGTATGTAATATCCCTTATATGCTTGTCTTAAGAAAATTGATCGTGGGAAAATGGTGTTTTCTTTCTCCTCTCTTGAGTTTTTGAAAATCTAATAAAAATACTTATGGTCTCTTACTATTCATTTATTGTGTGCAAAGTGTTGTTTCATTTTGAAGGGGAAACTATGAAATCATGAATTATGCTAGATTGTAAGAAGATGCCATGCCAACTATTGTGATGACCATGTTGTGGTTGTAGGTACCTTGGACAAGAGGAATCAATGACATGCTTAATATGTTGTGATTACATGTACCATTGAAACAAATACATTGTATATTGATAATAGTAACACTACTTGATGTGAAATTTTAGAATGGCATTGTTGTATTAGGAAAGAGAAACTTTTATTGTTTTGATAACATTTATTGTATAGATATGTAGATGAGATGTATTCTCATGTGTGTGTTTTGGACTTTGTAAGTCATTTATGAAAAACATCAAATGAAATAATTATGTTTTTGTATGATAAGTTCAATCGTTTAAAATTATTAGGATGTTACTTTAAAAGACATCAGGATGTCCCCAACCTAATAATCATCGAGAATGTTACCCTTTGAGCATTATGTTAATCATATGTCATACACCTTAATAGGGTTTAAGTGAAGTTTCAATCTATAAATGGTTCGCATGGGGATTATCTTGCAATTGGGGGACTTCATTTTAGAAAATACCTCTTTTACTTTGAGATATGTCATGAAATCAAACTTCTAATGTTGTCCTAGAGGAAAATAATGTACAGTCATCCAACCCAGGTTTGGATGGCTGGGTTGGACAACAAATGATGTATGGTCATCCAACCCAGGTTGA
Source organism: Taxus chinensis (assembly GCA_019776745.2). Taxonomy (NCBI): domain Eukaryota; kingdom Viridiplantae; phylum Streptophyta; class Pinopsida; order Cupressales; family Taxaceae; genus Taxus; species Taxus chinensis. The sequence goes on from CM034146.1 coordinate 685,385,046, forward strand.
ATGACTGGGTTGGACAACAGATGATGGACATTCGTCCCACCCAGGTTGGATGGCTGGGTTGGATGAAAAACAATGGATGATTGTCCAACCTAGGTTAGATGACCATCCATCATCTACCATATAATCTGGGTTGGATAGCATCTAACCTAGGTTATACGATAAACTATGGAAAACTGTCTAATCTGGTTTGGATGGTCGTTCATTGTCTTTCATCCAACCTAGGTTGGACAACTAAGCATCGTATAGCGTCCAACCCAACCGTCCAACCTGGGTTGGATGACCATACATTATTTATTGTCCAAGACATCAGTCTAACCTAGGTTGGATGATTGTCCATCATCTTCCGTCCAACCCAGCCATCCAACCTAGGTTGGACAACTGTACATTATTTTTTGTCCAACCTGGGTTAGACGACCATACATTATTTACTGTCTAACCTAGCCATCCAACCTGGGTTGGATGACTTTCCATCGTCTTCCTTCCAACCTAGTTGTCCAACCTGGGTTGAATGACCGTACATAATTTACTATCCAGCCCAACCATATAGCTTAGGTTGGATGACCGTACACTATCTTTCTTCCAACCCAGGTTGGGCGGCTAGGTTGGATGACAAACAATCAGAGACCATCCATCCCAGGTTGGACGACCATCCATTATCTGTCGTCTAACCTAGGTTGGAAGATAGAAAATGGCTTTTCATTTAACCTAATTTGGATGGAAAGTGCTATTTGTTGGGTGTCTTTATTAAACGAGTACCCCTTGCAACCCCCCATACTATGTATTATACCTCGGTGAATACATGCATAAGTTAATTTTTACATATAAATAGTATGCGAACTAGCCCATACAAATGAATTGTCCACTAAATTTTTTGACGAATTGGGTGGTAATCGACTGCTAAAAATTTACCATTTCCAATTTCTAAAATATGTAATATTTACAATTTTATAAAAATTCACCACTAAATTTTTCCCTGTACATGTGAAAGTGTGTATGTTGTAATATCTATAAGGTATAATGTAACTTTTGAGATGTAAGGGACGTGATGTATAATGCAACATAATTATATGGTCGTCTTAAGAACTAGGTTACAATGGAAGAAATTAATAATGTAAGTGCTTGGGATCATGAGGGTAATTAAGAAACATAATTTGTACAACCTTGAAAGGTGAGAAAATAATCTTGGGTGAACCGTGAAGTGAGGTGATGCCTCACGTTAGTACCTCAAGGGAATCATGATCTAATTCAAATAAAAACTATATAATGCTAGTGCATAATATTTTGGGAGAGTCTAGGTAGACTTAGATAGGATTTATTTTATTTAAAATATCTCTTAGGAGGTGATGAGATTTACATTTAATTCCAAATATTAAAAATGTGCTTTATAAAACCATTAGATTTCAAATTGTATTCATAAGATGTTGGTTTAGATAGAAAGTATAAATTGGAGTTTATTTATAACTTATTTTATCCATCTTATGAGGTTGGAAATGAATATAATCTACTCCATGCAAGTTTATTATTTGGGAGAACATGAATTATTATATGGAAGATGAAACTCATGATGTGTAAATTTTAAATTGAATCTAACCAATTATTGATGTTAGGTAAACTCAGTTTACTTTAGTAACTATGCATTGTAGTTACTATGGTAATTAGTTTGTTAAATATGTAGTTTATTTGATTGTTATGTGGTTTTAGAATTATATTTGTCCTATTATATTCATAATTTTAATTGTTATGTAGTTGTAACAATTATATATGTTTGTATTTAATATTGTTATGCTTCCTAGATGTACTTTTGGAAGCTACTGTATCTGCGCTTATTGTTGCACCTGTGCAACTTCTCATTTGTTTATACTCAGCTATCCAATATCTATAAATATTGCAACCATTCATATTGTACTTAGTTATTATTGCAGATCAATAAACTTGTAAGGCTTTCATCCCTCTTTCACATTTGGTACCAAAGTAGATTAATCTCGCATGTGGAGAAGTGAGGAAGTTTCAGAGAGTGTTGAGGAAATTATAAGAGGGAGATAGTGTTTGAGTGATCTAGAAGAGCCACCTACATTCCTTCAATCCTAACCCTTGCATTCCCATCTCTTGTTTTGTTTCAAAGCAGGATAGAAGAGCCTCCATTTAAATCTCTAGGAAAAAGAAAAGTTTTTTTTTTTTTTGCATTGGTTCCCCTAGGAGCTAATTATGATTAAAAAATCAGAATAAAAAAAATAAAAAAAAATATTTTCCCCATTAGGGGTTTCTCCTCTAAACTTAGAGGAACATGTAGTCTTAGCTAACTTTAGCTAGACATCCAAATTACTGCAGACCAAGCTTTGCATTATCATATTGAGCCCCCCCACCGATTTGTATTGGCAGAGTCGAAATTGAGTTTTTTGGATCGAGTTGGGGGGCATTCATTCGAGATGAGTTGCGAGACTTCCACCGAGTTAAACCTTAGCCAAGTCCATTCAATTGATGAGCCAACATTACATTGGCACCACTATCGTGAGAGCCGAGTTGATCCTAGAAAATCAAGTTACATTCAAGTTGTATTGGTGAGAGAAGGGACTAATCTGGAACCCATTAAGGCCGAGTTAAAACATCCACTGATGTGTCTAGCCTCCAAACATAGCGGGCCCTATTTTATATTGAATGGCCATGTTTTTCAAGCAAACCAAGTTTTGTTTGAGACCCTGCAAGAAAAATTTATCCCGTGGAGAAAGCAAAATAGCTGTGCCTAATGCATAACAATAATACCCAACCAATTTGTGTGTTGAATGATCTCAAATTTGTGCAAGCCAACCTTGCACAATAACAAATCGACAAAACCATGAGAACAATATCTAAAGTTGCGGCCATAACCAAAATACAAAGGCATATAAAGCAAAGAGATAAGAGCTCAGATTCGCATAGAGCAGAATACCTAAACTTGCCGACCATGTGAATAGAGTGAGCTCCTTACCATGTTGACAATTATAAGGTTAGTTATTTGTAATTTTGTTTATATATTGATATCTCACATTGCAGTACATCTGAGTTGATTGTTATATTAGCTAGTTGGAAAGTCTTCGAGGAGGATAGTGAGGATTTCAAAGCCCCTCCCCTCATAGGCCTTTCTATTAAAAATTTTGAATCGATGAAATATTTCATTTGGAGGCCCTTTTAGCCAAACAAGCTATTTTTAGTGGCAAAAAACCACCACTAAACCACTTAATTATAACTAAACCAACTACCATTTTTAGTAGAGAAAACCTTAAATTGGGGGAGAAAAAAAATTCTCTCCCATTTTTCTTGAAATTTCATTCTGAGCATTTTTTTGTAGAGGGGGGGACATTAAAAACTGCATTTTTAGTTTTTTTTTTGCATTTTTTCACACTAAGAGCTATTTCAAGCTCCAAAGGCCACCAGGGCCTCACAAAATGATATTTTTTTCCTGTAATTCAATTTTTTCTACATATTGAATGTAATTATATATTTCAATGGATTGTACTAATTTTCAAGTTTCCATATTCAACCGAAAAAATTGTAATTGCTTAAAAATGACAGAGATTTGTAAACACAATCACTAATTTTTTTGGTTCTATAACACTCACGGCATCTTCAGATATCTTTCGCAGCATTCGGTATATATAGTGCCTCTAGGAAACACTTACGAGTAAAGCCCTTACGACTACTATTGCACTTAACGCCTAATATAGCATAAACAATATCATATGGGCATCGACCCTATAAATCGATGGGGAGTAATAAGGACACAGTGCAAACACTTTGAGCCATCCTATCCGTCTGTGAATGAGTACATGACATAAATCTGGACACTAAAATTATATGAGTATATAGCGAAGTTACACACACATATGAGGATATTTCTTTGAGCCGGTGTCAATAATCGCACATACCCCTTTCGATACTATATTGGTATCACATATCAAATTCTTTCACGTATGTTCATGCCCCTTTCACGTACTGCCAACTATATAGAAAATTCAAGATTCTTCCATGTACCAAAGGGTATATCAGAAGGGCACGTACGTAGAAATTTTTGGTATATTAGACTGATAATATATAGATTGGGAGACCATACACCTGGAGTGATAGGAGCCCTTACCCTTTGTCATTGAATTCAGAAAATGGGCACCAATTCCCCCAAGTTCTTTCTTACAAACTCATAGCTCCTCAAAGGAGATAATTATGCTGCATGGAAGACAAAGATCAAAACATAGCTTGAGTTTGAAGAGATATGGCTTGTTGTGAATGGTTCTGTAACGAGATCACCAGATGATGTAGCTCAATAGAGAAAGTTTGACATGGCCAATCAAAATGCCAAAGTAACAATCTTGTTTGCAATGTATGATGAAGTAAAACCCCACATCCGAGATGCCACAATAACCAAAGAAGCATGGGATAAGTTTAGCATATTGTATAAGGCCATAAATAAGAACACAATATTGAATTGGCAGAATCAGTTATACACACATATATTCAAATAGAACGATAAAGTGGACGCTTTCTTAAAGAGAGTTGTAGAATTGAGGGCTTCACTTCTACCCTTGGGAGAGGAGGTCACTGATACGGCTCTTGTTCCCATTTTTCTGAGAGTACTCCCTCCTTCATATCACATTTTTTGATGACACTCTACTTGTCAAATTAGACAATTAGTTTTGAAAATTTAGTGAATCTACTACGAAAAGAAGAAGCAATGTATAATAAAGATGATGAAGACAAGAAGGCACTATCTTCTCACTCGAAAGGAAAAGAAAAAGGAAAAGGAAATTTTCATTCTTCTCAAAAGTCCCAATACTAGCATTAGCATTAACATGGGGACAAAAACAAGAAGAAGTGTCATATATGCAACATAGGACATGATGTAAAAGATTTTTGGTACCATACATTTAAGAAAGGTTCATCAATTAATTCAGGACCTCAAAATCAACAATCTCATAAGGGACATTCACACTACAATCAAGGGTAGAATAAGGGGAACTGGCAAAGAAAATCCCATCAACAAGGAAATATAAATGAGAGAGAATAACATTCATAAAATGAGGACTTCTTATACACTGATTTTTCAAGTGAAACATCCACATCATCTAGTGATGTTTGGTATATTGATTTAGGAGCCAATCGACACATGATCGGGCGCAGAGACCAGTTTACTACGATGAGGGACTCACCTTCTGTAAACCATGTTTCTTTAGGTGATGAATCTTCATACATAGTACAGGGGATTGAGAACATTTTTCTACTTCTTGGTTCACGAAATTGTAGACTATTAGATGTATTATATGTCCTTGTATTAAAAAAGAATCTAATTTTAGTGAGTCAAATTTTAGATCACAATTTGAAGATTTAATTTGACATTCATTTTGGTAAAAAACTGTGTTTAATTTGAGATAAATCAAGAGGCTCTAAAATTGTTGCAAAATCCTCCAATGTGGGGCATATGTTCCAGCTTGACTTTTTCCATATGAATGATCAATCACTTGTGGCTAATAATTCTTCCTCAGCACAGTTGTGGCATCAGAGACTTGGTCACAGTAGTTTCAAATATCTCAAAACACTTCACTAGTACAACATGGTGAGAGGATTACCATCTCTCCAAAAGGATACAAATAAGTGTCCTAATTTCGTAACAGGAAAACAACATAGAGCGTCATTCCAGAAGAGAACTTATCGAGCTAATGGTAAGCTTGATCTAGTTCATGTCAATCTTTGCAGTCCTATTGGCTAGATTTTCTACACATCTAAAAACCTAGGTAGTCATGAGATAAATATCCCTCATTTACCGGCGAGGCTCCCATGTAAGATGTTTATCAATCTGGTAAGTATGAAACTTCAATAACTATTTACGGTGGTTTTACTTTAATCACAAATCTCATTAACCATAGCTAAGGAAATCTGCAGCAAGCAATCATGTGTTTATGAAGTATTTTCATAAGGGGGAAATAATGGATTTTAGGAAAGAAGAAAGGAAGATATGTAATTCAACCAATAGTCTACAGAGTTGGACTCATAGATATAGATTAAATAAATAAGTAGATCTCACAATATTTAGAAGCAAAGGAAAATAAAAGCTTCTAATCTAAATCTCAGATAACATAAATTTTATCCAAAGATCCACACAAAAGTAAGAAGAAAATGTACCATTGACACAAAGTTCTCCGGAAATCTGCCTTTATTCGATTCCTCATCTTTCACAAAAATTACATCAAGGGCTGCAACACAAAATCTAGAACTCAAGAATGTTGATTAACAAATTGTCATTATTTAACCCATATGTTCTTCCTCTATTTATAGTGTATAGAGGGAAATTACAAATAGGAAATTTTTAATGAATTGCCACATGTGGAAGCTATTTAAAAGAGAAGCAATTGGCAATCTTCCTCCTAGAATTCCTCTTTGCATGACATGCATGATTTATAACTGAAAATAGAACCTTCTATTTTGCATGTCTTCCAGCTATTTCCAAGTAATTAGCTTCTTCTAGTCACTTGAAGTAACAAATTTTATAGCCAATTACCTAAGTTTTACAAATTTAACTGATTGTTCAATTGTTTTGTTACAGAAAATAAGAGAAAGAAATTTTTTTATTCCAGCTACAACACTATCTATTTTGTCCTTTCTCCATACTCTTCATGCCAATCCAATATGCATTGTACTTCTTCATATATTTTAGCAATGAATGATCTGAATGATATCTCTTCCTTGAATCTGAGATGTTTTTTTATAGTTCTTCTCCAGTATGTGCACCAGTGCAATGTTTTCCGTAAACAATTAAGACAAAACTCATCTTTTTTATTTTTTATTTCATATGAGAAATTTTAAATTCTAGAAAGCACTCTGGGTGAATGCAAATATAAGTAAATTCAATGAAGGGTTTAACTGAAAGATTGGGATAACATGCACAAGCTCTTGAAAGGAATTTTCCATGTAATGGCTTCCACACGGGATGTGTTAGAAACAAGAGGATGGTTTTTTGCTAGAATCCTTTGCAATTATGAGAGCTGGATCTATTTCTTCCTTTGATTCTAAAGATATATTCAATGTATCAGATATTGACTTCTACTTTCTTAACCAATATGGGAATAAATGAAGTATTCTTGCAAATAATTTAGACACACCTGAAGCTCATAACATGAATATCTAATTTCTTCACCAAGATCTAATTATAAAACCTTCTCCCCTTTATTTTTATACTTTGCTTGCATGCCAAACAAGCTAAAAAATATTATTTTATTCACTTGTGCACTCACATCAACATGCATATGCTTTGAATAATAAAAATAAATCTTCTCCAACCCTAGGCGCTAAAATTAGATGTTTCCTGACAATTAATAAATAAGTAATCTTTTAGGCATTTAGTTATGCTAGAATGGGTCACACTATTTGGCTAGAAGTCATGTTAAAAATAAGAAGGTAAAGAAATGGGAATTTTTACCCTTCCAGGCTGCTCAAAAAAACCCATCTTTCACTTAAGTGATTTGTCTTTAATGATGGGAAAAAAACAACCTTCCAGGAAGGCAAAAAAGTCACACCTTCCTTCCACCACCAAAATTCCTATTGGCAGCTTAAAACCTTCCTTCAAAAAAATGCAACTTGCATAAAAAAATCTCCTTTCTGAAAAATGTGACTTGCATGGGTGATTAAAACATCCTTAATGGGATTTTTTACTTTTCCTGGTAGCTTCAAATTTCCCTTTGGTACTTTAAGTGATTTAACTTTAATGATGGGAAAAAATAACCTTCCAGGAAGTCATAAAATTCCCACCTTCCTTCCACCACCAAAAATCCCATTGGCAACTTGAGTGATTTGACTTTAATGATGGGAAAAAACAACCTTCCAGGTAGGCATAAAATTCCCACCTTCCTTCCACCACAAAAATTACCATTGAAAACTTAAGTGATTTGACTTTAATGATGTGAATAAAACCCTCTTAATGATGGGAATTTTTCACCTTCAAGGTAGCCCCAAAATTCCCACCTTCCGGGAAACACCAAAATTCCCACTGGCACTAAAAAAACCATCCTTTTAGAAAGGGTCCGAGAAGATGTAGCAACAAAAATTTGAAAGTGCCATAACTTTCACGCTGTGGCTCCATTTTAGGTGCATGTTTCTCTAAAAGTGCATATTTTATGGATCTCTATGCATTAATTGAAGTATTTTTAGTCTTTTCATAAGATCCATTTTTGCACCTTTTTGGACAAAGCAACTTCTTGCAATCTCCTGAAAGAATCCTTAGCTTTGATCGCCTTTAGACAAATTAGTAATTAAAAAAATATTGGATAGATTTTTCAAAACCCCAGGCCTCAGAAAAGGTCTGATAGGAAGAATGAATAGGCTATGGGAATTTCCAGAGAAAACAAACCAAAATACAGACAAAAAGAAATAAAACAAAACAAAAGTAGTTGCGGGAAATTGCTAGAAACATTTCTCCACTTAGCTGATCTTCAAAAATTATTCCCCCGGGTGAATGTTCTATGGTAATAATGATGGGGTGAAATGATTTATATAACATAAATCCTCCAATTTTAGCTTGATCGATTTTAAATTTTATTTATTTATTTAATAAATAAATAAATAAAATTCTCTCAGACAAAACCTGGTGAAGGGATAGAGTGAGCTTCAACATGTGGGTACTTGGTGAATTTGGATTTTATGACTCTTTGGGGATACCTTAGAGTAATGCAAACAACTGTAGGAAAAAAAAAACACAAAATGAAACACTACTTTGAAAAGAACGAATTTTTTCAAAAGGGGTAGTCCCATATTTCTAGGTGAAATCTCGGGGACACCAGACCTCCGATGCAGCCGAGCCATTTTGAATTTCAGTAATTCATTCTTTGTGTTGATGATTATTTGAGAAAAATGTGGATATTTTATCTTCACAATAAAAGTGATACTTTTGAGAACTTAAAAAAGATCAAAGTGGTTGTAGAGAAAGAGACTGGTCGTCATATCAGATCTCTCCACTTAGATCGAGGGGGGGAATTCACCAGGAATGAGTTTAAATCCTACCTTCAAGCTCATGGGATTCATCAAAAAATACCTCCTTCACACACTTCTTAGCTCAATGGTGTTGTTGAGAGAAAAAATTGTACTATCATAGAAATGGTGTATTGCATGATCGATGATTTTGGACTAGTGAGGACATTTTGGGTAGAAGCAACAAAGACAACGATTTATTTGTTGAACAGATTGCCCATAGTTTCTCTTGATGAAGTAACACCAAATGAAGCATGGTCGAAGAGGAAGCCATATGTTGCACACCCAGATTATTCGAGTGTAAATATAACATTAACATACCCAAGAAAAACACAAATAAACTGGATATGAAGTTATAGAAACTCATCTTCATTGGCTACAGTGAAGAGACTCTTGGGTATATATTGATGGATCTAAAGACTGGGAAAGTATACACCAACAGATCCTTGTTGAGTTCTTTGAGAAGAAGGAAGTTGAGAATCCTCCTCCAGACTCACCTGATGTAGATATTTCACCTCTTGTAAAAATAGAAGCTAATGTTCCCATAGATAAAGACAATGATGATGGGGGATGATGGTGATGATTAGATAGGACCATGACCAATGGGAGAAGTTCAACGTATGCCCAAGTGGTATAATAATATGATACGAGATGTGAAATTAGATGCTCCATTGGATACATCTACCTTTGGACCACATAATCATAGTAAAGCATGAAAATACATAAAATTTACTTTGATGAGTAGATTTGTTGAATCTATTGAGATGACTATTTTTCAAGAAGTGCTACATTCAAAAGCTTGGAAAGATGCCATGGATGCTAAGTATCAATTAGTGATGAAAAACAACACTTGACAACTTATCGATATTCCACTAGGGAAGAAAACCCATTGGTTGCAGATGGATATTAAAAAAAATACAAAAGCAGATGGGACCATATACAAGTACAAAGAAATACTGGTAGCAAAGGGGTATGCACAAAAGGAAGACATAGACTATGAGGAGACATTTTATCCCATAGATAAGATCAAAACGATCAGGATGTTCTTTACTCTAGCTGCACAGTTTAGTTGGAAAGTTCATCAGATGGACGTAAAAAGTTCCTTTATGAATGAAGATCTACAAGAAGAAGCCTATATGACTCAACCTGAGGGATATGTTGTACCTGGAGAAGAATCAAAGGTATACAGACTTAGGAAATATCTGTATGGACTTAAATAGGCACCTCGGGCATGGTACATCAAAATTGATGAGAATCTTGTTTAACATGGATTTGTTAGAAATCCATACGATCCCAATCTCTACCTCAAAAATTAAGGGGGGATATTGTGATTGTTGTTGTTTATGTCAACGATCTAGTCATCACTAGCAGTTCAATGAAGATGTTTGATGCAATGAAGATCTTAACAGATCATTCAACATGACAAATCTTGGGCTCATGCACTAATGTATTAGATTAGAAGTATGGTAGAAACAGAATCATATATTTTTTTCTCAGTTACAATATAACAAGAAATTATCGAAAAATTTAGAATGATGGATTATACACCTATTGGTACACCTATGGAGATGAAACTACAATTATCTCATTCAGATCCATCTCCTATGGTAGATGCAACTCTCTATCTACACTTTATTGGGAGTCTCATTTACCAAACATACACTAGACAAGATATCATATTTGTAGTGAGATATCTTTCCAAGTTCATAAAGGAACCCAAATTTTTTCATTGCAAGGCAGCAAGGCAGATCCTGAGATATCTTAAGGGTATAATAGATCTTGGTCTAGAATATAAGAAGAACAAAAAATTCTTCTTGACTGGATATTCAAATTCAAATCATGCAGGTAATATTGATGAAAAGAAATCCACTTCTTGATTTATATTATTTTTGTGATCTGGACTGATATCATGGGGAAGAAAGAAACAACACTTTGTTTCTCACTCTTCTACAAAATCCAAATATCGCGCTACAGGTGAAGTTGTATGCAAAGCTATATGGATACATCGCATAATGGAAGGACTTAGAATACCACATGATAAACCTACCACCATGTATGTATATAATGAATGTGTCCTCAAACTTGTTTACAATCTATTTTCATGAAAAAATAAAGCACATTGAGGTACATGTTCATTTCATACACGAGCATATCTTGAAATACAATATACAACTTTAGTTTTTCCCAACAATTGCTGGATATATTCACAAAGTCACTAACATTGACAAGTTCAAGTTGTTTAGAGAGTTCCTCTCCTCATCACTTGAGGCAATGCAAAATTAAGGGGGGAAATGTTAGGTAAACTTAGTTTACTTTAGAAACTATCCATTGTAGTTTACTATGGTAATTATTTTGTTACTTGGGTAGCTATAAATTTTATTTGATTTTTATATGGTTTTATAACCATATTTTTCCTGTTATATTAATAAGTCTAATTGTTACATAGTTGTAACAATTATATCTGTTTGTATTTACTATTGTTATGCTTCTCAGATGTACTTTTGGAAGCTACTATATCTGTGATTATTGTTGCACCGGTGCAACTTCTCATTTTTTTGTACTCGGTTGTCCAATATCTATAAATATTACAGTCATTTCTATTTTACTTAGTTATTATTACAGATCAATAAACTTGTGAAGCTTCCATCCCTCTTTCACAATTGAATCATATCAACTACAATAATGGAAATATATCCACCCTTAGACTTAATATTTCCCTTTCTTAACATCTTGTGAATTCCCTCCTTTTTGTAATGAAATTGAAATAAAAATTTCAAGTATATATGATTTTAGGGGAAACATATACTCTAGTTTGAGACCGTTAACTAGGAGACTCACATGTGTTTTAAAATGTTTCAATCTAATAACTGAGTTATGAAAATTATTGTAAAGGAGAAAAGAACGAAATTAAGTGTACTTGTTATAAGTCAAATATAAAATGAAATAAATAATATGTAGCTTTGAGAATGAGAATATATTTTTACACAATAATTTTTCTCGAAACCTATAAGGTTAAACAAGGAAATTTAATTGTAGATAAGATGTAAGCATGAAAATGGTGTGTTGGGGGAAACATACATATCCTTAAGTTTGTATTATGGTTGGGTCATTTCTTTGTTTATGTATATTTTAGAAAGTGTGACATTGAACCTTACATCTTGTGTAATCATGTTGTATATGTGGGTTCATGTTTGTGTAAACGTCTCATATGAAGTATTCAATGTGAGTCCATGTGGTGTCATATAACAAGTATTGATTTTTTTTATCTTGGTTTTGCATTTCGCTCCTTCATGTGTAGGCATGACATATCAAGTTTCCCCAAATATGAAATAATCCATTCAATAATAAAAATGTGGTGAATAATTAGGAAGTTTGAGGATTACAAACAAAGTATAATGGGTTGTTTGGTTAGTAAATATATTTCATGAAGCTTTGGAAGGCTGCAAGAATCATGCTAAGGATTTGCAATGAATGTGCAAAGTTATTTTGAATGCAAGGAACTTGTAAAATGTTATGGCGACTTAAGATAATAATGGTCAACCATATGGAGTGTGTGAGACATTGCGTAAGGCTATTATGTGGCCCTCAAATTGAACGGATCAATGAGTGGGAATCAGGATGTTGTGTAAAGGGGATTGCAAAAGATAAAATTTGCATCATATAATGGAAGAAAAAAGGTCATGAAAAAGGACACGAAGGGATGCACATATAAAGATTGCATGTGAGGTAATAAGGTACATAAACACTTTAAAGATGAATGGATGTCACACGAGCTACATTGTAAAATTATTTGAGAGAGCACATAAAAAGGGACATCAATTACATATCAAGAAATGAGATAAGTGGTATTGTGTATACTTTAATTATGAATAAGTAAAGACAATAGGGGCTAAGTAATCATGAGAGGGGTACCAAGAAGAAAAAGTATGAACTATAAAAATGATGGAAATTTTAAATATGCAAGTAGTCCAATATTTTAGGGAAAGACAAAAGGATTCCATGATTTCTAGAAGATAAAATTAGGGATGTGTTATTTATACATACTAACAGAGAGAGAAAGAGAAAACCAATAAGAAATCTAGAATATAGGTTTGTAGGGATGTTTACACCATAATTTGTATGAATTTGTGAGCTCTATAATAAATCCATACTTATTTTTTAGATGTAGCAATGGATTTGAGTTAAATACAAACCTCTACATTTTTTATTATATGGGTATCTATTGTGTAACTATGAGAATCATACTTTTGAGATGTAGCATGGATGTTCCTTTAAAAAACCATCTAGATGTTTTTTATTTTGGTATCAAAGAAAGGTAAAAAGTTTGGGAGAGATAAGTTGAGAGATTTGTAAAAGAGGATTCTACCAGAACATCAACTATGAGGTATTCGCCAATTAGTAGACTATTGTTCTCCATCATGAGAAAGTGAGTAGAGGACACCATACAAGTGAAGAAAGAATGTGTGAGAATATAGTGGTTAAAGGAGTTATGTTATTGTGTATAAAAGAGAGGATTATGACAAGATGAGTTAGTCCAAAATATTTATAGTACTATTATAAAAAAATCACAGCACCCTCCGATTTGCACAAGTGTGTGTGCTTGAGCTCACAATGTGATAGGGTAACATGGGTGCTATCTCCATGTTGTGGGACTTGCTACTTCAGATAGACCTCCAAAGAAGGCTAGTTCCTCTTCCTAATATAGTGCAAGCTAACTCTAATGAAAAGAAACTACTTACTACTCCTAATCTACCACTTCCAAGGGACCAGGGAGAGAGAATGTATAAAAAATAAACCTACACCAAGAGTGGAGATACACAAGAAAAGGAGGTTATTACAGAAGGATCAAACTACCTAAAATGGAGAGAGGTGAGCAAAGGAGAGGGTGGACAAGATGCACCACATACAAGATATGAGTTCACACAGAACACCACTTCATACCCATTAAACAAATCTCTCAAAACCTATAATAAACATAAAGAAATATGCACAATATACCATGCAATGGAGAGAGGCAAGTAGAGACAATAAAACATGCAAAGGATGGACAAAATGCGTCACAAAACACAATGTATTTCTCCATTAAGTATGCACAATACAAAATCTATGGGAAAGAGGAAAGGAAATGCCATTACATAACTAGGAAAGGAGTCTTAAGCTCCACATTCAACCCTAGTAGAGAAGAAAGAGAGAGGGGGCATGAGAAAAAATGATTAACTCCTTTACAAATGAGCCAAATATTATAATTTATAGAATGAGAAGGAGAGAGGAGTGTAATCCAAAATATTACTTTTCTAACCACTTGCGATTTGCAATAAACAAGGTTAAATGATGAAAATTGATTTGAAAAGTCTTCCTCATGTTGTCTCATGTTCTGTAGTAGAGAAAGAATGATTTCCCATGCCCATTAATTGCATTCCCAAACATTTTCCAATAATCAAACTAAAGTGGGATCACTTTCCACAAAAATACTCCTCTAGATCTTCCTTAATTCATGAATTTCTTGATTAATGTGTGAAGGTCTCAGAATCATGATTCTAATGATACCAATTTTGCGTGATTCTGTTAAGGAAGGAAAAGGTCATGGATTCTTGAGCAACCTCAACTAATTTTTGTTTCATAGGTCTTTCTTTGCAATACATGGGACTGTTAATTAAAATTTAGTTTTTAAAAGATAATTTAATAATTTTACTCCTTCCTCCAATGTTTTATGCTTATATTTAAATGATTTTGTATTTAAAATTATGTGGGTCCATCATTAGTTTTGTTTACTTTTATCGAGGGGGATTGATTTGCTTTAAAATAGTGCATTTGATCCAGCTCGACCAACTTTTTTGAGCTGGCTCTATTATTGCATTTCTAAGATTTTCATTTGTATCATCAAGCCACTAGATGTGTTGGTGAGCCATCTATTCACCTCATACCCCTTTCATTTTCACACCGACCCCATTCTCCATCATTCCATATGGATATACTGGGTGACCCTTATTATCATGCGTCGACCCCAATGTGGCCAACCTACCTTGCATTCATGGGCCATGTGCTTAATGCCAACTCACTTGCTACACTCCCTACTCAATATGGAGGCCCCACACATCTTTGGGGTATCCTTTTCTTTTGAACCTTTTGGAGTTACGACGGGGGGCCACGTGGTGACCTCCGTGGTCTTATCTCACCTGTGCCGTTTGGGCCATCAACTTTTGCCATCGCTGTGAGACTTGCCATGAGCTTGGTTAAGGACTCAAAGAGTTATGTCTTCACCATGCCTTCAAACTTCAACCCGGTCCAATTTATTGTGAAGCCTACATGAGCTCCCAATTTTGTGGTCCGCTTGGCATGACTATGTGCTTCGACGAGCTTACATGGCTCTCCATTATCTTTCTAGATCGGTGGGTTGTAAGCTCAGGCCTGTATAAGAATGGTTCAACCTTAATTCCTAAGTCCTACCTCATTCGAAAGAAATACTTGGTTCATTGCATGACTTTAATATTTGTTTTATCTTAGCCTCTTGAATGTGGGGCATATTGTCCTTGGAATTCGATGACTTAATGAGATTTTCCAATTAGGGAGCTCGACCATGTTTGTTGACTTCATCGGTATATAAAACAAGCTCATCTACCTTGCCAATTGCTCAGTAACATTTATGGTCTATTACCCTTCTAATATAACTTGGTGAAGATTTTGATCACTTATCATGGATTGTTTCACCCAACAAGTGAACTTGATGACTCTTAATACATAAGGAGCTTGACCAAGCTTTACACGACTCAGTGCAACAAGTAGATTGATGCTAATAAAAATGGGATTAATTATGACCATTAGCATGTCTCTTCCGAATGATCCTGATCTCTCTAAAGTGGCTCGATCCGCACTCATAAAAAATGAGCTTGGTTAATATGGGAACAACTTGGTCTTTAACTTACAGCTTGCCTGTAATCAAACTAGCTCGATGTGGTCCCAAGGAGCTTGATACAAATGTGGTGCTCTTCTTACTATAAAATAACTCGGTTTCATATCAATACATATCAGTCTTTGCAAGCAAATTCGATTAGCTATCCCTCGAGCTAAAAGACTCTCCATTCAACATTTATACCTTACTTAAACATTTTATGGAATTGTTAGATTTCCTAGGTACATTTAAGCTCTGTGGAGATACCAGGGAACTTCCTAGAAAAAACATTAGAGTTTTCATTCCTTTTGCAAGTAGATCCGTATCATTGGGGTAATGCAAGATTGCCCATTATCCAATTTCACAAGGGGATTAAAATAAGATAACAATTTGGTGACTCACGGGGCCATTTTCCTGCTAAATGGATTATGACCAGTTGTGTGTAGTTATCCATTGGGCATGGAGTCTACATGATTATCATGAGCTAATCCATAATTTGAAATTATCGACCTCAGAGCACTGATATGTTGTTTTTTGCACTCTAAACCTTGATAAGAAAATCTTCGAAATATGTTTTGTGAGGGTAGAAAATTTCTTAAAACCTGAATTTCACTCATTCTTGCAACTACGATCCATTGAGGTTGAATGATGAACTCCTGTCAGTTTTGGACATCATGGAACTCTATTAAATTATGATTTTCTTTCTTCCTCTGAATATCCAATGTTGCTTTGACTAGAGCTATTTTTAGACTTGGGTTGTTGGTTGATCCTTGATTGCCTACATAGACATGGAGGCTTGATGCAGTTTTCCTTAGAGAGATTCATCAAGATCTCCTCCTTAACTGATTTTAGTTTCTCTGCATTTTTTATTTATTTTGAGTTTGCAATTATTACATACAAATATAATTTTTTCACTACAACAATTGAAGGGTATGGTGCATTCTACTACCTGCAACAACATGAAAAAATCTATATAAAAAATAAACAAAACATACATGCCTCAAGTAAGACAGGAAAAGTGTGCACAAACACCTTTTTTGATGAAAATAACCTACTCCTACTCTACACTAACCAAAGAAATAGGTGACCTAAAAAAACCTGATACTAATGATGAGAAGTATCTTCCCTTTATCACAATTGGCAGCCATGTAGATGATTTGGCACAGAGTACAACTAAGATTAGTTGTGGAATATTGACTATAAATCATTTCTCTACACCCTCCATCAAGGTATCAACTTGAAACAAAACAAATACCTCTTCTAGCCGCTGCTCACTTGGCTTCAAGAGGTATTGTTGTTAATCCTTGGCACTTTGTGGCTCTTCCTCATGCTTAGAAGAAAGCATGACTAGTTTTGGCCCCTCCCTTGGCTCTAATGAAACCAAGTATTTGATTGAGAAAGGTTTGGTTTGTTGGATTTTCCCACCGCTCTGAAACTTAACTCCAAAAATGGAGTCCTTGTTTAGACTTTCCATAGAAAGGGGGATGCTTGTATACTGATTTGTGATTTTTATTTCTCCTACAAGAAGTTGATCTCATGCCTTGATGACTGGTGTGATAATGGTGTCATCCTTGTGCTTTTCCTTCTCCTCACCTAATGAAAAAATTGGAATATTTGAATCGTCTAATCTCTATCCAAGAGGATTGTTTGGAGGAGCAGGTTCCTCTTGCATGTTTTCCCCCAAGGTAGTAGGAATTTGATTTTGGAGGATGAATGAGAGAGATGAAAAATTGGTGATTTCTATGGGATCCTCTTCATCAAATCATTCATCCAAGTCAGATAAGAAATCAAGATCATCATTGTCCTGATGTACCAAGTGCTCTCCTTCCTTGATGATGACCTCTGAATTTGCAAATTTTTCATCATGGTTCCTATTATCTTCAAACATGAAGTTTGAGAGGTCAAAATTCTCCTCATCATCAGAATTTGGGGATGATGAAGTGGAAGGAAGTCTTGGAGATTCTTGTGCAGATTGCTCTGCATTCAAGACCTCTGGGTCTATTTTGTTCTCCTCCATAGTGTGGTCATGCTCATCTTCATTTGGATTTGGAGCTGCTTATTCTTTTTTTCCATTGCTTCTACAAAATTAGCCTCAACCACCATTGTTACTTCAACCTTGACCTTCTCTGAAGGCTTGACCATCAAGGGAATTTTTTCAATTCCAAAATTAAGAGCACATCTTTTCAAATTATTTGTCATTTCTTATTTTTTATGCTCTTCTTCTTGTATCCCTTTTATGGATTTTTTACTATCTTCTTCCCAAGATGAACTTGAGATAGAAAGAGGATGGGTGGGTTGGGTCACAAAAATTATTTGCATTTCTTGTGGTGGTGGAGGTAGAAATTCTTATTTCTTTAGAGGGGACTTGGGTTTGGAAGGGAAAAGGGAAACAAAATTGAGATGAGATGGAAAAATAGAAGATGTAGAAGGGAACTCAATATTGGGGGCAACATATATTTGGATTGACTCATGAAAATGTTGAAATGATAAAGTTTGGGAAGGAAAAATGAAGAACAAGGGGTTGGTGCTTGATTTACCTATTGACAAGGTTGTCATTCACCTTGCTCATATGTTTCAATCTCCTCGGTCCATTGTGAAAGTTGGGGAAGCATCTCATCCATGAAGTCAAGCTTCTGCTGCAGGCTATAGTGTCTTGGAAGAGGGCCTTCCCATGGACATGGTGCCCTACAACCAATTTTGAAATATTTCATCTGTTTTGTAGCTCTTGACGGAACCATGCTAGCCTCCATTTTTTGAATTTTCTCCAGTAGATCAACATTCTCCATCAGACTATTGTCATTATATGCATACCCTTATTCTTGACAAGCTCCATTGCTAAATTGGTTTTGACATTGCTCATATGGGTAAGCATAACGGTTCTAAATTTGATCATAGGACCAATCTGGAGGAGTTGGGAAGCTCATTTAAAGGTTGATTGCACTATTGGAAGTGCAAATTCCATTATGGAAATGAAGCCATGATTACAAAAATTCATATAATGGGAGAAATATAAATATATGGAAGGAAAATGGATGGAAATGGATGGATGAAAGGTATGAAATATCAAATAATAGGTTTTCTAGACCAAATGGAGTCACCATGTATGTTATGGATATGCTTCCAAAATCTAAAATTTCAACAAGAACATACCAACTTGTCAAAATGAAGTCTGTTGCAAATGATGGATCTACACTCCAACTAATGATCTTGAATTTTTTGAGGTCCCACTGGGCATGCAAGAACAATTATCACTGAATCAAAGCATCCTCTTCTTTGCACAAGTGTGTGTGCTTGAGCTCACGGTGTGACTAGGTAACATGGATACTATCTCCAAGTTGTGGGACTTGCTACTTGAGATAGACCTTGAGAGAAGGCTGGTTCCTCTTCCTAATTTAGTGCAAGCTAACTATGATGAAAGGAAACTACTTACTACTCCTAATCTACCACTTTTAAGGGACCAGGGAGAGAGAATGCATAAAAAATAAACCTAAACTAAGAGCGGTGATACACAAGAAAAGGAGGTTATTAGCCAAGGATCCAACTGCCTAAAATGGAGAGAGGTGAACAAAGGAGAGGGTGGATAAGATGCACCATAGACTAGAGATGAGTTCACACAGAACACCACTTTGTACCCATTAAATACAACTCTCAAAACCTGAAATAGACATCAAGAAATATGCAAAGTATACCATGTAATGGAGAGAGGCAAGTATAGACAATAACACATGCAAATGATGCACAAAATGCATCACAAAACATAGTTTACTGCTCCATTAAGTATGCATAGTAAAAAATTTATTAGAAAGAGGAAAGGAAATTCCATTACATAGCTTGGAAAGGAGGCTTAAGCTCCACATTCAATCCTAGCAGAGAAGAAAAAGAGAGTGGGATGGAGAAAAAAGGACTAACTCCTTTATAAATGAGCCTAAGATTACAATTTATAGAATGAGGAGGAGAGAGGAGTGTAATCATGAAATTAATTTTCCAACCACTTGCAAGTTGTAATAAATAAGGTGAAATGATGAAGATTGATTTTGAAAAATCTTCCTTATGTTGTCCCATGATATGTAATAGAGAAATAATGATTGTCCATGCCCATTAATTGCATTCCCAACCACTTTCCAAGTGTTAGTGCTCGAATTACTCTCACCCCTTTTATCTAGAGGGTGCCTTTGAAAAAATTTCTCTGACCGGTTTGCTTGTATAAAAGATGTGTATTTGAAGATATAGTCATGATGAATGACATGTGACTAATATTATCATGTTTAGGGTGTAAATAATCTTTTTCGGTCGAGGAACATAATAGTTATGTTGCCTCTGTAAAATCCATGTCAAAGGACGATCATGAATTAGGCGTAATCTTGAAAAATATCCTTGTATATCTATCCTCTGGCCACTATGCTAAAAATTTCATATTCTACTTCCGCCACCCGAAGATTACAGGGCATGTTCCTATTGGTTACAGTGTTGCAAGTCTAATTTGCAAATTTACAACAATTACATAATATTTACAAAATGGAAACTTAGCACTGAGGCCCGATGAATATTTCTAAAAATTATTCAAAGTCAAAGGATGCAAAATAAGAAGTTGACCCTACTCTCAAAGAGGTTGTACATGTTGAAAGATATGATTGGAGCGAGGAATCAGGGCCTGATAATGTTCTCTTAATGTTTAAGTTGATAAAAAGTGTAAAATGCAGAAAAATATATCCAAGACCTTGCTAGGGGACACGTGGCATATTCTTAGGAAAATGTTGAAAGAGCAATGGCCTTCGGGTTGAATTGGTAAGTTTTGTGCTTGGATCAAGAAAATGGACAAATATGCAGAAAAGGGCTCATAGCTTCGCTACATCGATAAGATTTGAATACTGTGTCAGTGATTGCAATAAATTTCAGAGGGCAGGGTGATTAGTTCAAATGTTAAAACTTGTTTGTGGAATTTAAAAGGTAGTGCAAAAATATAAAAAAGACTCCCTAAGCCCACGTGTAACATGGAATTGCTCCACGTATGGACGACCCACATTTAAAAAAGTTGGAGGTAGGGCGGATGGCCATTATTCAATTGCATTTATGGCTGCCACCATTAATGCATTTTTGGCACAAATCAAGGTAAAATTGTTTTGAAGTATTTGAATAATTCGAGCTTTTTATTATCATATGTCAAGAATTCGGAGTGCCCTTAATATCAGAAATTTTAGGAAGAATGAACTGAGATTGATTGGGAAACATAAATTGAGAGCTGAGGATCCAAAAATCTGAGGAGTGAAGAAGAATTACACAGATAGTTGCACAGGAAATTGGTGAGGATTTTATTACTCTCGTACTTTCATTGTCTTTTACTCCAAATTTGTGAAGTAATTGAAAGTAAAAGCTAGGGCATAAAAGATGAAGACAATGCCATCGGGTTTTCACTGTCACTTTTGGGATTACCAGTGATTTAGACAAGATGTCACAGACACAGAATTTAATGAATGCGGATTTAAATGATTTCAAACATAGATTGAATAACTCAGACAAGAGTGAACTCATGCAAGCAATCGAGGCTTGTAATATTGCCTCAGCTGGTGTTATTCCCCCTTCTGTTCATTTCCCTAAATTGGGTGAGACTTTGTGCCATGAATTATAATCCAGAGAAGAGAGAAGTTCTAGGACAGAAGGTGGTGTAAAGTAGTACTGACTTTGACACCCAAGGCCTTTAAAATAATGTTGAAATTGCTAATGATCAAAACTCCATTAACCTTAGATCTTGATTTGGCCCTTCAGGATTATGAAACCAAGAAGAAGGATCATGCAAAATTTATAAGCATCAAGTGGTTGTTGACAGATAAAAAGGTCACCACTAGGATTCCCAAAAATTTGGTTAGGGCACAATTTGTAGAAGAGGCAAAAGATGTGATCATGTTGCCAAGTAGAATGACTGGTTTAGAAAGAACAAATCGATTTCAAAGAGTGGATGTAGCTCCTATATGTGGATAGTTTTAGAAAGGAAGGGGAACATTTGTCTTGGTAACCCTCATAGCAAATTCAATTCATGAGCACCATCTGAGCATTGAAATTCGAGATGGGTAGTCCTGGGGGAACTGAAATTTTGCATGATGACATATCTGATTTGCCACATTGTAGGGCCATAAATGCTTCCCCTGGCCTTGTACCATGTACTCCCTTCAAACAGAACTAGATGCATGATGTCTACCCCCAATTACAATTAAGTAATTGGATAGGAAATGTAAGGTTGGTGAACGATGGATTTTTTTCACCTATTATATGTTTGTTTATAAACCCAAATGGGAGCAATATAGGATATTAAAAATGGATAGAAACACAATAATAGAGTTTGGTTGTCTATTTATTCAATATAGAAAATTCACTTACATAAGAGCTACTGGATTTTGAAGGACAACCTTGCAAATTACCAAGGTATTTGGATAACAGGATGGCTTTATGTGAGCTGGAAAGATATCTTCCAAGATAAATTGACTCTTGTTCATAAGATGATTGCTAGAAAACATAAGACAAATATCAAATTCCCCATCAGAATTGGAAAATATTCCTGCGCCTTCCATTACAAAAGCTACATTAATGTAGGACGAAATGGAAAGGTTTGACATGGAAAATTTTAAAGCAAGGTCAAATTATGACATATTAGTTGGGTGGTATATACTTTGGAAAATTCCTTTGAGAATGAGCCTCACTTTGAGGACTACTAGATGAATTAACAGTGATGAGTAAGAGGTCAGACTAAGGGAATTCTCAAGAATGACCCTCACAAAAATAATTGATTTCAAAATTGTTGTTGTACCTAAGGGGAATTGTAGATGACCAACAAGTTGTGAGTCAATTTTATATTAACCAAGGAAAAGAAGGCCAACCAATGACCCCCATGAAGTGGGATGAGGAAGAATCTAATGATCAGAATAGAAGGATTGTTCATGTAATAAGGAGAACTTTGACTTGGTTGAAAACAAAAGAACATTGATTTATCCATTCAGAGTATAATGGTGCTTAACAAGTTTAAGAAATTAGAGAGTTTGAAGGAATATCTTCCCCCTTTGAGGGAAAGATTTGATAAGATGAATCTATTAGGAGAAAAATATCCTCAATTACCTTCAAAAAGACCTACTACATGAATTTTTGATGAGTGGACCACTGTTGCTAGTCGAACAGGAACCTCCATGTCTTCTTTGAAGTAGAAAATAGAAGAAATGCTTCTAAAATCTATTGAAAATGCTCCTATCACTTTTTTAGTACCAATCCAAACAAAAGGAAAGGGATTATCTACACAAAAGGCCCCTCTAGAGGTTTTACCAATATCCCACAGTACTAAAAATTTGATGAGAGGAGCCATTGCAAGTGCCAATATTAAATCTAAGTCACAAAGTAATGAAGGAAGGGTAGCACCAGATATCAAATAGTTTAAAAGGGAAAAGAAAAGATAAAAATTTGTATTTGAACAACCTTTGGTAAGAGGAGGTGATCCTACATTTAAGAAGCACAAACATATGAAGGCTGAAGTGATTTATCCTCCCATGCTCACTATGGAACAAGAAGGAGTATCTATTTCCATGGTTCATCAAGCAACTCCACCACTAGAAAAAAATATGTTCAAGCAATTCCAAATGTACAACTAGTGTTTTTAGATTCAAATTTATCTCCAAGAAGAGTAATAGCTGATATTACTTAAGAATAAGTATCCCCAGCTAATGTCCTACCTAATCCACTAGATAGTTCTATGTTATAACAAGATTTGAATAAATTTTCCGTAACCCCAGTTAAAGGTGTGACTATACCTATTTTTGATTATTTGCATGAATTAACAAAAGACCCAATTGAAATAGTGGACGTAGACAAAAATGAGGAGATTCTTGTACTCGAGGCATTTGAAGTATCAGTTAAAAACAAGTGGTATAAGATACATGTATTATCTATTCAGGTTAATGAGTGAAGAAATACACCCATGTGCCAATTGTTGAGTCAGAAATTCCACTGTCAGAAGTATCTTCTGAAGGCAAAACTACTTCAGAAATGAGAAAGTCAGAAGTTCAAGGATTTTTTGGAGGGGAAATTATGGACACTAGGACACTAGATGAAAAGGATCCCCAAAAGGAAACCAAGGTTACTAGAAGTAGTGAATCACCTAAAAAAGAAAAATTCTACTTGTAACGTCTTGATTTTTAGAAGCTACTATGATAACCTCTTTTCGCGATGTTGCAACTGTGGAAATGAGGATTATTATGTTAAGATATATCTTTTAATCTTAAAAAAAATGTGTTACTGATCTGAACCCTTGTTTACTGTAACTTTGTTTACTTGGGACGGAGGTCATTATAACTCGTGTTTACAAAGTTGTGAACTAATAGAATTAATTTTGTACTTTTTGAACTCATAATTATGAGACAACACACCTTGAATCAATTCTATTGATCCAAGGTATGCTTCATCCTTCTTTATTATCGTCTTGTCGATTGACTCCCCAAATAAAATGAAGTCTGGAATCGAACTGGAAATTGTTGCAAATTTTAAAAGAATCAAGTACGAGTATGCTTACTAGGCACCATGTAGCCAACGGTAAGGTTTGAATATTGAATGCATACGAGTTATGATGTTGGAAAGTGTAAGATAGAAAGGGGTTCGATATAAAGTTGGCAAGGTATATGTTAAGCATTGGACAGGATGTCTTGCATTATACTGGTTATGAACGTAAGTTGGTAAAACTTACTTGGAACCTATTAATTAAAAACTATGGGTTATATTTTAACCTATGACCTAAAAATTATCCTATGAGGATTTTATAAATTAAGGGGATGTAAATTATTACAAATCCTAATGATTTGCGACCTAGATGGAAATTTAACTATATAGACAATGTAACATAAATTATTGTTAGCCCTAAGAGGCGCCTATGAACACATGTCAATGAAAGGATAAGGAGGGAAGGTTTAAAATTAATGAAGAACATTAAATTCTGTCCTTGAAGTTTTAAACGCCAAGTTTGGTGGGGGCAGAGAATTTGGAGGCTCCTAATTAACCATGCTACTAAATTCGAATTACAAGCAAAATTGTGAGAAAAAGGCTCGCCAAACCTGAGTTGGTGGTGGAGTGCGGAAAGAGGAAAAAGTAATGCATTAAATGCATTTATTGATCTTGGTTTTGACACCCACCTGCCTTGGAAAGAAGAAAGAGGAATTTTTGTGGGTAATTGTGTTCATTCGGGTTTTGAGTTTTTGCTCTGCATTTCTTTTTGTTGCTCTTTCGAGCCTGCAAGTTTGCTTCCAGCCGTTGTTTGTTCGACCGCCTCCGAGTGGTTTCTGGGTCTGTGGAAACGTGGAAGAAGTTAAGAGACCTGGTTTAATAACTTGTTAGAGGGAATAAATTTGGGAGAAGCTCGGTTGTGATCTTCTACGAGCTAACCAGAAAATATACAGGCATGTTAGGCTCTTTTCTTTAAACCGTTTTTCTCTTTGTTAAGCGTCTTTATTAAAATAACTCTGCTCTTATAACTGTGTGTTCTTGTAAAAATAAAATGTTGATATGTTTTGATGTGATCTCTAGTTTGAGTTGTCGTTGGAAGACAAATATGATTTGGGTATTTTCTTGATGCATACTAGAGAAAACAGGTGTTTTCTTTACTGAAATGGTAAATGAAACAAAATCCATCTCTGTTGTTTGATTTTGAAAGTAATGGGTATTCGGTTTTATCGCCCATTATGGGTTTGATTTGATGAAGGAAACAATGATGTGTAAATTTTTTTCTAAGTTTTGTGTGCACAATGGTTTTGAAAAACCGTGAGAATGCTTAGATAGAATTGTTTGTGTGAACTATTTCTCTTAGCATATTACAGTGTATGGAATGTGAATTCTTTTAGGGACATTGAATTTATTGTATCGTCCTTACTCTTTCTTGATGTAAAATGATACAATGTCTCCTTATTTGGTTTTGAAACCCATGAATGATTGTTGGGAAATAATTTATCTAAACCTGGAATAGAGTAACCTGGTTATTTGATGGATGGAATAGAGCATACCATTTTATTTCTTCTTTGAATTCAATGGTGAATATATATATATATATATGAACTGTAGTCTAAACTTCTTCATTGTTTTCATTAAAACTGAATCTGAGTGGATTTCTTACTCTGGTGTTTGAAAAATGATTCCTTTAATTATTACGGTGAAATCATGATTTAGTTGTCTTGTTGTACACTCTTACTTATTTCATACCTGGAAGATGTGTTTGTTGTAATGAATGAAACTAATGGAATAATTTCAATTGAAAGTTTGTTATTCTGAGTACTTGTGGTTTAGATGCAAAATGAATTCTTGATTACTTTCCTCGAATAGTAGTTAGTAAACTGTTAAGACTATAACAGTCTGGATTGGAAAGAATTATCCTTGGGATAACATGCTATACGTCATGGGCCGATATGCATCCGTGAATTAACTATAGGTAATGTGAATCCACTCCCTTTCATTCAGTTTGACTTCTGAATATTTCTCTCTTGACAGCTATCACTGATTTTTGGCTCCTTTTTCACAAAATCAATCAATTCAATTATATATATATATATATATATATATATATATATATATATATATAAAAGAGATTAAGGATTAGGTAATTGGAAATAGTATTTTTCCTTTCCTTAGTATCCTATTTAAATTTTGATAAAAAGGTATTGAAGTTACATGTGACTGGCATTAGGAGAATGCAAATGCGTTTTACATTCTACCTTTCTTTCTCTTTGAAATAGATGAGTACTACGCTGCCGTCAAATTTTGTAAAGTTAAATATGTTGTTGCTGTGACGTATGATTTCTTTTCGATTTTGCATTTGATTTGGTTGAAGTCCAGTGAGTAACCAGAAGGTAAGAAAGTTCTATCTTAATTTAAAAATTGATTCATTATATGAAATTCATTTATAATGATGAAATGGGTTGGACAATGTGTGCATTCGAGTAGCAATCTATAAATTAGTTCATATATATGTTATAATATGTGATTGTTTAGAGAAAATACTCTTTTTAGTATTACCTGGATTTGGAATGAAATCTTTTATTTCTTGGAAACAACTATAAGAATTATGATATATACTTCATTATATGTTAGCCATTATAGAAATTGGAGTGTTGATATTTATTAGTACTGTTTAACGAGATGCTAATTATTGAAATTGGGTTGTTAAAATCGTCCAACCTTATTGGTGCTTAACTTTTACTTGATGTCTATTTCAATTATGAGACATTTCATACAAGCAGAGTTCTTTTATTGAGACAGTTAATCAAGAGCACCTCATTTTAATGATAAGTGCTTAATATGCTCAGTTCGATGAACTGACCCGTGCAAGTAAATTTTACAGATGGATTCCGTGAGTAAAAAATGAAGACATGTTGTTTTATGATGCTTCTTCTGATTAACTGAGGGATGGATCTTTTCTGATATTTAATTATTCTTCTTTGGGGAAATGGAAAAAGAAAAAGTTGTATTCTTCTTTCTTTTCGAGTTGTTAATGCTGATTGGCATGAATGAAGTCCGGTTGTGTGGACTTGTAAAATGTATACATTTTAATCTTGAGGAATGAGAAAAAGGGGAAGGTGTGTTATTTTAATGGTTGTACCACCTTGGAAATTTTTGAATATGATTGAGAATATAATTTTATTCATTGAATTTGTACTTATTCAAATGATGGTTGTTATATTTAAAGGGACATAATGTTTATTCTTTACTTAAATATGACTTTTAAGTTGGAAAGTACAATTATTTAATACTTAGGTCAATATGGAATTTAAATCGAATTTAGTAAAGAGTAAAATAAATATGAACTCTTGAATAAATAATATTCGGAATTAGATTATAAACTAATGAATATTAATAAAGGGACAATTGAATTTTGTATTCTGATTTCGTTAATATTCCTTGGGATGTCTTGTCAAAAGGATATTCGGTATGAGGAATCATATCTCCTCATAACAAACCTTAACCGAAGTAAGGTTATAGTGAATAAATGAATACACTCAATTGGGAATAGACCTCATTCAAATGACGTCTAATGAAATGGAATTCTAAATTTAAAATCAGTTGCAAATAAAACTTGGTTAAGCTTAGTAAGTTGATCTTACTTTGTTAAGATGTAGTGGACTATATGTCTGAAGCTTAATTAAAGAACTAAGATGGAATTATGCAATCCTTTGGTAAGGAGGGGTGAATGTATACTAAGATATGAGACAATTCAAGTCTTTTCTAGCTATGCAATTGTAACGAATAGTGAGGTTAGAGGATCAACGCAGTTGCTGAAACTCATTCTTGATAAAATTAAAGTTAAGAAACTAATCATACTTTTAGCTGGATGTGTAACCCTTGATGGGAGGATTCCGTAGGACGTTGGCACACGCCAGCTGCAATATGGTGTATTCATGAAGGCGACACCTTCATGATGACACAATGTTACAACTGACATGTTACAACATTCTTCCGAGTCGAATAATCAAAGTTTACATAAGCTTGGACTAAGTTACTTTGGACCAAGTTAGGAATGTGACCTTGTATATGGAGTGAATCAAGAAGACTAAAGGTAACTAGACACATGCAGTCGACTAGGGTCGACAAAGTATGTCTGCATACCTTTAGTCACCGCGAGTTCCTCCCTATACTTTTTAATATTGCTATCTTGGGTTAAAGTTTAACCTTGGACAAGAGGACTGACAGAAGTCAGAAAAGACCATTCTAGATAACAGACAAAGTGAGGTGAAGGGCGTATTCCATTGATGCGTATAACATCTAGGAATATGATCATGCTAAGAATGTGAAAATCTTTGGCCAAAGTATCGCAAGCTGCTGGTTATGTTGTCCTAATCACCTGGTTTAAGAAGTAGGATTTCAGATGAATATCGGTAACAGATATTCAGATAGGCCTCTTAAATGGAACACTTCAATAACTGAAAATGGTAAAGAGAACCAAGTATACTTAGTATACCATGCATGGATTAACATGAAGGATCGGTAATTAGCCGAGTCATGAGATGAGAGATTGATGAAACTTCGAGCCATGAAATTGGAGATCAGTAGTTCTTCGAGTCATTATAGCAACATATGGTATCTGTTATATGATTGAATGGCATTGAATGTGTGTTCCATATTATAAATATGCCAACAGAGAACATTGGTTTTAAAAGTATTGTGTGTTTTAAATTAAATTAATTGGACAGAGATCAATTATTAAAACTTGGTCGTGTGTTCTGAATTACATAATTTAGAACAGGGAATGTTATACAATTTTTTTTCCTTGTTCTAATGTCTTAAAATGGGAATGTTACACTACTGGAGAAAAGGTGATGAAAATTACAAAAGAAATTGGTACAAAGGAACAGGTTGATGACAGTGAGAGTATGCACAATATCGATAAATGTAAAGAATTGACTACTGAGAGCCATCCTACCATGCCAAAAAATGAGGAATCAAAAGAGAAAAAGGAGATCAGTATGTCAGTTTATGATAATCACCCCATCAAGCAACAACCTCTAAAGGAGGAAGAAATTACAGAAGGAAAAGGATTGCCCAAGGAAACAACATCAACTCAAGAATCCCCCACAGAAAATGTAGAAGATGTTACTACACTAATTCGGGAGATAAATAGAGAAAATATTCCAACTGTTGATATGACTCTGAAAGAAGTTGGTCATCCCCAAGTCCAAGGCCAAGGAAAAGCACAATTGGGTGCAAAGCCAACACAAAATTAACCTGAGGAGATGACAATGGAAGAAGAAAAGGAGCAACACAAGGATCCATTAGTGAAAAATATTCAAGAAGTATCCAAGTAATTAGTGGTTGTTCTAGAAAAACCTCAACAAAAACTGCAAGAGACAAAGGTGAAAACTATTATTGCAAAAGGTTGGATAGGAGAATTGATTTCCAAAGAAGAAGAAGAAGAAGCGGTGCCTGTGAAGGCTATACAAATTTCAAAATTATCTTTCCCAAAAGCTACCAAGACTCCTAAGAAGGATAGGGTCATCACAAATATTTATACTAATCCATTCGGATCTAGGACTTTGGAGGTAGCAATCCCAAATTAGGGGAAGAAAAGATCACTCTTGAGGATTATAATGTTCAATTCATTTCTCTAGGAAAACCTTTAAGAGATGCATTGAAGCAAGGATTTTCAAAAGCAGTTAGTGACTTGTTACACAAAGTGGATGAGGATAGGGTAACAAAGAGATAACTAAAGGAATGAGTTAAATCAATGAATTCATGTCTACAATAATTAGTTGTCCAATCTAGTGTGAGCCAAGAAGAAATCTCCATAGCTGCTCCTGAAGTTATAGAACATGTTGAGAAAGTTGTTTAAAAAGTTCAAGATGTTGAAACTTGGGTAGAAAAGGTAATTAAAAATGGAAAAGAAACCATTGGAAAAGCCATAATAAAATATGAAGAGATTAAAAATAAAATCAATGAAATTGATGAGTTAATTGAACAATGTGATAATGAGTTGTTCTATTTTGAAGGAGTTATCCCCAAATTGAAATGAATTACTCAACTCAATGAAGATTTGGTTGAAAGGGAATGAATTTTATCACTTTAGAATATGGGAATTAGTATGCTATTGAAGAATTCATTGCAATCAAGATTGAGGTTTTAAAGGAGATCAGGGAGAAAATGGAGACAAAAAAGAAATGGGTGGATAAGACTATAGAAACCATTGACTTGAAATTGGAGGACATGGTATTGGAAAAGTGCAAAAAGAGTTATGGTGAATTGGAAAATTAATTCTTATCGGGTTCCTTTGGGAAAAACATCCAAAAAGAAAACTTCTCCTATGAATTCATCAAGACATTGATGAGGATGGAAACTAGGATTTCAGAATTAAAAGCAAGACCATGTGAGTATAAACAAAGGATGGATCAATGTGTGAATGCACTAAGTAAGAAGTCCCTCATACTCCAACATCACACAGGGCAAGATCAAGATGAGATAACAGAAATATGATGCATATATAGAGAGGCAACCAAAGGAAGAAGAAGGTGATGAAAATAAAGATGCATACATGAGGACCGAGGAACAAGCCTGGGCTTGTTTTATTTGAACTTTATTTTCATCACTTTTTAATTACTACTCTTGTTTCATAAGAGCTGAATATTAATTTGAAGTTTTTATTTTCACACATGAATGTAATTTGATACAATGCATTATATTTTTATATTGCTTGGATTATATTTCAAATCCATTATGAAGCATATGAACTAATGTAAATGCTCTGTTATCTTTTGTATTGTGGAAAAATAAAAATAGGGATGTATAGCGGCCCTTGCCCATGAAAAGCACATACATTTCTCAAAATATTACATCAAAAAGGGGAATCAAGAGAAGACAAATATTCAATCATTCTTTACTCCCACCTTAATATATTCTCCAAAAGAGGATATTTTACTCAATAGCCTATTCTTTCTTGGTATAAAATACCCTGAACCATGAGATGATTGAACAAATATGACTTCCCCAGCCAAATTACGAGACATCCCCATGTCCCTTAATGTGTTAATGTCCATCCTAGGACCATCCATAATCTTATTATGAAGGGAAGATACCCGATCCAAGATATCTAAACCACCACCAAGAAATGTTATTTTCCCTTACACGTTATAAGGAGTAGAAGAAGGTCAAGTGGGAGCAATTGGAGTGGTTGGACGGGAAATCCTTGTGGGTCTTGGAAATAATGGGAAAAACTACCTAGATCTGGACTCACTTTTGTGCCTTCTTGTGAAAGGTGGATAATCCCTTGGGATGGGAACAGGTTGAGGTCCTGACAACTTGTGCTCCATCAAAGAATATTTTTTTTTGAAAGTGTTGAGGGAAGTAAAATAGACTTACCTTTAAAATTTGATGCCATAGGATTTTGAAGAAATGAAGGCCCTAATTCCTCTTCATCTAAAATTATAATAGGGGGTTGAGAACTAGATTCTCTCCTTTTCCTTCTTGTTGACAGTGGTGGTGTTGCAGATTATTGAGATGACATAGGTCTTGTTGGACCTTTCTCTAAAGAATAAAGACACTGCTCTAATTCATCCATCTTACAAGCAATGGCAGACACAACATCCATTAATTTCTTATCATAGATCACATAAGACTTAGAAGGAATCTATTTTTGAACAAAGCTTTCTTCACACAAGAAAGGGCATTCATATTCAGTTGCTCCTGCTACAGTAGACCTTCTCTCAATCCAATTTTTTTTCAACACCTCTACCTTTTTCTGATTCTCCCATTGAAAGAGGTGATAATACATAGATTTAAATTCTTAAAAAACATGATTAATCTTGATTAACCTTATCATGAGAGAAATCCGAACTGCCTAGTGTGTCAAAATCCCTTTATTGTCCCTTGGGTTAGCTATCTCAAACAAAGCCATACCGAACTCTTCATCTGGGCCTGACAAGTCAAAAAACTGATTCAAGTCCTCTGAAGATATTTCATTCAAGCTTGTTGCTACCACTACCCTTTCCATCACACTGGAAAATAATTTTGCAAAAATATATCACGTTCAAAGGTAAAGAAAAAATGCATTTTAAAGGAGAGGTAGATGAGCCACATTTATAGAAAGAACTATACATGTGAGTTGAATTGGACAAAATCATTTCCATTAAATGAGCAAAGATTTCTTTCTCAGCTCGCACAAGGGAGATAAATGTGAAGCAAAAAAATTTCTTGCAAAAGGATGATAATCAACTTGACATGACAAAAAATAGGTAGAAAACATCCAATTCTGAACAATGCAGAGAAGACTATGTGTATCCCGAGGGAAATATGGTAAAAATAATAATGATTAACAATCACATGAAGCCATTCTAGGGGCACCCAAGAGTTATGGAAAGGAATTTCCAAACTAACATAGAAGAAGCCAACATTGATGATGTCGGGATAAATAACATTTAATTTGCCACATAAGAATAAAATACACACCTGGTAATATTTTTGATGCTTTTCTCCACTTGGCACAATAAAGAATAAGATATTCCAACAAAATAATAAAAAATATTCCTTGGGAACATTTGGTGAAATTTTTTAGATTTTTGGGGGGGAAAAACTCAAGGAATGAAAAAATAAGTTGTATAGATATGAGTTTCTAAATTTTTTTAGAGAAAGGCGTAAACTGAGGGTGACCATTTTTCCAAGAATTTTTCTGAGAAACTTGTTAATTTCCTTAGCCTTCAAATTGAATCATGTCAAGATGGTCGCGAGCATACAACCATTGATAAACATTGAGACTAAAAATGAAACTTTCCCTTGCTGATAAATTTGATGAGCCCTGAGTTAATTGTGTTAATCATGAGCATTGTTGTGTCTACTTTTAAGCTGATATGTTTCAAGTAGCTATTCATGTTCTTGTTGTAATATTATGTTAGGAATTCCTCTAAATCACACAAGATCTTATTCTTTTGGTAGTATTGGGGTAATTGCAATTATGTTGTGAGAGGAGATTTCATTTCATTATGTAATAAACAATTTTAAATTCACTTTACTTCCATTTTGTTGATATAGGTTGTTTGTTAGTTTATGAGTGTATCTTAGGCGTGATATACATGGGATTCTTGATGTTTAATTGAGTCCTTAACATGAGATTTTATGTTTAAATTATCAAAGAATATGTGAAACTGTGTATCTTTGGGCTTCCATGGGTACACATCTTCTGGTTGAAGGTTCATTGTTGGTTATTTGAAGTTTTTTCATCATCTTGTTTGGTATATTTTCCAGCCTTTGTTAAAAGTTTCTAGAAATTTGGTATAATCAACTTTATCCTGCTTAATTCCCCAAAAAATCACATCCAAAAATGATAAATCCTACGTGAACACCCATGCTTGTTATGTGTATACTAATGTGCTATAATTTAACAAGAAATATGCAAAAGCAAGTGGGTTTTATTTCTGTCTCTAGTAACCCAAACCTTTTCTAGAAGGCATCTGTATTTTCTAGGGTGACAACTTGTGAGAGTTAGATCATGTTGTATTGACCATGTCTTCTCAAGGTTATTTTTCAAATGCCCTAAAAATGAGATTCAAATATTATTTATCCATTCATTTCCCTTACAAATACAGGTTACAAAATAGGCCCTCTCACCTTGGTTGAAGGAAAAACGTAAGGTAGTAGGGTAGGTCAAACCCTTAGCACAATGTTATCCAACTTTTCCCAAGATCGAGTAACAAAGAGATAGTTAGATACCTCCCCGGCTATAAAAAGATTAAAATTCTGATCTATATTTCTCTAAGCATCCCACTCAGCCTATTTATGCTTCTTGAATTCAAAGGGAGAACTGATTTGGGTACCAAAATCAACCATCAAACTGAACTAGGCTATATTTCTATAAAAAATCACCTCCGAATCTTCCTTAATCCTTGAATTTCTTAACTGTTGTGTGAAGGTCTGTCGACACTAAAATTTTCCTCCGTAATTTCTATTTCATTAATGTATGTATTAGGAATAGGATTTTGTTAAGTATAATTAGTAGTAGCATCCGATAGAAGATAACGGCACTGCCAGTATGACGCCACCAATAATGTACAGTACGATAATAGTCAAAAGTACAATAGGAATGTTGTGGTAAAAAGTAAATATTTGTCGTAAGTGGTCGGGTAATGTTAAAATGTCAAAGTTTGGGTAAGTAGAGAAGTAGAGTTTACATGATTAGGAATTAGAAATATTATATTGGTAATAAGGATAAGGAGTGAGGTCATAAATATTTTGTGTATTTTATTTATAAAAAATCTAAAAATGTGGAACCCATGTGAAATGATAAGGTTTATCTTATCTTGAGAGATAAGCTTACATGTACAGATAAAAGTTAAGGTATGGAATATGATTCGTCAAAGTGGATTTATTATCCTATCTTAGAGATAAGATGGATAAGCCTGGAAGTTCTATAAATAAAGAGGCCACCCCCCCTCATTTAGCATAGAAGGAAGTAGTGAGAAATATTGTAGGAAGTGTGTGAAG
The DNA here is from genome assembly GCA_019776745.2 of Taxus chinensis. Lineage (NCBI taxonomy): Eukaryota > Viridiplantae > Streptophyta > Pinopsida > Cupressales > Taxaceae > Taxus > Taxus chinensis. The sequence goes on from CM034146.1 coordinate 685,419,889, forward strand.
GAAGCCATCAGTTTAAAGGTGTGTTGAAGAAGCCTTTAAGAGGTGTAATTGTAAAGTTTATCCCATAGTCTTGGTGAAAGGAAAGTGAAGTCAATAACACTTGAAGTACCTCATGGGTGAGATTGTAACAATTTCATGTTAATATTATAATTTACTTTGATATTTCAGATTTGTCATCATTCCTGTCTTATCATAGTCGATGGTATTCTTGTGTTATGTTTGTTGTTTTGTTTCTAGATTACATCCACCAAACTAAAGGTTGTGCATTAGTAAATAATCATAGCACGAGGAGTTCCCAGTGAAGAATTATCATAGTGCCAGATTGGTAATGACATTTTGGTTCTGTTGCTGGGACCATTCCTCGTTGGTAGATTTTCTGGAGAGATATTCCCACTTAGTCAAAAATCAATTGGAGGGTAACCTTATTTTTACTGTGCATAGTAGTTACCATGGTAAAGTCATTTTTGCCGTGAATAGTGGTTACCCATGGTAAAGTTATTTTTGTTGTGAATAGTATTTATCATAGTAAAGTCACTTTTTATCATGAATAGTATTTACCGCAGTAACTTCACTTTTTACTGTGAATAGTGTTTACCACAGTAAATTCAGTTTTTACCGCAGTAAGTCAAGTTTTACCATAGTTACCGTGGTCATTTCTATTTTACTGTAGAAAGGTGTAAAGTCACTTTCTATTACAATGATTCCAATTATTTGTGCACATAAGTCTTGTTGATTTTACTTGTGGGTTGGTATTTTACGGTGGTTACTTTTGAAAATGGGAAAGATTCCTATTTTTTTAGCTCAATCTAATGAAGATTCTTCCTCTTTCATTTAAGAGTTTAAATGATCTTGTATTTGTAATGGCCTTATAAGAAGGGAACAATGGACTGAATTTTTCCCTACTTTTTTGGATGGTTCACCGCACTTAGGTGGTCTGAAACACTAGGTGATAATGTGAAAAATTCATGGGATATATTAACTGAAAATTTTCTTGAAGAATTTTGTGAACAACAAAAATATGCAGATCTCATGATCGAGATCACAAAGCTATCCCAAGGAGAGAAGAATAAGATAAGGGATTATCATGCTCATGTTCTAGAGCTAAAGAGGAAGCTCGATGCCCAGATCTGGAAGGAATGATTAGTGGATGGGTTGATGAATGGTGTGGATAATCTCCTATGTAAGCACTTCATTCTTGGGATAAAGCCAGAGATCAGAAAATGAGTTAAGTATGACCATCTAGCTACCATAAAACAAGAAAAGGAGATTGCAAGAAGGCAAGAAGAAAGCATGGAAGAGGAGCCCAAAGAAATTGTTGCTAAAGTAGAGCCTACACCAGCACCTTTGGTCCAGAATCCACAACCAACTCCCGGTGAGCACAAATATTTCTCCTAGTACATCTACTGAGTATGAAGATCTGCTAAAAAAGATGGGTCAGTTAACTATTAATCTTCTTCAATGAAAAGAATTTAGTTCTACAGGGAGGAGATAGAGGTCCAAAAAGAAATATTTCTGAAGTTGTATGTTATGGCTGTTATAAAAAATGTCATTATAAGTATAATTTTATAGATAGAGTTTCTACATTTGGTTAAGGGAGATAATGATAAAGGAAAAGAACCTGTGAATTCAATTGATGTAGTAGATAAGAGCTGAAATAATGAATTAGATGTGTTTTTAACAAAAAGAAAGAAAGAAAAAGATAATCAAGATGGAAATGATCCTAAGAAGATGAAAGGAGAAACTAGTAAGAAACATAGCAGAAGAAAGTTGGGTGTGCAAGATTTTCTTGATTTCACAGGAGCAAGGACCATACTCCATCTTGGAAGATCTGTCCAAAAGGCCTGAAAATATTACATATGGTCAACTCTTGTCTATGTCTTCGGAGAAGAGGCGGGAGCTGCGAAGTGGACTCAATGCTCGACGAAGAAAGGAGGTTGAGGTCCCTATTTTGGAGGCAGAGGCAGATCCCTATGCTCCACAAGCTAAGGTATTATGTAATGGTATTTCAATTCATGATGTCTTAGTTAATGGAGGTGTTGCAGTTAATGTAATGAATGATTCTGTAATGAATATGTTGTTGGGTTTAAAAATTGATCTCCCTTCAACACTTATGTTAAGATCATTAAATAAGGGAAAAACTAAACCAGAAGGTGTAGTTTCAAATGTGGCAATATCTGTTATGGGTATTGTATGTGTGGTAGACTTTCAGGTAATGGAAAATAGTACTGTTGTGTACCCAATGCTGCTAGGAAGACCCTGGATAAGGAGATTTCATGCAAGAAACTACTGGAATGAAGGTTTCATGAAACTTGGATGTGGTAGAGAGAGGGTGAAGATAAACATGATCCCTCGACATCATAAGGCAGAACCTGTGGATTCAAGTGATGAAACTGATGATTGGACATCCTCTGATTACTCTAGTACCAAGTGAAGTGGACACTAAAGATGAAGAAAGTGAGGTTGATGTTTCAGTCATGGATATCCTTCCAGTCACACCAACTCATGACCCCAGAAAATTATCTGAAGAAGAAGTTGACGATCGTCTCCAAAAAATAAAGATTGGTGATGTTGTCCTGGAGAGTGAAAAGGAATCTTACCTCCAGCTCTTTCGAAGGTACATACACATATTCACTTTTAATTACAAAGAACTCCGTCAAGTAAGTTGGGTAGAACATTCTATTGAGCTAGTAGATGGTGCTAATCTCATAAATCAAATGTCATACAGAATGAATCCTAATTTTTCCAAGACTTTAAAAGAAGAAATAGACAAGTTTCTTGATGTAGGATTCATATTTGTTGTGGAGAATTCAGAATGGGTTTCTCCCATTGTGATCTTAATAAAAAAGAATGGGAAGCTACGCATTTTTGTTTATTACAGGAAGCTCAATAAGGCAACAAAGAAGGATCATTACCCTCTTCCATTTTCAAATCAGATTTTGGACGAAGTAGATGGTCAGAAGTGCTATAGTTTTGCTAATGGATATAGTGGCTACAACCAAGTTTGTATAACAGATAAAGATCAGCTAAATACCACGCTCACCACTCCTTGGGGAACGTTTGCTTATAGATTTATGCCTTTTGGGTTGTGTAATGCTCCAGCAACATTCCAGTGTTTGATGAATAGGGTGTTCGAACCCTACATTGGGACCTTCATCAGAGTATTTCTGGATGATTTTTGCATCTATGGGAGAAAGTTGGACCACCTGCACCAAATAGAGACAGCATTTCAAAGGTTAGATGAAGCACAAGCCTCACTAAACCCTACAAAGTGTGTCTTTGGATGTTGTAAAGGCATTTTGTTAGGGCGTGTTGTATCTAGAGATGGTATTGGTACTGATCCTGATAAAGTTTCAAAAATCAAAGATTTACCATTTCCTATGAATAGAAGTAAGTTGAGATCATATTTAGGCCATGTAAGTTACTATAGAAGGTTCATTAAGAATTTTTCAAAGATTGCACAGCCACTAACCCAGTTCTTGAAGAAGGATGTTACTTATGAACCAGGGAATAAGGCGCATGAAGATTTTGGACAACTGAAGGAATCCCTGGTGTCTTCACCTGTTTTAAAGATTCCAAACTGGAGCAAGCCATTCATTGTGTACACTGATGCCTCAGATATAGCACTAGGAAGTACTTTGAGCCAAAAGGATGAAAATAGGAATGAACATCCAATTTACTTTGGGAGCAGACAAATGAGAAGTGCTGAGGTAAATTATACTGTAACTGAAAAAGAGGCTCTAGCTATCATTTTTGTTGTAAAGAAGGTTTAGAAATTACTTACTAGGGAAAAAATTTCTAGTTGTAATAGATCATCAGGCTCTAAAATATATTGTAAATAAGCCTAACCCATTAGGAAGGATAGCAAGATGGATAATTTTGCTACAAGAATTTGAATTTGATATCATAGATAGGCCATGAAAGAAGCATGTCAATACAGATGCACTCTCTCGAGCCTATGATGGTTTAGGATCATCTTGTGATGATGATGATTTCCTCGATGCAGTATTGTTATCCCTTGACACAATCCCTAGTGAATACATAGATATTTGGAATTATATGAATGAATTCAAGTTTCCTGATGGTGCCAATGCAAAGACTAAGAGAAATATTACTCAAGCCAGTCGTCCATATTCTATTTTGGATGGAGTATTATTTTGAATTAGGACCTGATGGATAGTACAAGAGGGCAGTTGGACGTGATCAAGAGATGGAACTGCTAGAAGAATTCCACAATGGTACATGCGGAGGGCACTTCTCTGGAAAATTTACAGCAAGAAGGATCTTGGATGCAGGTTATCACTGGCCTACTCTTTTTAAAGATTGTTATAATTATTGTAAGACATGTGATGTTTGTCAAACACATGGTAACCGTAAGACTTCATTAGCTCCATTATGCCCTATTCTTCCACTTGGTCCCTTTGAAAAGTTGGGAATAGACATTGTAGGTCCACTTCCAACTACCTCACGCCAAAATAAGTATATTGTAGTTGCCACAGATTATTTAACCAAGTGGGTTGAAGCTAGGCCATTGAAAACAACTTCCATGGATGAAGTGGCAAGGTTCATATATGAACACACTGTCACCAGATTTGGTTGTCCATTAGAAATTGTAATAAATCAAGGAAGCCACTTCATTAATGAGGTGGTAAAATCCCTAGTCAATAATTTTTATATTAAGCACAGGAAGGAAACAACATACAAATCCAAGCACAAATGGACAGGTGGAACGAACAAATTTTGTGTTATGTCGAATTCTAGCAAAAGATGCAGCCTTATAGGTACATAAGTGGCATAAGAGGATTCATGCAGCATTGTGGGCATATAGGGCAACATCAAAGTCAGTAACAAGATACTCCCCCATTTCAGTTGGCTTATGGCATTGATCCATTTCTTCCTATTGAGTTTGATATTCCCACGGTCAGAGTAAGGGAAAATAAAAGAATGGATGAAAGTGATTCAGTAAAAAGAAAGGTTGGTACATCATCATTTGCTAGAGAAAATGAGGGAAATAGCTGAGGATACAAGCTTTAAGAAGAAAATGAAGCAGAAGGAATACTTTGATAAAAAATATCCAGTGGTCTCCATTTCATGTGAATGAATTGGTTCTAGTATATGATTCCAGATACAAAAAAAAGAAGATAGAGAAAATTTCTTCCAAAATGGATGGGGCCCTACAAAATAGTAGCTGTGCATGAAAATGGTACATACCTACTGGAGGATTTGGATGGCACTCCTATTACGAAATAGGTCAACCACGACAAGTTGAAGATTTTCCAAGCACTAGAAGAGTCTACTCCGAGGATGGAGTAGAAGCTAGGAAGGGGGAAGATGTCGACACTAAAATTTTCCTCTGTAATTTCTATTTCATTAATTTATGTATTAGGAATAGGATGTTGTTAAGTATAATTAGTAGTAGCGTCCGATAGAAGATAACGGCGTTGCTAGTACAACGCTACCAATAATGTACAGTACGGTAATAGTCAAAAGTACAATAGGAATGTTGTGGTAAAAAGTAAATATTTGTCGTAAGTGGTCGGGTAATGTTAAAATGTCAAAGTTTGGGTAAGTAGAGAAGTAGGGTTTACATGATTAGGAATTAGAAATATTATATTGGTAATAAGGACAAGGAGTGAGGTCATAAATATTTTGTGTATTTTATTTGTAAAAAATCTAAAAATGTGGAACCCATGTGAAATGATAAGGTTTATCTTATCTTGAGAGTTAAGCTTACATGTACAGATAAGAGTTAAGGTATGGAATATGATTCATCAAAGTGGATTTCTTATACTATCTTAGAGATAAGATGGATAATCCTGGAAGTTCTATAAATAAATAGGCCACCCCCCTCATTTAGCATAGAAGGAAGTAGTGAGAATTATTGTAGGAAGTGTGCGAAGGAAGCCATCAGTTAAAGGTGTGTTGAAGAAGCCATTAAGAGGTGTAATTGTAAAGTTTCTCCCATCGTCTTGGTGAAAGGAAAGTGAAGTCAATAACACTTGAAGTACCTCATGGATTACATCCACCAAACTAAAGGTTGTGCATTAGGAAATAATCATAGCACGAGGAGTTCCCAGTGAAGAATTATCATAGTGTCGGATTGGTGATGACAGGTCTTAGAATCATGATTCCAATGAGACTAATTTTACATGATTGCATTAAGGGATGAAAAAATTTGATGGGCTTCCTGAGTGATTACAACTAATTTTTTTTTCACAGGTCTTTCTTGCAATATGTGGGGATGACAATTAAAATTTTGGTTGAAAAGATAATTTAATAATTTTACTCCTTCCTCCAATGTTTTTTGCTTATCTTTAAATGATTTTTTATTTAAAATTATGTGGGTTCATCATTATTTTTGTTTCTTTTAACGAGGGGGATTGATTTTCTTTAAAATAGTGCATTTGAGCCAGCTCGGCCAGCATGCCTGAGATGGTTCTATTTTTACATTGTTGCACTTTTCATTTGTATCGGTGAGCCACTAGATGTGTTGGTGAGCCATCTATTCACTTTAGACCCATTTCATTTTCACACCGGCCCCATTATCCACACTTCCAGGTGGATATACTAGTGACCCTTATTATCATGTGTCAACCCCAATGCGGCCAACTTACCTTGCATTCACAGGCCACACACTTAACACTAACTTGTTTGCTAAACTCCCTGCTCTTCGTGGAGGCCCCACGTAACTTTGGGGTGTCCTCTACTTTTGACCCTTTTAGAGTTGCGCTGAGGGGCCACGTGGAGACGTCTGTGGTCTTATCTCACCCGTGTTGTTCGGGCCATCAACTTCCACCATCACCATGAGACTCACTGTGAACTTGGCTAAGGGCACGAAGAGTTATGTCATAAGCCATACCTTCAAACTTCAACTCGGTCCAATTTATTGCAAAGTCCACATGAGCTCCCCATTTTGTTGCCCACTTGGCATGACTATGTGCTTTGCCGAGCTCACTCGGCTCTCCATTCTCTTACCAGATGGGTGGGTTATAAGCTTGTGTATGTATAAGAATGGTTTAACCTTCATTCCTAAGTCTCGCCTCATTCGAAAGAAAAAGTTGGTTCACTACATGGATTTGATGTTCATTTTAGCTTATCCTCTCGAATGCGTTGCATACAATTCTTGGAATTCGATGACTTGATGATATTTTCCAATTAGGGATCTTGACCATGTTTGTTTATTTCATCAGCGTATAAAATGAGATCAACCACCTGGCCAATGGCTCAGTCACACTTATGGTTTGTTCCCCTTCTAATACAACCTGGAAAAGAGTTTGATTGCTTATCATGGATTGTTTCTCCTAACAGGTGAAATTGAAAAATCTTATTGCAAAAGGAGCTTGGCTGATCTTTACACAACTTGAGTGGAACACGTAGCTTGGCATTGATGAAAATGGGTTTGGTCATGACCATTAGCTTGTCTCTTCTGAATGATCCCGATCTATCAAAAGTGGCTCGATCCGCACTCATAAAAAATGGGCTCGATCAATATGGGAACAACTTGCCCTTTAACTTACAACTCACCTGTAATCAAACTAGCATGATGTAATCCCAAGGAGCTTGATACAAAATTGGTTCTCTTCTTCCTACAAGACAACTTGGTTTCATATCAATAAAAATTGGTGTTTGAAAGTAACTTTGATGAACTATCCCTCGAGCTAAAAAAATCTCCATTCAACATTTATACCTTCCTTAAACATTTTATGGAATTTTTAGATTTCCTACGTACACTAAAGCTCTGTGGAGATGCTGGGGAATTTTCTAGACAAAATATCAAAGTTTTCATTCCTTCTACAAGTAGATCCCTATCATTGAGGTAATGCAATATTTCCCATTATCCCATTTCACAAGGGGAGTAAAATAGGATAACAAGTACAACAGTAGAAAGAATGCTAGAATGAATATTGGGTGAACTCAAGAGTGTGAGGACTAGACTGGATGTTGTGGAGGAGGATAATAGACGAGGTATTAAGGCTCTAAAAGCATAGAAAATTGATGAAGGATACAATATATATGTCAGTGAAATATGGCATCCAAGAACCATATCTCATGAGGAACAAATATCATAGATGAATATTTTCTGCTCTTTTGGGAGGTCCTCCTTAAGAGAGATGAAGTACAAGAGGGATGTGAAAAATAAGAGGATAAGATCCAACTCAGAGTGGACAATGAAATAGGAGATATTGTGTGAAGATTATGCCAACAATGTACAAAAGATGGAGAAATCGAGTTTTTGGTGTATAGAAACTAAAGCATTATGTGTAGGAGAATTTTCTATAAATGCAGTAGGAAAGGAAACTGCATAGTTGAATGTTTAGGGATATCCCAGAATGAGAGAAAGGTGTATAGGAGTAGGCATGCATAAACTGAAAAAAAGGATAAAAATAGAAATGCAAAATCACATGACAAAAGAGAAGGCGATGAAGATTGAAAATGGACCTCCATAGGAGGAGAAGTGAAAAATATTTTACACAAGGTGTAAAACTAAGGGAAAGTGTTGCTTGGTCATGGTGGATAGTGGAACCACTAAAACATTGGTGGTGGATGATCTGGTTCAAAAGTTGGGATTAGAGCGCAGGAGGCATCCCAAACCATATAAAAGTGACATAGTTGATGGAAGGCTAAGAGGAATTTTTTAGGGATTAATGTGAAGTGGATATGAGGATTAGAGGATTTAATGATCACGTGATGTGAGAAATCCCATTGATTTATGACCGTCATGTCCTAATGGGTAGACCATGGCAATATGACTATGGGATGTTTTATGATGTGAGATAAAACACAATGAGGGTAAAAAAGGATTGTAAGACCTTCAATGGTTTAACATTGCAAGAGGAAGGCATAGAGCACAAGAGTCACATGGGAGTGCACAAAATAATTCAACAGGAAGACCACGTGACAAATAAATAGAGTATTACATGAAGGAATATGGAGAATAACATATCAAAAGTTGTACGAGGGTGAAGGATGAAGAGGACATAACCCAATAATGTGTTGTGATGCAAAAATATACAACATAAGGAAAAGGAAAAGGATGAAGAGTACACTTTAGATCTATGAAAATGAACAAGAGTATTATGCCAAACATAGAGGTGGATAAAAGATAATATGTGAAGGTCGAGGAAGATGGCCTAAGATCACAACTAGAGGTGATATAAAAGGAATGGATGTAATTGTATAGATCCCATTTGATAAATGGGAAAAAGAGATTGTGTAACTAAGTGAAGAAGAGTGTTCCAGAGTGGAGACCTTAATTTAAGAAAAGGAAGAATGTGAAAGTAAAATTGCGTGTGATAACTGATACACATTTCCAAAGGGAGAAAGTAAAAAAAAAGTTCTCTCGGAGGAAATAGAAGAAGAGTTAATGGTGAAAACGTTGTGGTATTGTATGATGAGAATACGCGAGTAGAGATCCATATAAATCTCGAAGTAAAGCATAGATAGGAACAGACAAGTAATGATTGATGTAGTAGTTGGAAGGAACTATGACATGAGGTTGATATTTCCCTGAAGGTAACAACACAACATCCAGTGGTGTAGGTAGTTTTGCATGAAAAAATATACTGGAAAAAGAGGGATGATGGAGAAATAGATCTAAGTAGGTCTCATAAAAAGAGGTGAATAGGAGGTCACTAAGGGATATGTGTGTAAGGAGAATTTTTCAAAGTCAAGAGAAGAGAACAAAAGGCATGTATTTATAAAGTAGGCCATGATGAAAGGAGATAAATGTGTGGAGAGTAAGAATATGGACTTCCATGAGAGAAAGCATAAGGGGTGCACAAAATAATCTAGGAGCTAAGTGCACAAGATAATTATGTTTAGATCCTTTTAAGATTAATAGATTGTTATGGAATGAAAAACAACTACAAATGAATGCAAGGATCACTATAGGGGTGATTCTGATTAATTATCTTCCAATATTAACCATATAATATCAAAACAATGTATTGATGATTACAAATAGTGTTTACAATATGTTATAAGCTCAAATATACAAGAAGAGAGATGCATTTAGCTATATAGGGCAGTGTAGAAGATATTTGGGTGCACATAATAGATAAATTGGGGGTAATAAACCTACAGATGCTTCATTCTAGAAAATGTAACTTGAAACTACATTCATACATAACTATACATCTTTTTCATGATCAGTTGTACATTCAATGACCTATTGTATGGTCTCTAACCTTCTTGTAATGAGGTTATGCAACATGTTGGTGCCCTTTAGTGGTCTAGAAATATGTCTTAGTGTTAAATCCTAAGTGTTGCACAATATCAAAACCATCCAAATGTAACTCAATGTTAGAACATAATATTAATTTCCTATAAACCTTAGTTTATAATTAATAAATTAAAAATATTTATATTCTTAATTATTTAATATAAACTAAGTTTTCTTGTGTTTAATTGATTATTACTAATTAATATTTAAATCGAGGTGCCATTTTACAAAGTCACATCCTGTCACTTAATTGGTTCATGACCCATGGGGTAAAATAAATATGATCATGGGGCATGCTCATGGTAATTTGAAATCACATGGTGAATTGGTGGAGAGGAGCAAGGAGGGATATTTATTGGAATATAATAATGTTTCTTTGATAAATGGAATATCTCTTTTCATTGTGGTTTTTACCCCTCGGAAGTTTTCCACATAAATTTTGTGTGACAATTATTTATTTGGTTATTTCATAGTTTAAATGTTATTCACTAATGTTTATTGAAATATATTAATTGGTTAATCTAATCCTCATCTAAACATTGTACCAAAGATGAGTTAAATTATTTAACTAACCAATCCAGTGTGTCGGTTGGGTTGCTTGGTTAGGTGGGTAGTTTGAAAATATATGCTAAATACCCCCATTCCTCCTTTCCTCACAATATTACATATATTAAAAATGTTTCAAGACTTCCAAGTTATTTATGTGTGGTGATTGGTGAGAGATTGCTCAGGACCTAGAAATAAAAGGTAAGGGTAAAGTTTGTTTGAAATATTTTATTATTTTCCTATAGTTTCTAAAGTGTGTAGGTGAAAATAAATATATGGAGTGAGATACAAATCCATGATTATAGGAAATCAATTTTTCCTATTGGCCCAAGTTTCACTCATGTCCCCCGTGTCCCAGTGTGACCTTGGCAAGTTTAAATTGGTATTTCATCTATGTTCTTTGAAAAAGGTATTATTAATGTCATAAGAACCCTTTAAATAATAACGGTTTGCATTTAAATTTTAAAACTATAATATTAAATATTTCTAGTAATGTTTTGAAACTATAAAACTATATGTTAAAAACACCTAGAATTTGTATTATAGAATAAAACTATAGTTTATATCAAATACTATAACATATATTAATTAAACTAAAATTTTGTTAGGGACTGTACGTACCCAAAATTGTAAGGTACTGTACTGCGGAAAGGTGTAATAAATAACCCAATGATGATTCAGGTCTCTTCGCAAGGTGTTCGGGATCCAGAAAGAGCTCTTCGGATATGTGTTAACATCCCGCATGCCCCGCTTAGCCCCTGCGTGCTTTGTTTTCCCTATTTTTCCTCTCTTCTTGGCTTTTTGATCTTCAGTGACGAAACCCGCCGCCCTGCCTGGGCGGCGGTCTCGTGACCGCCGCCCTGAACAGGGTGGTGGTCCTGTAACCACCGCCCTGAGCAGGGTGGCGGTCCTTTACCGCGTTTTCTAGAACGTGCTTTTGACGGAACGCACGCAAAGATCAACGCTTTACCAGCTTTTCTTGCCGACTTGAGCATGCATTTATGTTTTTGGTCCCCTGGAATAGTGTTTTTCTTTTGTTTAATGTTTAGGAGTTCAGTTTGGATTTGATCTTTGCATGTTTGGATTCCTATAAATGCATGGTTTGTGCACATGCAAATGGCCCCTGATTTTAGTTCTGAATTTTACTCCAAATTTGCTTTTGAATTTCTTGTTGCATTAGATTTAGTTTTCCTTTTCTTTGAATTCTTAGTTTTCTCATTTGAAGTGCTTTGGTTAGTATTGTGTTGCAGCTGGTAAGCCACATATCCAACTTGTGCAAGTGCAAACATTATTTGGGCCACCATTTTCACTCCAACTTTCATGTTTTCAGTACTATGGTCTTTTAGCTTGCTTAGGATTGGTAGCATAGTTTGTTACAGGTTTGTTTTAGCTTTGTGTTGCTGTTGGTAAGCCACAGATCCAACTTGTGCAAACATCATTATTGTTTTGGAGTAGAATAGTCTAGGCAGCCATTAAAGTTGCAGGTTTTGCTCTTCATACAGACTAGTTTCAGGTTCTGGACGCTTTTGTTACACGATTCGCAGTAGACCCCGCTAGGAATTGCATAGGCCAAGTTCTGTACTCTTGCGCTATCCCTCTCCTATCCGCATTCTATTCTGTCTGCATTCTGAGACTGTCCATTGATCCAAATATCTATTCCTGTTGATGCAAGCATTACACGCTTTTCTGGATTCACGTGAGCACAAAGAACGTGGAGATCATACTGAGGGGACAAGAACACATACACCGTCGGATTCGCCACTGTTCTGCGAAATCCAGGTTCCATCTTTCAAAGTTTTAGTTAGAACTTATCAAATAAAGTAGTTAATCGCTTTATTTCAGTTATTTCTGTTCTTGATATTGCCAGTGAGGTTGTGGGGATTGATAGTTTCTGAGAAACTATGATTCATTCCTCACTTCTGAGGTAGGATCGAGAATCTTGCAGATAGATTAGTTATTTCGTTGTTTAGAATAGATATATGAAATTGCACAGACAAATAGCTACACTCGGCTATTTTTTTTGTTTTACGTTATTAGTTTAGTTGTCAATTCTAAATACTTTAAATAGCTGCTTTCTTATAAATTTCTAGAAAATACAAAAAGAAGTTATATATGCTAGAAATGTACTTAGATTTTACTTCATCATAGTTTGTTTCATTACTGCTTTTATATGACAATTACGGGACCTAGGGAGCCCAGGGAATACATTTTCGAACCAATTGTACCCCAGCCCAATACCGTAGTGGCAATAACGGATATTGATCAAAACCTTAGGATACAAGTCTTCCAAACAACAACAGACTTCCAACAAATCAGGTCACAGCTGAGAGGGTTAAATATCGAAGACGACCAAGCACATCTGTTTTGGTCAAATCAGCCAAACTACAGATTACCCTAGAAAATACCCACATGACTGTAGAAGGGCTCGAAAGAGAACAAACATTCAGGTGTGATCCTTTAGTTCCACAGCCAGACGCTGGAGACACCCTAGTAGATATAGATACCAGTTTAAGAATCCAAGTTGCGAGAACGCCTGTAAGGTATTCTGAGAAGATCGCACAACTGTTGGTTCTAAACATAGAAGCTGAAAAAGCTTACGACTATTGGATACTAGGGATCAGAACTTGATCTCCCGTATGACCATAACGGGACCACAACAACCAAGAGTCTATGGTTGTGATCCACAGATCCCACAGCCTAACGAATCCATAAAAGAATTAGACATAGACACTGGCCTATGTAAATTAGTATTTCAGTCTACTCTGATTCCACCTATCATCATTCAATAGTTATCCCTATTAGATACAATAGCCAACGAAGCTAGAGAATTTTGGACTAGGCCAGAGAATCGCCCATAGAGTGACCTTATCCACCATATGACCCTATCAGGAGAAGTACACGAAACCATCCCGGGTCATTTTCCACGCATCCCACAACCCATAGATCGAATTACGCCAGAGCTCGATATTGATTGGAGCCTTCGAGCAGTCATCCTCGCTGATCGATCTATCACACCAGTCCAAGTGAGAAGGGCCTTCTTTGCCTTAGATTCGCAAATACCATTAGTGCGTGTCGAAGAAATTAGACTGCCTAACTAGCTTGTCTGCATATTCTACCCCCACCGGCTGTCTCGGCACGACCTCGAGAGGTCGGGTACGCGGAAGAGTCACTTGTTGATTCTCACGCTCGCCTGTTACTTTTCCGACGTACAAAATTGGTGAACCCGACGTGAATCAAGAAATTCTTTCACCTTCTCTTTGAGAAGTTTCATCTTCTCCAAATCACCTTCCCTCCTTCCCATTATTTTGCGGGTATTCATATACCCCCCGAATATGTCGGGATTCGATGCGTACGGCAGACCCCTCTTGGGTCTTGAGGCATACTACGCCCAATAGAATAGGCAATCGTCACCCTCACTCTCAATGTGGGGCGACAACTATTCAACTAATCAATTGTCAACACAAACACCAAGGACTAGATATAACTCGTCCTTCCAAACAGAGGGGTTGGAGCAATTTGCTCAAACACAAACAGAGCCTTCAGGCTCAAACAATATGACATTGACTGGAGAATCTGCTTCATCTCCTCAGGTATTACTCAGACCACCTATTAGTAGACAATCAGATCCATACTTGGTCTTAGACGATGGACAATCAATACCTTATCCTAGGAGTGAACAACGCTCCCGGGGTATGTACCCGCCTATAGAAGGTTTACAAATACAACCCGAGACCCATTTTCAAGAAAATATCCCTACAGGAAATATTCTTGGAGAAACTTGGCAGGATAGCAATCAGTTCATGACAGGATATCACATGCCTATACAACACCGGGATATACAACAAACGCCACCAAGGCACGATATCATGGCTTCACCAAACGAATTCATTTCAAATCTAATGGAAAAGGTTAGAGGATTAGAACTTGCCCAAGCAAGTCAAAATTCAAGAATCATACAAACAGGGAGCTCCAATCCTCCGCACCATCCTAGCCAAGTGGATCTCCTCACAGGACTAGGCACATTGGGTATGACTCCTCAATATTCACAACAAGTGCCAACTAGACCCACTATCGCCAGTACTGTTCCTCTAGGTCCAGTACAAAGCAATCCATTCCTGGATAGTACCCCTTCGTACTTAAACATGTACTCCAAATCACCACAAGGGGATTTGTACTCATCCCCCGGCATGTTTACTCAAATGCAAGGATTGCCTTATGCCCCTGCCAATGCATACGTTACGCCATATCAACAACCCGTTCCGCCACCGCCTCCTCAACAGACACCATCAATGGTTGAGACATATGCGATAGGGACTTATTCAGAATATTTAAAGGAGCCCTTAGATTTCGCCATACGAAGCGTTATGCTTCCAAGGCCTCTTCCCGATTTGCCCAAATACAAAGGAGAAGGAGATCCGAATGCGCATATCAAAGCTTATGCTACAGCCATTCGTGAGTTACTCCCATGGGATGGGGTTGTTGCTAAAATATTCCCTAAGACATTGGAGGGCATTGCTCTTGATTGGTATTATAGGATACCTGAAGCTTCCATACACTCGTTCAAACAACTCGTGTCTGAGTTCATCAAAGCCTTCGACATGAACAAGCTTTTAAGGACAGGAATCAGGGAGTTCTTGCACATCAAGCAAGAACATAACGAGTCTGTCACCCATTTCATCCAAAGGTGGCGCACAGTCCTTTATTCCTCCGCAAGCGCTCCAAACATGGATCAGATGGAGCTATGCGATTTATTCCTTCATTCTCTTAGCAGAGAAGTGAAGGAAGAAGTCCAGAAGTTCCCACTAAGAACTTATGATGAGGTACTTGAGAGCGCTCTGCGAATTGATCAAGCAGCAATAGATAGTGGCCGTAAGACGTATGGAGAAAACGGGAGGTTAATCACCTCTACTAAAAATATCACAACCACCACAAACGTCAATCAAGGACCCAAAATCCTTAACAAAAATCGTGGGGTAACAACAGATGGGGTAACTGACCAGCCCAAGAGGGTAAATGTCGTTAATACTCCGTCACAAACAAACAACCAAAGAAACAACAATTTTACCCCGACGATCAATACGGTGGATTTTAATAATCCACAACAACAACAACGGTGAAATCCCATACAAGGACCAAACCAAAACTCCTTTGGTTATCAAAACCAAAATCAAAACCAGAAACAACAAAACTTTGGTCCTAATAGGCAACAGTTCGATCGGAATTTTAGACCACAATACACACCAAGCCAACAAAACGGGAATTACAATCCCAATTCTTATTGTGGTTTCCATAAAATTCAGGGTCATGACACTAGAACATGTCGTGATTACAACAAATTCATGCAACGCTTGCCAAACGAGCAAAAACAATTTTTTATGGATATGTTCTTAGCAGATCCTACGTCACCAACGGCAAATACCTTCGCAGGGGCAGTTTCCCCTCAGAACGCTCCTCTCAAGATCTTTAATGATCCAATCCCAAATCATGATAGCAATAGGTTGAAACCAACTGGAACAAACAAAGGTGCAATAACGGGAAACAACGATCACGAGGCCTCAACCTCGCTGAATCCGTTAGTCGCGCCGCAACTAGGAAGTCAACCACGACCTAAGGTAGTTGGATTAGTAGAGTTAGACTCTGATTTACCCGTTGAAGCAATTACGAGGACACGAGATTATTTCTCTCAACCAAGTCCAAGCCATCTGCCGGAAGCAGACAACATCCAGCAAACCATAGCAAAACCTATGGGTGCTTACGATCTAATTAATGATCTAACAAAAACCTTCTCGCATATTTCATTCCTTGATTTACTAAAGAATTCCCCTGCTCACAGGGCTGCTCTTTTAGAGGCGTTAGGTTTGGGTCATTTAGTTAGTATCACTCCACCACCAGAAGCACAAGTAAATCATATAGAATTTGATGTTTATCCTCCAGGACAAGCAGAGAGGGAAGTCGAATTCATATTCGAAATAAGTAAAATGCCTACAGATGCTGAGATCGCACGCCGAGGTGATCCAGCCCTACACTTGCAAGTACAAGTTTATAATAACTATGTAAAACGGGCAATGGTTGATGACGGAGCTGCGGTTAACATAGTTCCTTTCTCTTTTCTCCAAAAATTGGGATACGGAGAAACAAACTGTTCTACTACACGAAATACCTTGAGAGGCTACGATAGCCTTAAAGCCACGTCGATAGGAACTATAATACTACCGGTCACCTTAGGACCTAAAACAATCCTGACTGAGTTTTATATTATAGATCGAGAAACTAACTATAATATGATCCTCGGCCGGCCCTGGATACACCGAATGAAGGCAATCCCTTCCACGCTATTCCAAGAAGTAAGATTCCTACATCTAGGAAAGGTATTTGTAGCCAAAGGTGATCCAAAGCCATTTGACGTACACCTAGCTGATTTAAAGAAAAGACCGGGTATACACTCAGAATTCGAACTGCCAACAAATCAACTTAACAAACCCTCTGACCCAAAGCCAGAGGAAAAGTTGATACCTACGACGGATCTTGAAACTACCAACGTAGCCAAAACAATTCCAACCCCTAAAGATAAAACTAAAGAAATAGTATCATTAGGGACTACTGCGAAGATTGTTGAGTTGATAGAACAAGATTCACCAATGTTCTTACCATTCGATTCAGTAGGCATAGGATTTTCCCTAGGTGTTGGTTCCTTGCCAGCAGAAGATCTCTGTATGGTAGAAGTAGAGTGTGTAAACACAACAGATACACCTACATCCATACTCCCAGCTAAGTATTGGACTCTCCATTTCGATGGAGCTAAATGCCGTTATGGAGCGGGGGCAGGTATAATTCTTACCTCGCCCGAAGAGAAGGTCCTCCCATTCTCTTTTAAATTAAACTTTGAATGTACAAACAACAGCGCTGAGTACGAAGCACTCCTCCTTGGCCTTACCTTAGCAAAAAGAATTGGTATTAATAATATCAGAGTTTTAGGAGACTCGCAATTAGTGGCAAACCAAGTTTCAGAGGTATATGAAACTAAAGCCGAACACTTGCAACTTTACAAAAACGCTGTATTAGATTTAAGCAAGGCGTTCAACTTCATATCCATTGAAGCAATTCCACGAGAGAAGAATCTTCTCGCCGATTCGATAGCAACTTCGGCATCACGCTTCACTCCAAGCAATGAGCTAGAAGATACTCATTTCACGGTATCCATTCGTAACGAACCATTAATAAATACAATGATGGATCCTCTTTCAAACAGAAGTGAATCTACCGTCCTAAACCATGTTGGAAATGATGCGGCTACTTTGGATTACTTAAATGCCTTTGCAACACTACATCTCTCCTATCACGCGCTGGATTTATCCCTGATCCCGCATTCATCTTCCTACTTCGGAAATCCCGTAACAAATCTTCCCTCACAAAAAGAACCTAATATATACGCAGTGGAAAATGGGGATGATATAGATCTACCTCCGGCACTGCCTGAGTTCGAAGAGGGTAACGCCTCCTTAATTGAAGAAACAATCGATGTCAATATCGGAACAGAAGATGAACCAAGAATTTTAAAGTTAGGTTCTTCGTTAACCCCAGAGGAAGTAGAAATACATACTCAGGTTCTCAAAGAATATCAGAAGGCATTTGCATTTAGTTATAAAGAGATGACAGGAGTCGCACCCCACATTGCGGTACACAACCTCGTCACTAGGTCAGATGTGAAGCCAATTAAACAAAAATCAAGACCCATGAAGCCCAGAGTAGCCCTCATGGTAAAGGAGGAGGTAATAAAACTCCTTCAGGTAGGATTCATCAAGCCAGTTGACTACTCCCAATGGGTATCCAACATCGTTCCCGTTCTCAAGAAGAATGGAAAGATACACATTTGCATAGATTTTCGAGATATCAACAAAGCTTTCCCTAAGGACGACTTCCCACTACCATCCATAGACGTTATTGTCGATGCAACAGCAGGTTTTGAACTCTTGTCTCTCATGGATGGATTCTCGGGATACAATCAAATCAAAATATCCGAGCAAGATCAAGCTAAAACCACGTTTATAACTCCTTGGGGAACCTATTGCTACGCTGTTATGCCATTTGGTCTCAAGAACGCTGGTGCTACATACCAGCGGGCCATGACATACATATTTCACGATTTAATTCATAAGATCGTGGAATCCTACGTAGATGACTTGTTGGCTAAGGCCAAGAAGCGTTGTGACCACCCTGAGGTGCTCCGCATCATCCTTTCACACCTGATAGAATACGGGGTTACCCTAAACCCAGAGAAATGCGTCTTCGGTGTAACAGCAGGAAAGCTCCTAGGTTACATCATTTCGTCACGAGGAATCGATGTTGATCCAGCCAAAATTCGGGCTGTCCTCGAAATGGTCCCACCCTCGAATGAATCTGGAATCAGATCATTTCTTGGAAAGTTGGGTGCAATCCGGAGATTTATCCCGGATCTAAGCTTCGCCGTTCATCCAATCAACAATTTACTCAAGAAAAACTATAGCATTGATTGGACCGAAAACTGCAATGAAGCTTTTAAAGCGGTCAAGCGTTTCCTGCTATCACCGCCTACGCTAATGCCACCTAAACTAGATCACCCTTTAATCCTATACTCACGGGCTACTGATGTTTCGTTAGCTTGCATGCTAGCCCAAGAAGACGATGACAAGAGAGAGCGTGCAATTTATTTCATTAGCCGAACATTGCTCGATTACGAAACACGCTATACACAAGCGGAACGAGAATGTCTCGCCATAGTCTTCGCTACTAAACGCCTAAGACACTACATGCTAAATCAAGAGACAAAGGTCATAGTAAAGACGGACCATTTACGGACTTTTCTCACACAAGGGTCCTTGTCCAAAAAGGCTGGACGTTTTATAACCTTAATGGGAGAGTTCGAATTAACGTTTGTAAACCAGAAGTCAGTTAAAGGACAAATCATTGCAGATTGGTTAGCTGATAACCCGCTAAACGGAGGCGACTTAGTAAACTTAGACTTTCCAGATGAATGCGTATACTACGTCGAAACCCGACCTGCTATATCTGAGTGCCCTTGGTACACTGATATCATTAGTTATATCATGGACCATAAGTACCCAGAAGGAGCTACACCACAACAAAGAAGGCGGTTACGCATTATCGTAGCTAAGTACGTCATTATAGAGTAGGTGCTCTATCGAAAAGCATTCGATGGGATGCTCTTAAGGTGTGTTGACACAGAAGAGTCCAAGAGGATTCTCCATGAATCCCATAGCGGTATATGTGGAGGCCATTTCGGTGGCCATGCCACTTCTCGAAAAATACATCGAATGGGCTATTTCTGGCCCACTCTAGAACATGACACAATAGAGTTTGTACGCAGGTGTCATAAATGTCAGGAGTTCTCTCATGAGATCCACATGCCGGCACAAGCTTTGCAACCAATCGTTACTCCATGGCCCTTTTCTACATGGGGCCTGGACTTGATAGGGAAATTATCTCCCTCGTCCACAGACGGCCACAATTTTATAATCACGGCCACTGAATATTTCACTAAATGGGTAGAGGCCATGCCTCTTACAACTGTACCTGGTTCTGTAATCGCTAAGTTCATTTTGAACCAAATCATTTGCAGGTACGGTATCCCGCAAATCATTATCTCAGATAATGGAACTTCTTTCAAGAATGAAGAGGTTCGTGAGTTATGCAACAAATTTAAAATCAGCCATCATACGGATTCCTTGTACTATCCCCAAGCCAATGGGCAGGCTGAAGCAACAAATAAAACACTGAAAGCCATTCTCCTTAAAACAGTAAAAGAAAACAAGCGGGATTGGCATTTAAAATTATATCCGGCCTTGTGGGCCCATCGAACTTCAATAAGAACTCCGACAGGAGCAACTCCTTTCTCGCTGGTATTTGGGTCAGAAGCAGTTCTCCCACTCGAAGTTGAAATCCCCAGTCTCCGCATTTCGCTACAAGGGATTCTAGATGAGGACGCTTACAGAGAAGCACATCTTTCTCAATTAGAAAGCCTCGATGAAACTAGGTTAGACGCTGAACAACGACATAGAGTCTATGCTGACCGGATGTGCCGGAAGTACAACAAGAAGGTCTATGAACGTGGCATATACGAAGGTGACCTAGTTCTAAGGTTAGACAGCCGGATCGACAAGAAGACTGGCGAAGGAAGGAAATTCCGGCCCAAATGGTTGGGCCCATACCAAGTCACAAAAGACTACGGAAATGGTGCATACCTCTTATGCACGCTAGAAGGTGAGGAGTTTGGCGAAACAGTCAATTCTCTCCACCTCAAACGTTTCTACGCGTAAGCAGCTAATGCTGCCTATATAACTATCTACATTGCATTTTCATACAAATTAGGATCATTTTGTCCACTTGTTCTTACACAAATTGTGATCAAGGAATCTATTCTCAAAGAAATTTATTTCAAACTCGTGATGTTTCTAGCATAAAGCTCTTTAATCATACCTCTCCATCTTCGATATCATCAATCAATTCAAAATCTTTTATCAAACAAAATCAGACATGACGAAGTCCTAACGGTAATCATACCAAGATCTGCAAGTTTGTTCTCACTTTGATTTCTTCTTAGGATAGGTGTCTTGCCTATGGTCTGTTCTAGAAGCTTCATGGTGTCACATCTATCCCATATACACATCTCTTTGGAAATGAGCATATACTGACATTTTACTCAAATAGACAAGTCAAGAAGTGATTAAACAAAAAATTTTATTTTACACATTTCCTTTCCCCACCAACCTTCGGTGATGAGCTTGCGTTTCTTACTAGTGATTTAGGGTTGGGAAAGGATGGAAATGCCCTTACTCGCCTATGCCTTGCCCATGGTGATAAACCCATGCTTCTTACAGGTAGCATGGGGCAAAGTGTAGGGGGTCCTCTAAACAAAGTAAGTGTCGAAAGGTCATAAACAATCAATTCAAACTTTGAGTCAATAAACGAATGAATCAGATATTCAAAATTCCAAGAGGGTTAAAAATCCTAAAAACCCAGATTTTGTCTACTATGTGGCCATCTACGGGTCTAAGTCTGGATAAACCGCAAAGCAAGTTGCATCCAAAACTATGAAGTCATTCAGGTAGAATAAGCTTGTAGTTTTCGTTTGGTTCCACCAAAGCTTCGTCTGTCTTTCATCACTATCACTTCTCCATATTCCATAACTTGCGCCCTTCTTGACTCTTGGTGATAAGCCCTCGCATCCTACTAGTTGCGTGGAGTTAAGAGTGGGGCAAGTTAATCTGTTCATCATACTGTTTATTTTCATCACTTTGCCAAAACAAATCATGAGGTATCCAAATTACTCACAAAAGCTAAGATTTAAGATCACAGTATATCTACTATATCATGTATCAGCATCATGAAACACAAAAAGAAAGCAAACATTTACATCATCTGTTTTCCATTGCATACATTCTAGAAAGCATATAAAACATACATCGTAGTATACACACAGCAGTTGGAAATAGAAAGGACACCCACAAGTGACAAAGTTTTGATCCAAAATCGATGCATGTATATAAATAATCAATGTTTGTATACAATGCCATCATGCACTAGGCATGGTCAAAATGCTCAAAGAGCCCGTAATACACAAAAGAATATAAATACAAAAAGTCAAGTGGCCTCTCAACCCCTGCGCGATCCCGCTGAAGGTGCGCGCCCTCGCCTAGGACTCCGGCTACGCTGGCGCTCTGAATGGACGGAGGGCTCGGGGTCCCTAGGGGCAGTCGTAGTCTCGCCATGAGAGCGGCTCCTCATAAGACGCTCGGCTGTCCTATAGCCTGCCAACTCTGTACGGAGAGTTGACACCATCTTGGCCGCATGCCAAATGGGAGCGAAGATGTCAGTGTGCCTGCCGGCTGCTGAGGGCTCTCCGGCATCCACAGATAATTCCGCACGGGTCTTATCCATAGGGATCATCAAAGAATCGACGCAAACCCTACGGATTAGATCCCGCCACTCATCAACAGTCTCTGCAAAGCAAAGAAAGAAAAACGAATTAGGAACTAGGCAAGAGATTAAAGTGTACACAATACAAATATAAGGAGAGTTAACATTCGAAAACAAAATCCTAAAACAAACAAGCATTGAAAGAAGGAGAGGATAACTTACTCGGATCACCAAGCCTCCAAGATGGGTCGCCAGGGCCAGCACCTACTGCTGATGCCGCTGCCGACTGAGGAGCTGCTCCTGTAGTTGGGGCAACATGGCGCCCCGCAACGGACTCATCATCTCCACCATGGCCTCGGGAGAGTGGCTCCTCAGAAGCCACGGTCTCTCTCTCTGCACTCTCCTCCTCCCTCTCTGCCCGCAGAATATCCTGAGTATCATGCCACTCAGGATCGCTCTCGTCCGTCTGCTCCTCTGACCCTCCCTCTGTGTGCTCCTCAGAATCGGAGTCAATATCTATAGGGTCGTCACTGCTATGAGCAGGACCTGCAGCAATCTGAAGTAATGGTGCCTGAGGCGCACCAGCTCTCCCTCTGGCCCGAACTATCCCCCTGGCTGTAATAGGAACGCCAGGGGTAACCGCTGTCCAACCACGGCCTCTAGGCCCCCCTCTAGCCTCTCGGACTGATCTATAAACGGGTGCTACTGGAGGAAGCATAGCCGCATAGGGGAGGCCAAACTGCTGAGGAACCCTGCTGAAGGGATGTACCTCTACCCGACCCACACGATCAATAAGCTGCCCTGTGATGGAGCAGGAGACCAATGTCGTAGTCTCCTCTCCCCATATACCAGCCATGAGCTGGTACGGTGTAGCCTCCATGTCTGCCGTGGTAAGGGTGGCTACTGGCTGGTGAGGTTCTCTGAGCATTGACATACCTGACCATCGGGCTGCCCTCACCGCCCCGGGATCTGCCACCGCCACGCCTCTGCCATACGGAATGAAGCGCTCATACACCCAACTCATGACTAGAGTGGGGTGGCTCAAGGACTGTCCCTGCAATCGGACCACCCTGTATAAGTCATGGTAGGTGGTCCCCAAAATGTCCGCGCCCCAGGCGTATTTCCGGCCATGTCCCTCTATCTGTGCAATAATGGGGCCCCAGCAGTATAACAATGTATCCCCTCCCTTGTCCCCGATCATTCTCGAGGCAAGGATCCCCATAATGGCCTGTCGAAATACGGGGATGGGCAAAGAAGGAATAGATCTAACTCTCACTCCCTTCTTTGGCCCCGTGGAAATAGCTGCATCCCCCATATAACCTGCCCACTGTGCAATCTGTGCTCTGGACCCAGCTGTCTCCAGTGTAAGTCTCCTCCCGATGATCGGGACCCCCAGGATGCGGTAAACATCCTCCAAAGTGATGGTCCACTCACCACGGACCCCTGGCAGTCGGAAGGTGTTCTGATCCGCGTCCCAATATGAGAATAGGTCACAAAGAATATGACTGGATGGAGCAACGTGGGGCACACGCGATAAACGTAATATGCCGGCCCTATGCAATGTGTCCTCCTCATCTGCTGAGAGGGCATCCAATACCCCGGGCAGCCAGTCACACTTTCTCTCCCGAATCCATCTAATGTACTCCTCTTTTGCCTGCATACACCCAAAAACACACAAGGAAGAGTAAGTTAGTGTCTAAACAATATCAAGAGAAGCATAAAAACACGTACAAATGCTAAAAATACAAGTAAAAGCTTTTAAGTGAGGTTCTTTTGCATTCTGTGCAAAACCGCCGCCCTGAGCAGGGGGGCGGTTTTGTAACCGCTGCCTTAAAGGCGGCGGTCTCGTGACCGCCGCCCTGTCCGGGGCGGCGGTCGCGGTCCGAAAACCCGCGCGGGTTTTTAAGCTTAAAAAGCCCAAAAAATGTGAAAAATAACTATTTTAATCAAAAATGGGGCCTACCCAGTAGGCGCCCCCCCTAGATGGACCCTTTAAACCAAACATTTTCGAAAATAACCCCCCCATTGCAAAGAATTTAACATTTCAAATCAAAAGGGGGAAAAACACAAAATTGAAGAAAACCAACCTGTGATCTCGCGGGGTGGCGTTCCGCACGTGGAGGCATGATCTCTATCTCACTGTGGACGTTTTGACTCTACTCGCGTGAGAAACCGTCACCGTGGGTCCCAGAGCTCGAAATCAACCAAATCGACTCGCGCAAATGAATAGGAAAATGGGCCCACTTTCATATATATAACGCCCCGGTTTGTTTTAAATATCTTTTTCACAGGTTCGGAGCGCCGACGGAGGTAAGTTTCTATCCTCGCACAAATGGTACGTCCTCTTTCTTTGTTATTTTAACGTTTATTTTCAAATTATTGTATCTATCTGCATTTGAGTGCTCTTTTCATTTTGCAGGTAGCGGGAACTTTGGACGGCGTCATTTCAACACACGGGCGTGTAAGGTATAATTTCTTACTTCCCATTTCGGGACGGCCATACTCGGACCCACCGTTTTATGCCTCTTCATGGCTAAAACGCTTCTCCGAGGGGGCAATATGTACGTACCCAAAATTGTAAGGTACTGTACTGCGGAAAGGTGTAATAAGTGCCCCGATGATGATACAGGTCTCTTCGCAAGGTGTTCGGGATCCAGAAAATCCTTACGGATATGCGTTAACATCCCGCATGCCCCGCTTAGCCCCCGCGTGCTTTGTTTTCCCTATTTTTCTTCTTTTCTTGGCCTTTTTGGTCTTCAGTGACGAAACCGCCGCCCTTTAAGGGCGGCGGTCTCGTGACCGCCACCCTGAACAGGGCGGCGGTCCTGTAACCGCCGCCCTGAGCAGGGCGGCGGTCCTGTGCGCATTTTCCAGAACGTTCTTTTGACGGAACACACGCAAAGATCAACGCTTTACCAGCTTTTCTTGCCGACTTGAGCATGCATTTATGTTTTTGGTCCCCTAGAATAGTGTTTTTCTTTGTTTAATGTTTAGGAGTTCAGTTTGGATTTGATCTTTGCATGTTTGGATTCCTATAAATGCATGGTTTGTGCACATGCAAATGGCCCCTGATTTTAGTTCTGAATTTTACTCCAAATTTGCTTTGAATTTCTTGTTGCATTAGATTTAGTTTTCCTTTTCTTTGAATTCTTAGTTTTCTCATTTGAAGTGCTTTGGTTAGTATTGTGTTGCAGCTGGTAAGCCACATATCCAACTTGTGCAAGTGCAAACATTATTTGGGCCACCATTTTCACTCCAACTTTCATGTTTTCAGTACTATGGTCTTTTAGCTTGCTTAGGATTGGTAGCATAGTTTGTTACAGGTTTGTTTTAGCTTTGTGTTGCTGTTGGTAAGCCACAGATCCAACTTGTGCAAACAACATTATTGTTTTGGAGTAGAATAGTCTAGGCAGCCATTAAAGTTGCAGGTTTTGCTCTTCATACAGACTAGTTTCAGGTTCTGGACGCTTTGTTGCACGATTCGCAGTAGACCCCGCTAGGAATTGCATAGGCCAAGTTCTGTACTCTTGCGCTAATCCCTCTCCTATCCGCATTCTATTCTGTCTGCATTCTGAGACTGTCCATTGATCCAAATATCTATTCCTGTTGATGCAAGCATTACACGCTTTTCTGGATTCACGTGAGCACAAAGAACGTGGAGATCATACTGAGGGGACAAGAACACATACACCGTCGGATTCGCCACTGTTCTGCGAAATCCAGGTTCCATCTTTCAAATTTTTAGTTAGAACTTATCAAATAAAGTAGTTAATCGCTTTATTTCAGTTATTTCTGTTCTTGATATTGCCAGTGAGGTTGTGGGGATTGATAGTTTCTGAGAAACTATGATTCATTCCTCACTTCTGAGGTAGGATCGAGAATCTTGCAGATAGATTAGTTATTTCGTTGTTTAGAATAGATATACGAAATTGCACAGACAAATAGCTACACTCGGCTATTTTGTTTGTTTTACGTTATTATTTTAGTTGTCAATTCTAAATACTTTAAATAGCTGCTTTCTTATAAATTTCCAGAAAATACAAAAAGAAGTTATATATGCTAGAAATGTACTTAGATTTTACTTCATTATAGTTTGTTTCATTACTGCTTTTATATGACAATTACGGGACCTAGGGAGCCCAGGGAATACATTTTCGAACCAATTGTACCCCAGCCCAATACCGTAGTGGCAATAATGGATATTGATCAAAACCTTAGGATACAAGTCTTCCAAACAACAACAGACTTCCAACAAATCAGGTCACAGCTGAGAGGGTTAAATATCGAAGACGACCAAGCACATCTGTTTTGGTCAAATCAGCCAAACTACAGATTACCCTAGAAAATACCCACATGACTGTAGAAGGGCTCGAAAGAGAACAAACATTCAGGTGTGATCCTTTAGTTCCACAGCCAGACGCTGGAGACACCCTAGTAGATATAGAAACCAGTTTAAGAATCCAAGTTGCGAGAACGCCTGTAAGGTATTCTGAGAAGATCGCACAACTGTTGGTTCTAAACATAGAAGAAGCTGAAAAAAGCTTACGACTACTGGATACTAGGGATCAGAACTTGATCTCCCGTATGACCATAACGGGACCACAACAACCAAGAGTCCTATGGTTGTGATCCACAGATCCCACAGCCTAACGAATCCATAAAAGAATTAGACATAGACACTGGCCTACGTAAATTAGTATTTTAGTCTACCCGATTCCACCTATCATCATTCAACAGTTATCCCTATTAGATACAATAGCTAACGAAGCTAGAGGAATTTTGGACTAGGCCAGAGAATCGCCCATAGAGTCGACCCTTATTCCACCATATGACCCTATCAGGAGAAGTACACGAAACAATCCCGGGTCATTTTCCACGCATCCCACAACCCATAGATCGAATCACGCCAGAGCTCGATATTGATTGGAGCCTTCGAGCAGTCATCCTCGCTGATCGATCTATCACACCAGTCCAAGTTATAGAAGGGCCTTCTTTGCCTTAGATTCGCAAATACCATTAGTGCGTGTCGAAGACATTAGACTGCCTAACTAGCTTGTCTGCATATTCTACCCCCACCGGATGTCTCGGCACGACCTCGACAGGGGTCGGGTACGCGGAAGAGTCACTGTGTTGATTCTCACGCTCGCCTGTTTACTTTTCCGACGTACAGGGACCAAATTAAATACTTCAATGCTATCAATTCTATCTAGGTGTGTCCCCCTTCATACTCCACATTCCATTTACTCTCTACGGGGTGGTTAAGCTTCCTCCCTCCTCTCACCCACATTACACCATACTATGTCATGTGGTCCCCACAATTCCCTCTTGGACAACAACACCTATCTCCACTGCGGACGTGGAAAAATTTGGTCATGGCATATTATTTTGGGACTTTGAATCCACACGATTTAATGTGGATGGCATGAAATACATGGGTATTTATAACCCACATTGATTGCAAAGTTGTAATGTGATCTTTGGTCACATTAACTACATTTGTTTTTGGGAGCCTTCTCGCCCATCGGTCATGAATTTCTTGTTGTGTTTTTTCCCCCCACATGAGTCGTGACTCACTTGTGTGACTCGTATGTTTGAGCCCTCTAGCTTTTTTCGGTCTCGTCGTTTTTCTTGCAAGTTTGATGTTGGTTACCTAGTTTCTTTTGAATTACTTGGAAAAATTAATATGTGAGCTCAGGACCCATCTTAGTTACCTGTAGCTCACCCAACTCAACCCCTAGCTCAAAACCAAATCACTAAACCCCTCAAATGGAGCTAAGCTCCTATTTTTTATATGTAGAACCCCCATTGTATATTTTTTTCATTTTGTTAATCGGATTGTTAAACTGTTTTTCCTATCCAATATTGATATTTTTTCAAAATTTTGTTTTGTATTAGATAAGGAAGTTTTTAAAGGAGAATAATAGTATTTTTTTTATGAAAAAACTCAAGTAAGTCATTGTTTTTTTGTAAACGAAAATAAATCACTCGTTACATTTTTAAAAAAATGTCTTATATTCAAACTAATATGTTGCATGTCTACAATACTTGTTTGATAGGTCTATTTTCGACAATAATAGGAAAATCCATTGAAATAAAAATTTGCGTACTTTTAAATAATGACAAGGGGGGGAATTTTAAACTGTTATTCTAAAAACCTCGTTGTTCTCATTTGTTGAAATTATTTAAGTAAAAATTGGATCTAATCCAATTTTACGATTGACAAATCCCCCTAAAGGTTGAATGAAAATAACTACAATCTATCTAGAAGATAATATTAAAGGTGAAATTCATGGCTCACAAAGTTCTATATGGTTGTGAACTGTACCAAGAAATCTTTGACCAAAATCCAGCTATCGAGTGATAAAGGATAATGTAGTTTTGTATATTAATAAAGGTTTTTGCAGGATGCAATGTCCATTCTATTGCAGAGCATGCAAGATGACTTCCTTCTTCACATTGGGAAATCAGAAAATTCGGAGTGAGGCTTGGACCTCATAACTAGAATCAATGCATGAAGGTATGTGATATCAAAATTTGTAAAATTGATTCTATAATTGATACAAATCGCATGAAGGGAGATGAAAATGTAATCAATTTTTTAATCTAAAAAAATAAAAAATATTAAATCATCAGTTAGATGGGATTGTAACTATAATATAATTGAAGATAACTTATTGTATTTCATTATTCAATTGAACATACATGAAAGATTTAGAATTTCATTTCAATCTTGAATTCTAAATAGCAAACTAAGAAAGAAATCCTTGATTTGCAAACTCTGAGTGCTCTGCTGATCCCAGAAGAGCAACGTTATGAATAATTTTGATTCAAAAGAGAATTCCACTAAGGAAATTCTTGCACTCAAAAAATCTAAGAATAATCCATCTAGATTCAATAAGAATAAACAAATCTTTTCTTTTAAACCCCTAATAAATATTAGAAAAATGGAAATTTAAGAGTAATTTGATGGTTAAATGTGTCATAACTGTGGAAAATTCGGTCATAAGAAATTTTTGGCTGCCCAGGAAATTCAAGCCCGAGGGGAAGGGGGATTCACAGTGAAAAGTCCAGTGATGAATGGATATCCCTGAGATGTGTCATTTTATATCCGGGGTAAAGGTAGCTCCCTGTGGTCACTTGCCACCCTTCTCGAGGGGGTTGTGTACGCTTTTGATGGGGAGGCACCTAGGAAAAGGGTGTAGTAGTGTAGTCCCCCCCTGCTTTTTGATTATTTACCCAAGAAAAGAAGATTAGAGAGGACCCCAGGAGTGTAGTAAGGGAATTCATATCTGGGAATTGTTTGGGCACAAACTATTTGGAATGGTACTCTGAGAAACTCCCCCAAAAGGGGAAAATTGGGGCCAATGGCAAACCACATGTGAAATACAATGAACTCACTCAAGAGAAGTGGTCACAAAGTTGTAAACCACCCAAGGACCCCCGATTAGCAGACTACAGAGGGCAGGTATTTAATTTTACACAAGAACATTTTGTCCCAAATTTTTAGATGATAAAATCAATAATAAAGTAATTAGGTCGGATGTGAAACAAAGATGGGTATAACAGAGAATGAATAGTGTGTTTCCAGGTGAGTCAGTTGGTATGAACAAAGTGATTTTAAACAGCTTGACGAGGATGAGTTATTATTTTTTTGCCCCCAATTGTAAGATTTTTTAGTGACGATGGAGGGAGCTTCTATATAAAGGAAATGGGAAAAAAGGGGGGGGGGGAAATAAGCCATGGAAATAAATTGATGGGAATTAAGAGAAAGCAAAAACCCAACCGTCGCCTTTTTATGTCACTGTGTGAGATTCTAGCAAGGGAAATGAAAGAGCCCTTTGACAATAACATTCCAGGTAGGGAAAAGATCTGGGCACATGTAACATCTAAATTCCTTACAATCCAAATATTACACGTGAGGTAAGATCAAGTGACAGAATGTGCATGATGATCTAAGTGGTGTTTGTAAAATGGGATCTCCATAACTATGCAAACCACATGCTCAGAAGTTTGTTTATTGAGTCTAACTATTTAGTTGAGTTAATGATTATCTAGGGATGATTATTGGAGAAATTAGATAGATTTCAAAGACTGAGCAGGAAAAAATACATGCCGCAAGAGGAAACAAACACACCAAATAATGGATAGTGTCAAGAAGGAGAGATCAAGAAATTGGAAGAGGACATTCATAACTGTGAGGAAAATGTTTGAGATAAATTTTTCAAAACATACAAAGTGATGAAATACACCCTCAGCAAGAGCATATGGAACAAGGATATCTTAGTGCCAGTAAAGCACAATATGCAATAGAGAAGTATTTTAACAGCTAAAAATGTGCAATATGCCCAAGGGGGAGCTACTAGTGAATAGAAATCAGTTTTGCTACTGATGAGAGTCGGAGAAGATGGAACAAAAGTCCTAGGGGGAGCTATTTTACTAGATTATGATTAAAAAATTAGTATCATCAGCTCAGTTATAGCATTGGCCAGGAACAAGTACTGTTATCTTGTCTTGATCCCTCGATAGGGATCCCTCGCGTTCGAAACGATTTAAAGTTCCTCCTCGGGAAATTTAGTTTTTGAACTTAGTCTTTTTTGAGCCTTTTTGGCTGGGCGCATGGTTTTGCCTTGCAACATCAATTTTTGATGCGCCTCCTTAAAAAGCCTTTGGCGCATGGTTTTCCATGTTAGCACGTCTTTCGGTGCACCAAAGGATGTTGAGTAAGTTTTTGGTGCGCCGAAGGGCGCACGTAATATCTTTGTTGCATCAAGTTTTGGTGCGCCAAAGGGCGCACATAGCTTCGTGTCGACAACTCGTTTCATGCGCCAAAGGGCGCATGCTCCTGTTGTCTTTCCTTTTCCTGCGCCAAAGGGCGCACGCTTTTTCCTGTCAACCAGTCTTCGCGCGCCTTTTCAAATGGTGGTTGGCGCATTAATGACAAATTTTGTTATATAAACCTGTGCGCGCCATGTCATTTTCATTGCATTTTGTCAAGGCACGTGATTGCTCTGGGTGTGTCAGCTCTGCTCTGTCAGTTGTCATTTGCTCTGTGGACCCGCTTTCCAAACCGTCGTTATACATTCGAGGTAAGAGGTCCATCCTCTTTTTCATTTTTGTGCTTTGGTGTGCTCGGTCTGGTTTTCGTTTGTGGCCTGTTTTAATGTCGTTTTTGCATTGGGCTGAAATTTGTTCTTCCCCTATCCCGCGTTTTTTAAACTTCTTCATTCCTCTCCCTCCCTCATTTCCATTTGTTTAGGGGGGTTGGTTTGATTAGGCTTGGTGTGGTTGAAACCCCTTTTTCTTTAGGCCTAGTTCCACCAAGCCTCCTTTGTGAGTGAAAAGAATGAAGAATGCTTCACTGTTTAAGTGTTTTGGTATTTCCCGTGGAAGTCGCGCTGTTACACCTTAGACAGTCGCGCCCCTCGGCGCGTCTATCCCCCATGTTGCAGTCAAGAATCATGCGCCCCTAAGCGCGCCCTTTCGGCCCGTAACATGCTCGAAACCCGTGCCTCCTTATATCCCTTTGGCGCATCTTTTACCCCTGTTGCATCCTTCTTCTATGCGCTAAAGGGCGCGCCCAGCTTCCATGCAACGCAAGAGCTATTTGTGCAAGTGTAAAGCCTCCAAGGCGCGGGCGCACCTTCCGTTGCAAGTACATGATGTTGTGTAGCCCCCCCATGCGCCGCGCCATATACCTTTGGCGCGCCTTTTTTCCATGTTGCACAATCTGCCCATGCGCCAAAGGGCGCACCAAACCTCAATGTAACATGCATTTCCTGTGCGCCCTTCTATAAAATGCAGTCTACTTCATCCATGCGCCATGCGCCTTTGGCACCAACTTAACCTCTGTTGCACCCTTTTCCTGTGCGCCTTGACTATTCAGCCTGTTATATATACATTTTTCATGCGCCCTGCGCCCCGAACCTTAAAAGTTCTAACTCTTTCTTCTGCTAGTTTTCCAATGGGAGATCAAATGACTAATTCAAGTTTCTTGGGTTGGGTTTCGCTCCTTGTACGTGCAGATCGTCAGATAAGCCTTGAAGAACACATGTCTACGTCAAGCAAGAGACCCGCCAAACCAAGAGGAAAGGCTAAGCTGACAGAAGAAGAAATGAAGTATAAATACCAAAGGGTCAGAATGCCCGAATCACAGGCAGAGTGTAATATGGATGTCAGGGATTCTGAACTGGGCCACATTGACATAGAGGAATTCTGGGTACGGACTCAGAAAGTGACAAGGAGTCCATGGATGGATAAATTGATAGGTAGCGCCCTGCACTTCGCCGGTGGGATTCCTGTCAGTGCTGTTAATAACGAATTCATAATGGTGGTCGCCCAATCTTACAACGTAGACACGAGATGTGTCGAGGATAGCAAGGGCGAGGTAGTTATAAACCTTACTGCCCGTCGCTTTGAGTTGATGCTTGGCATCCCTCATCACCGGAACTATGTGGCTGTTAGCCAGCAAGAATGTGTCAAGACTTGGGAAGACAATGAAGACCTGTGCATGCAATTAATGAACGAGGTCTACCTCAAGAATAAGAAGGTAGTGACCCGGTGGCCCCAGACTATTCACCGAAGCGACTTCTCCGAAG
Organism: Taxus chinensis; assembly: GCA_019776745.2. Taxonomy (NCBI): domain Eukaryota; kingdom Viridiplantae; phylum Streptophyta; class Pinopsida; order Cupressales; family Taxaceae; genus Taxus; species Taxus chinensis. Next base: position 685,453,162 of record CM034146.1, read on the forward strand.
AACTCAGTGACACCATCACTTTCCTGAGCAGAGTCTTCGGGCTTTCAGACGCCCACTACTTCCATAAATGGATGCTGCGGTACCTGGAGACGATGAACAAGAATTTTCCCGATCAGCGCTTTTGCTGGGGGGAAATAATAAGCAGCGCTATTTCGGAGCAGCTACAACAGTTTTCCACAACAGGAGTGTTTCATATGAACTCCTACGTAGTGTATGCTGCTGCGTCTGAAAGGGATTATCCAGGGCTGCACCGAAGTGGAACTTGGCCTCAAGCCAAAATATATGAATATTACCCAGAACTAAAGCTGGAGAATAGCATCCAACACTTTTCAAAAGTCAATGATGCTTTCTTCTATCACATTATATGCATGCTGCGACCGAAGTTGACTCATGGCCGCACCATCAAGAACACTGTTTCAGCTGTGGAGAAGTGGGGGGCCTTGTTCACCCAATTTCCCACATTCACCTATCTAAGGGCGGCCAATTTCTTGGGAGAGCCCACCAGGTTGCCAAGATATGCTGGACCAAAGCTGGTTCTATTGGAATTGTCAAGGCAGCTGGTCACATATCATGAGAAGTGCCAGAAAAGAAAGAAGGGTGGAACTCCTTTCCCCCTCACAGTAGGCCGATACACTTGTTCAACCTATCACAAGGCGAAGGAGATGTTTGCCGAGCTAGAATTTCTCAATCTAAAGCATGATTTCCTAGCAAGGCCTACATTCGACCCAAGGGGCTGCTTGCCAAGGGCTAAGCTTGATCCTATCCATGTCCCTCAAATTGAGGACATTTACATCGACGTCATCCACGAGGTGGCACTCAGGAGAAAGGATCATTCGCGCTTGACAATAGCAGAAATTATTCAGTATGGAATGGCCATCGTCCCCAAAGGCTTCCAAACTTCGGAAGATGAAGTAGACAAGGTGTACAATAACACAGATGGGGACAATTGGCCCTTCCCGGCCATTGATAGAAGCAAGGCTCCTCAGACAATTGAGGAGAGGGTCAAAGAAACCATGCGGAGAACGGAGCGCTGGTGCCGTATAAATGGGTTGATCTACCTCGGTGTAGATTTTACAACTTCTCCTTTGGGTAATGCACCCCCAAGGTCAAAGAAGCAGCTAAAAGGCAAGGGTGCAGCAGGTGAATCAAGCACCAGTCAGGAGGAAGCCCCTGAAAGTCCTCTTCCCTCGGGGCCAGAACAGGTCATAACCTTGGAAGAGGAATTCGCGGAGGACGTTCCCGAAGGCCCATCCACTCAGGATGTCGGCATTGCTACAACTTCAGAGGTCCCTTCTATCCCTTCTTCTTCTCTTCCTCCCCTTCCTCAGGTGTCGGCAACCACTCCTTTGGTTGTGTCCTCTCCCCCTTCTTCTACCCTTTCCCCTGCCTCTTCATCCATCTTCTCCTCTCTCGCTGATTTGTCTTCCTCCATTTCTTCCCTCATTTCCGGACTCCCTTCCCTTCCCATGTCTTCTGCAGCTGCGGTTTCCCTTCCTCCCGTGGGCATGTCTTCGGCTATTCTTTCAATGCCGCCGCCACGTGTCTCCACGTTCTTCCCCTCTTCTACCGTTGCTGCCTCCCCCTCTGTCTCTGGTCCTTCTTCAATAGGACCAGCTTGGATCTCTCAACAACTGAGCCGACCAAAGAGGAAAGTCCCCATCGCTCCGATGGACTTTTCAATCATTCCGGCTAAAGGAGCAAAGAAGCACAAGCCGGTTACACGCTTTTCCAAGAGCGCTGCAGGTGAGAGGGTTATGGAAATAGCCTACCCTGATCCCACTAAAGAGAAAGAAGATCTGTCTCCGGAAGATTTCACAGTGACCCAAGTCACAATGGGGACATCCTCTGAAAGTCTTCAGGGGGAAGCTCGTTCCGCAGTTAATGCACTTTGTGAAAAGCTTCAAGAAGCCAAAGAAGAAAAGAGGCTACTAAAGGAGCAGAATAAATACCTGCTTCAAGCCCTACAGAAGATGGGAAGTGAACCTCCCACAATTGCCGCCGAGACTCCTGAGCTGCTCAGTCAGGAGAAGATCAATGAATATTCAAAGATCGGCGAGCAGGGTATGGCTGTTTCTGCTTGGAGGAGCCAAATCCTTAAGGATAGTGAAAAGGTGATCGCCGAGTATATCAGTTTATACCTGAACATCGAGAAGGCGAATAAGGAACTCCAAACATTAGCAAGTCCAGTGTCAGAAGAGCTCGAAAACGCAAGACTCCAACACGAGGCCTTCCAACAAATGTTCGACTGTTCAGTCGAAGATTTGGTCAAGTTTGGAGTATTCGGTCATCCAAGGACCCTCAACAAGACTATGTCCACTCTGGACTACAGGATAGATCAGCTCGAATTTGTGTTAGAGAAGATAGACAAGGTGAAGGAAGAGGCCCTGGATGCGATGCATCAAATGGAGAAGATTGTTCTATCTATGACTCCAGGGTTGCTCACTCCTTCCCTCACCTTGAGATCAGCTGACGATACTATCCGAATTTTCAAGGAGTTAGCTTCTCAAGGGACAGGGCCAGAAGTCACTTTCGACATCGAATCCATCAACAACCTACTGGCCTGTAGAGACTTCATCGGGTCCCTAATCGAGGCGGGTAAAGACTATTCCAAGGTCCCCGAAAAGCTCATTGATGAGCGGGAAACTTGCGAAGCAATCAGTGAAAGGCACCAGGATCCATCACAGGATCAATTCGGGCCAATGATCAGCAAGTTCTTGGAATACCGCGCTCAGTTCCAAATAACATCACCTGAGCAGCATCAGAAACAAGCTACCCCTTTTCGGCTGCAGGATGATGATGACGAGTAGCTGTTCTTCTTCTTCTGTTTCTTCTTCTCCCTCTTCTCCGACTTTCTTTTCGCAATATCTCAAGTATGTTGGTACAAACGATGACATCATCCATGTTGCATCATGGGATGATGTCATCCACTCAAAGATGTAAAAGTCAACATGACTTTAGATATTTTGTAAATATCTTGTAAGATATTTTGTGTGTTGTTTGTTGGCTTTTGTCTTCTCTCCTCCTCATCTTCTATATATACAGGAATACTTGTTGTATTCGGGGTGAACATTTTTCAGATAGAAATAGAGGTGAAGAGAGAAAGACTTTGAGCTTTCTTGTAACAGATAAAAACAATTAATACAATTATTCAGACTTTGTGCTCAATAACTGTGTTATACATTAAGATCTTTCTTATGTTAGATCTGCATGAGTTTATTCTGTTGAATTCATATCTACTTTTCCGTCACTTGTTTATCAGTATTGCTTTGTTTATTTATGCAAGTAGGTTTGGCTCTGTTTACTACCAAGCCCAAAGCATAGATCTTCTGACCCTTCCGCTTTGGAACTCATTTCTTTTCTTCCTTCGGATCTGTTCTTTCTCTTCTCCTTCTTTTATTCCTTTCTCTTCGCAGCCTAGAACACTCTACTGGGATGAGATCCCAACCCCCGAAGGCAGAATCTGTGAGACTTGCATAGGTTCCTGCTAGTAGAAGTAGCAATAAACCAGTTTCGCTTTGCTGTCTCAAAGAGGGGCTAAGCCCTGCACACTGTTGGCTCGTCTATCCATAGATCTGTCCACGCGACAGATTTTCGGACCAACAGTTTTTGGCGACTCCGCTGGGGATCGAACAGATCTGTCAGATCTGTGCTGGTAGTAAGATAAAAAATAAGAAGAAATAATAAAACCGCTGCCAGTTTGCAAAATCTGAACTTTTTGTTGAAAATCCAAAAATTTGCAAAAGTGCCCGAAATTGAAAATTTTCTTCTGAGAATCATAGATCTGGACCTGTTACATATCTTTAGTTCGCTGAGTTTTTATCAAAATCATCATTTTTCCGTAGATCTGAGTTTTTAACTATTTTCTGAAATGTTCTAAACCCTCTGAAAATTAAAAACCAGATCTGAAAAATCAGCTTACTATCTTCCCTGCCATCTTATCCTCGCTGTTATTTGTCATTTAACCGCAATCGGTTTCTGAAGAGGATAATTTTCAAATATCCAAAAAAGTGCATGCTGCTGGTTTTTGTCAGAAAAACCAGAAAATCAGCAAGTACACCCAAAAATAAAGTTTAAATCTGCGCTGTAATATTGCAGATCTGAAAGGTACACTGGCGAGTGAACCTTTTACGCGCAGCAGAAGAGCCCGTGGAGAAGCTGATCCTACTTTCGATCTGCTTCAGAGGCACAATTTCAGCGTAACACCGGCACGTTTTTCAGCGCTAAGCTCAGCTACCCGGTCATCAAGGAGTGTCTCGCCTTCACGAAGAAAAAGTCTTTTGCCAGGAGCATCCACATCCCTTTGTAGTGCTTTGCTACTCAGCGGAACTACACTTCCGGTTCGCGTCCTCTTTCCGGCTTTTCAGATGGCGGTACCATGGGGAAACGCTATGGGTCCGTTGGCTTTACCACATCCAGTTCACGCACTCCCTCACGGAAATCGAAAGAATTTTCCTAAATTCGACGGGAGCGGAAATCAAAGCACGGATTCCCACATTTCTGCTTTCATTATGTCATGCAGTATATTGGACGTGACCCACGAAGACGTGTCGGTTCGCCTCTTTCTGGAGACTCTACAAGGGCCTGCAGCTGAATGGTTTCAGCATTTGCCGGCCGGATCTATCACCAGTTGGGCAACTTTGCGGGACGCTTTCGAAGACAGGTATAAACCTTCAGAGGATGCATTTACTTTATTGTCACGAATCACTCATCTGAAGAAGGAGGCAAATGAGACCATGCGCGATTTTGTCGCCCGGTTCAATGCTCTAATCAACCGTGTCCCTACTGCCATGCTTCCAACGCCGGAGAATCAGAAGTGTTTTTTCGTAAATGCCATGAGCTCAAAAGTTAGCTTCTTACTCCTTCAAGAGCGAGTAGCTACTCTACCTCTCGCTCAGGCCGCTGCCATCCGTATAGAAGACAATTTGATAATATCTGGCGAGTTGAAGAAAGGAATCATCAAAGCCTAAGTCTTTGGGCCCTTCGCCTACCACTTCGTCTGATCCAGCATTCCAAAAAATGGCGAATGATTTGCTTGCACTAAAGAAGCAGCTGGCCCAGGCCTCTCCCAGTTCCTCGTATCGGGATATCCCGCGGAGGAATTTTGTTCCTAACAACGCTTCACAAAGGCCGCGCTTGCCTGCAGCTACTCCACGGTTGGCGCTAGAGGCTCCTCCGGTCAATGCTTTGGCCGAAATTGAAGAGGAAGAAGAGCAGTACTATGAAGAACCTTCGCTCCAAGGCGAAGATGATCAAGATGTCGGTGAACCGACTGGCGACTCTACTATTGGATACATGGAATTTGACGAGGATGAATCTGACGAAGAAGAGAGTACTCAAGGCTATGCAAGCGGACAATCATATGCCGTTTTCACCCGCTCACAAGGAAAAGAGGCGGAAGTTGCTGCCCACGTACAGAAGGAGAAGGTCGCGTCAAACGCACCTCCAACCATTGCTAGAAGAGGTAATCCTCTTCCTACTCAATTCCCTGTTAAGTCTTTTGCTAAGAAGTCTTTTCCGCCCATCTCTCCTCCAAGTCAGCCCCCTCAAGTTCCTACTAAGATCAGTAATCCCATTCCACCACCGCGAAGTGAAGGACTCATTCCCTCACCAACGCAACCCTTGGCCGCGTTTGATATAATAGATCATGCAAAGAAGACCAAGATTCAAATGTCTGAAGCTGAGTATCTTCAGTCAAACCCCGAACAGCTTGTAAGATTGACTAAGTATATCCAAAGTCAAGCTGTTATAGCTAAACCGGTTTCCCTGAAAGGAATCCTTTCTACTCCTCCTGAATCCCACATAAATGTTGCTTCGACATCCGCATCTGGCAAGATAGAGCCTTTCTATCTCTCCCTCCTGATCAATGGCCATAAGTTGAGCAATTGCATTATTGATTCCGGAGCCTCTGATAACGTCATGCCTGCCAAAGTCGCTCATGCTTTGGGCCTCACTCTTACCAAGCCCTTCGGCAGATGTTACTCATTGGAAACTAAACAAGTGCCATTGATTGGCCAAATCAAAGACGCACAGTTTGCGTTTGCAGCTTTTCCGGATAAAAGAGTAAAGATGACCGTCCTTGTCGCTGACATTCCGGCAGCTTATGGAATTTTGCTGGGAAGAAGTTTTTGCAGCGAAGTTGGTGGAGAAATTCACATGGACTGGTCCAAAGCTAGAATTCCAGTCAAGGGCGTAATGCAAACTTTGGAGCCGGAATCCCAAAAGAAATACTTGGTCACTAGCTCTGAAGACCCCAAAGCCCAAATCCTTTTCGAATCATCAGGGATGGGGAACTACTTCTTATCCACCGAGGCGGATACAAAGGAAGTTTTCGTTCAAGAAAAGGACCTTAATAAGGTCTGGACCTTGCAATTCGATGGCAGCTGCGCGACTAGTGGATGTGGCGCTGGGGTTGTGCTAATATCTCCTGAGGAGGAGGTCATTCCTCTCTCTTTCAAATTGCAGTTTTTCAATACGAATAATACTGCTGAGTATGAGTCTCTCTTACTCGGTATGCAAGCCGCAAAGGAAAGAGGAATAAAAAATCTAAAAGTTCAAGGTGATGCCGAGCTGGTTGTAAATCAGGTCAAAAGGATTTACCAAGTAAAGAATGAGAGGCTCAGGCACTACCGTAATGCAGTATGGGACAGCATTGAGGAGTTTGACGCTTTTTCAATAGAGGCGATTCCAAGAGCCCAAAATGACATGGCTGATTCGTTGGCTGTTTCAGCATCTCTCATGCTCCCGCACCCGGGTTTGAAAACAAACAAATACACCATTGAAGTGGTTTTCCGCCCAAGCGTGCCAGACAACTCTCAGCATTGGCAAGTATTCAACGATGATAATCATCTCATTGCCTTTCTAGAAAAATCAGAAAATTTTGATGAGTTGTATTTTGAAGGATCCACCTCTACGTGCCGTGAATCAATCAACAGTCAAAACCACGAAACAAAGGAGAACGATGGCATTTGTCAGCTTAAGGGAAATAAAATTCCAAAAGGCCTGGTTTCTCTGGAGCGCCTGTTTGACAGGCATGACCGTTTTGTGAAAAAGAAGAGGCGGGACGATCCTGACTCATCTCCAGAGACAGAACCAGTCAATATAGGTTCTGAGGCACATCCGCAGTTCGTGAACATCGGGAAATGTTGCACGCCAGAAGAAAAGCGGAAATTTGTCAAGTTGCTGAAAAGATATATGGATGTATTGGCATGGTCCTATGCCGACTTAAAGTCCTTCAAGCCAAAGGACGTTCAGCATGATATACCGCTAAAAGAGGATGCCAGAGCCTTCCGTCAGAAGCAGAGGCACTATAATCCTAAGATTTCGGGCACCATTCAGGCCGAAATTCAGAAGATGCTGGACGCAAGAATCATCTTCCCTATCCATCACAGCACTTGGGTGGCGAACATTGTGCCGGTACGCAAGAAAAACGGTGAAATACGCATCTGCGTAGACTTCCGAAACTTGAATCAAGCTTCACTGAAAGACAACTACCCTCTTCCCATAATGGATCAAGTTCTGCAAGCAGTAACTGGATCAGAAATGCTGTCTATGCTCGATGGTTTTTCAGGCTACAATCAGATTGACGTCTCGCCTGAAGATCAATTCAAAACAGCATTCACTACTCCATGGGGTACATTTGCCTATAGCAGGATGCCTTTCGGCCTAACCAATGCTGGTGCCACTTTTCAGCGGGCCATGGACTTTGCATTCAAAGGCATGATGGGAAAAGTCATTGTAGTTTATCTAGATGACTTAACCGTGTTCTCCAAACGACGAAGTGATCATTGTGATCACTTGGAGCAAGTATTGGCCAGGTGTCGAGAACATGGGATTTCCCTAAATCCTAAAAAAGTCTGTTTTTGGGGTTACTGAAGGGAAATTGCTAGGCCATGTGGTTAGCAAAGAAGGAACCAAGATTGATGCCGAAAGAGTTAAGGCTATCCAAAGCCTTACTCTGCCTACAAGCAAGAATGGTGTTCATTCTTTCTTCGGAAAGGTGAACTTTCTTAGGCGTTTTGTCCCTGATTTTGCTGAGAAGACCCGCCACATACTGAACATGATGAAAGGGTCACCCACTTTCAGATGGAGTGAAGAGGGGAAAAGGTCGTTTGAAGAGATAAAAACTTCTGTTGCTCATGCGCCGGTCTTGGTATGTCCAGATTTCTCCAAAGACTTCATTATGTATAGTTACGCCTCCGAACATACTGTGTCTGCAATCCTAATGCAAAAGAATTCAGAGGATATTGAATCCCCGATTGCATTCATGAGTTCTCCTCTCAAGCCTCACGAGTTGAAAATGACTCAGTTGGAGAAGCACGCTTTTGCCGTTGTCAAAGCAGTGAAGAATTTTAGGTATTACATTCTAAATTCGCACACGGTGGTGCTGGTCCCTGACACGGCGGTAAAGTCAGTTCTAACTCAGCAGGAGTTAGGAAGCTTAAGAGGGAATTGGATCGCAAAGGTCCAGGAATATGACCTGGACATTAAGCCAACCAAATTGGTAAGAGGCAAGGGCCTGTGTCAGCTAATGGCTGAAAACAAAGACTCAGATGGCCCTAGAGAGAAAGGAGATTGCACCAACGAAGCGCAAAGCCCTCTGGAAGGGCCTGATTCTCTACCTCTGGTTTTGTTTGTTTCAACTAGTGACGAATGGTACTCCGACATCGCTTTCTTCCTTACCTACGGCGAATGCCCAATGCACCTCACTGCAAAGGAAAAGCGTACTATAAAGCTCAGGGCAGCTAAATATGTCATCTGGGATGAAGGTTTATATAAGCGCGGGATAGACGGTGTCTTTCTGCGATGTGTTGACAAGCCCCAGCAAGTAAAACTGCTGGAAAGTTTTCACAACTCAGCCTGTGGAGGCCATTTTTCTTCTTCCGTGACAGCGCACAAAATCATTCGAGCCAGGTACTACTGGCCGACGCTCTTTCAAGATACGGCTACCTGGGTGGCAAAATGTGAACCCTGTCAGCAATTCGTCGGCAAGCCCAAGTTGGCTGCCCTCCCCCTAAGGCCGGTCATTATCAATGAACCATTCAGGCAATGGGGAATTGATTTTATTGGTGCACTCAATCCTCAATCGAGTGCTGGACATAGCTATGTCCTCACCGCAACAGATTACTTCACTAAATGGGTGGAAGCCATACCCGTCAAGCATGCTACTTCCGAGGTAGTTTGCAGTTTTATCAAAGAGAATATCATTGTCAGGTTTGGCATTCCAAATAAAATCGTTGCTGATAATGCTTCTAACTTCTCTTCCCGGGAAGTTATTAGTTTTTGCTATGAATATGGGATAACTTTAGCACATGCCTCAGATTATTATCCTCAGGGAAATGGTCAGGCAGAATCCAGTAATAAGAACTTGGTGACCATCATACGGAAATTAGTAGATGAAAATCAGCGGATGTGGCACAAGTCTTTGTACGACGCTTTGTGGGCGGACCGCATTACCCCCAAGAGATCTCTCGGCATGTCACCTTTTCAAGTGTTATATGGCACTGATGCCGAACTTCCCATTTCTGCGGAACTTCCTGCTCTACGCTTGGCACGAGCAATCGAAGATGAAACTTTTCAAAGTTCTCTGGAAAAGAGAATCATGTACCTTGCGGAACTTGAAGAAAAGAGAGTAAGGGTGGTCGACAGGATCACTGAACATCAGAATCAAGTGAAGAAGCTTTTCGACAAGAAGGCCAAGCAGAGGAATTTTGAAGTGGGAGATCTTGTCCTTCTCTGGGACAAGCGAAGAGAGCCAAAGGGTATGCATGGAAAGTTTGACTCCTTATGGAGAGGACCCTTCAAAATCAAGCAACTCAATGGAGAGAATAGTTTCTATCTCTCGTATCTGGATGGAGCTGAACTCCCGCTTCCCTATAGCGGGCAACATCTCAAGATCTTCAGGAAGTAGAGCTTGCTCTCTTCTTTGTACAGTTTATTTTAGTTGTGTGTTTGCTTTTGTCGTGTGTTTGCTTTCGGTTTGTTGTGTGTTTCCTTTGTTCTCCCTCCGGTCCCCCTTGTTTTTGACTCCTTGCCCAATGGATAGGCACATGTGATCTGGGATTCTCTACCCCTGAGTTTACTCAAGGATAGTCCCCAGAAAGAGCCAGCTGTTATCCCGTAAAATTGACAAGGGCAATTTTACCGATAACCATACCGAAAATTTTGTCTTGATCCCTCGATAGGGATCCCTCGCGTTCGAAACGATTTAAAGTTCCTTCTCGGGAAATTTAGCTTTCGAACTTAGTCTTTTTTGAGCCTTTTTGGCTGGGCGCATGGTTTTGCCTTGCAACATCAATTTTTGATGCGCCTCCTTAAAAAGCCTTTGGCGCATGGTTTTCCATGTTAGCACGTCTTTCGGTGCGCCAAAGGATGTTGAGTAAGTTTTTGGTGCGCCGAAGGGCGCACGTAATATCTTTGTTACATCAAGTTTTGGTGCGCCAAAGGGCGCACATAGCTTCGTGTCGACAACTCGTTTGATGCGCCAAAGGCGCGCTCATTCTCCTGTTGTCATTTCTTTCCATGCGCCAAAGGGCGCACGCTTTCCCCTGTCGACAGCCGTTTTCGCGCGCCTTTTCAAATAGTGGGTGGCGCATTTATGACAAAGTTTTGTTATATATAACCAGTGCCCGCCCTGTCGTTTTCATTATTTCCATCGAGCACGTGATATCGCTCTGGACTTGTCAGCCCCTGCTCTGTCATTTTCATCAAGTCTGTGGACCCGCTTTCCAAGGATTTTGCCTATATTGTTAAGGTAAGAGGTTCATCCTCTTTTCATTTAGTTCTTGGTGTGTGCTTGCTTGCTGGTTTTCATCAGTTTGTATTTGTGCCTGGCTTGTTTCCCTCCTTGAACTTTTTGTTTTCTTCCTCCTGCCTGGTCTGTGCTTTCTTTCTCCTCTCCCTCCCTCTTTCTGGATTTGATGGAAAAGGGAGGGATGGTTTTATTTTGGCTTGGTCTGATCCTATTTTATCAAACCTAAGTGATGCCAAGCGTCCTTTCGAAGTGGAGGTTGAAATGTGAAAATGCTTAAGTATTTCAAGTATTCCCCATGGCGCGTTGCCGCGTCATGTTGCACCTTAGACAGTCGCGCCCCTCGGCGCGTCTATCCCCCATGCTGCAGTCAAGAATCATGCGCCCCTAAGCGCACCCTTTCGGCCCGTAACACGCTCGAAACCCGCGCCTCCTTATATCCCTTTGGCGCATCTTTTACCCCTGTTGCATCCCTCTTCTATGCGCTAAAGGGCGCGCCCAGCTTCCATGCAACGCAAGAGCTATTTGTGCAAGTGTAAAGCCTCCAAGGCGCGGGCGCACCTTCCGTTGCAAGTACATGATGTTGTGTAGCCCCCCCATGCGCCGCGCCATATACCTTTGGCGCGCCTTTTTTCCATGTTGCACAATCTGCCCATGCGCCAAAGGGCGCACCAAACCTCAATGTAACATGCATTTCCTGTGCGCCCTTCTATAAAATGCAGTCTGCTTCATCCATGCGCCATGCGCCTTTGGCGCCAACTTAACCTCTGTTGCACCCTTTTCCTGTGCGCCTTGACTATTCAGCCTGTTATATACATTTTCCATGCGCCCTGCGCCCCGAGCCTTAAAAGTTCTAACTCTTTCTTCTGCTAGTGTTCCCATTGAAAATCAAATGACTAATTCAAGCTTCTTGGATTGGGTTTCGCTCCTTCTACGTGCAGATCATCAGATAAGCCTTGAAGAACACATGTCTACGTCAAGCAAGAGACCCGCCAAACCAAGAGGAAAGGCTAAGCTGACAGAAGAAGAAATGAAGTATAAATACCAAAGGGTCAGAATGCCCGAATCACAGGCAGAGTGTAATATGGATGTCAGGGATTCTGAACTGGGCCACATTGACATAGAGGAATTCTGGGTACGGACTCAGAAAGTGACAAGGAGTCCATGGATGGATAAATTGATAGGCAGCGCCCTGCACTTCGCCGGTGGGATTCCTGTCAGTGCTGTTAATAACGAATTCATAATGGTGGTCGCCCAATCTTACAACGCAGACACGAGATGTGTCGAGGATAGCAAGGGCGAGGTAGTTATAAACCTTACTGCTCGTCGCTTTGAGTTGATGCTTGGCATCCCTCATCACCGGAACTATGTGGCTGTTAGCCAGCAAGAATGTGTCAAGACTTGGGAAGACAATGAAGACCTGTGCATGCAATTAATGAACGAGGTCTACCTCAAGAATAAGAAGGTAGTGACCCGGTGGCCCCAGACTATTCACCGAAGCGACTTCTCCGAAGAACTCAGTGACACCATCACTTTCCTGAGCAGAGTCTTCGGGCTTTCAGACGCCCACTACTTCCATAAATGGATGCTGCGGTACCTGGAGACGATGAACAAGAATTTGCCCGATCAGCGCTTTTGCTGGGGGGAAATAATAAGCAGCGCTATTTCGGAGCAGCTACAACAGTTTGCCACAACAGGAGTGTTTCATATGAACTCCTACGTAGTGTATGCTGCTGCGTCTGAAAGGGATTATCCAGGGCTGCACCGAAGTGGAACTTGGCCTCAGGCCAAGATATATGAATACTACCCAGAGCTAAAGCTGGAGAATAGCATCCAACACTTTTCAAAAATCAATGATGCTTTCTTCTATCACATTATATGCATGCTGCGACCAAAGTTGACTCATGGCCGCACCATCAAGAACACTGTTTCAGCTGTGGAGAAGTGGGGGGCCTTGTTCACCCAATTTCCCACATTCACCTATCTAAGGGCGGCCAATTTCTTGGGAGAGCCCACCAGGTTGCCAAGATATGCTGGACCAAAGCTGGTTCTATTGGAATTGTCAAGGCAGCTGGTCACATATCATGAGAAGTGCCAGAAAAGAAAGAAGGGTGGAACTCCTTTCCCCCTCACAGTAGGCCGATACACTTGTTCAACCTATCACAAGGCGAAGGAGATGTTTGCCGAGCTAGAATTGCTCAATCTAAAGCATGATTTCCCAGCAAGGCCTACATTCGACCCAAGGGGCTGCTTGCCAAGGGCTAAGCTTGATCCTATCCATGTCCCTCAAATTGAGGACATTTACATCGACGTCATCCACGAGGTGGCACTCAGGAGAAAGGATCATTCGCGCTTGACAATAGCAGAAATTATTCAGTATGGAATGGCCATCGTCCCCAAAGGCTTCCAAACTTCGGAAGATGAAGTAGACAAGGTGTACAATAACACAGATGGGGACAATTGGCCCTTCCCGGCCATTGATAGAAGCAAGGCTCCTCAGACAATTGAGGAGAGGGTCAAAGAAACCATGCGGAGAACGGAGCGCTGGTGCCGTATGAATGGGTTGATCTACCTCGGTGTAGATTTTACAACTTCTCCTTTGGGTAATGCACCCCCAAGGTCAAAGAAGCAGCTAAAAGGCAAGGGTGCAGCAGGTGAATCAAGCACCAGTCAGGAGGAAGCCCCTGAAAGTCCTCTTCCCTCGGAGCCAGAACAGGTCATAACCTTGGAAGAGGAATTCGCGGAGGACGTTCCCGAAGGCCCATCCACTCAGGATGTCGGCATTGCTACAACTTCAGAGGTCCCTTCTATCCCTTCTTCTTCTCTTCCTCCCCTTCCTCAGGTGTCGGCAACCACTCCTTTGGTTGTGTCCTCTCCCCCTTCTTCTACCCTTTCCCCTGCCTCTTCGTCCATCTTCTCCTCTCTCGCTGATTTGTCTTCCTCCATTTCTTCCCTCATTTCCGGACTCCCTTCCCTTCCCATGTCTTCTGCAGCTGCGGTTTCCCTTCCTCCCGTGGGCATGTCTTCGGCTATTCTTTCAATGCCGCCGCCGCGTGTCTCCACGTTCTTCCCCTCTTCTACCGTTGCTGCCTCCCCCTCTGTCTCTGGTCCTTCTTCAATAGGACCAGCTTGGATCTCTCAACAACTGAGCCAACCAAAGAGGAAAGTCCCCATCGCTCCGATGGACTTTTCAATCATTCCGGCTAAAGGAGCAAAGAAGCACAAGCCGGTTACACGCTTTTCCAAGAGCGCTGCAGGTGAGAGGGTTATGGAAATAGCCTACCCTGATCCCACCAAAGAGAAAGAAGATCTGTCTCCGGCAGATTTCACAGTGACCCAAGTCACAATGGGGACATCCTCTGAAAGTCTTCAGGGGGAAGCTCGTTCCGCAGTTAATGCACTTTGTGAAAAGCTTCAAGAAGCCAAAGAAGAAAAGAGGCTACTAAAGGAGCAGAATAAATACCTGCTTCAAGCCCTACAGAAGATGGGAAGTGCACCTCCCACAACTGCCGCCGAGACTCCTGAGCTGCTCAGTCAGGAGAAGATCAATGAATATTCAAAGATCGGCGAGCAGGGTATGGCTGTTTCTGCTTGGAGGAGCCAAATCCTTAAGGATAGTGAAAAGGTGATCGCCGAGTATATCAGTTTATACCTGAACATCGAGAAGGCGAATAAGGAACTCCAAACATTAGCAAGTCCAGTGTCAGAAGAGCTCGAAAACGCAAGACTCCAACACGAGGCCTTCCAACAAATGTTCGACTGTTCAGTCGAAGATTTGGTCAAGTTTGGAGTATTCGGTCATCCAAGGACCCTCAACAAGACTATGTCCACTCTGGACTACAGGATAGATCAGCTCGAATTTGTGTTAGAGAAGATAGACAAGGTGAAGGAAGAGGCCCTGGATGCGATGCATCAAATGGAGAAGATTGTTCTATCTATGACTCCAGGGTTGCTCACTCCTTCCCTCACCTTGAGATCAGCTGACGATACTATCCGAATTTTCAAGGAGTTAGCTTCTCAAGGGACAGGGCCAGAAGTCACTTTCGACATCGAATCCATCAACAACCTACTGGCCTGTAGAGACTTCATCGGGTCCCTAATCGAGGCGGGTAAAGACTATTCCAAGGTCCCCGAAAAGCTCATTGATGAGCGGGAAACTTGCGAAGCAATCAGTGAAAGGCACCAGGATCCATCACAGGATCAATTCGGGCCAATGATCAGCAAGTTCTTGGAATACCGCGCTCAGTTCCAAATAACATCACCTGAGCAGCATCAGAAACAAGCTACCCCTTTTCGGCTGCAGGATGATGATGACGAGTAGCTGTTCTTCTTCTTCTGTTTCTTCTTCTCCCTCTTCTCCGACTTTCTTTTCGCAATATCTCAAGTATGTTGGTACAAACGATGACATCATCCATGTTGCATCATGGGATGATGTCATCCACTCAAAGATGTAAAAGTCAACATGACTTTAGATATTTTGTAAATATCTTGTAAGATATTTTGTGTGTTGTTTGTTGGCTTTTGTCTTCTCTCCTCCTCATCTTCTATATATACAGGAATACTTGTTGTATTCGGGGTGAACATTTTTCAGATAGAAATAGAGGTGAAGAGAGAAAGACTTTGAGCTTTCTTGTAACAGATAAAAACAATTAATACAATTATTCAGACTTTGTGCTCAATAACTGTGTTATACATTAAGATCTTTCTTATGTTAGATCTGCATGAGTTTATTCTGTTGAATTCATATCTACTTTTCCGTCACTTGTTTATCAGTATTGCTTTGTTTATTTATGCAAGTAGGTTTGGCTCTGTTTACTACCAAGCCCAAAGCATAGATCTTCTGACCCTTCCGCTTTGGAACTCATTTCTTTTCTTCCTTCGGATCTGTTCTTTCTCTTCTCCTTCTTTTATTCCTTTCTCTTCGCAGCCTAGAACACTCTACTGGGATGAGATCCCAACCCCCGAAGGCAGAATCTGTGAGACTTGCATAGGTTCCTGCTAGTAGAAGTAGCAATAAACCAGTTTCGCTTTGCTGTCTCAAAGAGGGGCTAAGCCCTGCACACTGTTGGCTCGTCTATCCATAGATCTGTCCACGCGACAGATTTTCGGACCAACACATACCAAATCATGTGGAGAAAAATCATGAGCCAAGGGGGAGATTTTTAAGGTAAGAACATGATGAATCTATCTTACCAATATATTCAGCCTTACACGACATAGATGGTCCTTTGTCATTATTTTCAAAGGGGGAGAGAAAATGAAGTCAGAAACCAACTAATCACATGTCAAAGAGGGGAGAACAGAAACCATGATTATCAATGTTTTTTCCATCAACCGTTATAGGTTTCTGGGTGTTTTTCCATCAATGAGAAAGAGGTATATTGTTGGACCTTTGTCATGTGTTATATGTGTTGTCATTAATGTCAAGATAAATCAATTGATGTCAAGTTACATTGATGGAAAAATGAGTCAATTTTTTAGAATGAGTAAGTAATTAAGATGAAGGTTGTTTAGTAGTGCCAACTCACAGAGAAAACAACTCAGGAAAGCATATGGAGAAGGTTGAAGATTGAACGAAGTGACTGCATGATAGTGGTATTGAAGGATACAAAATGTTTCATTAGTATGCAATAGCCTCATGAAAGTGAATTAGGTAATCAGAAGTCAAATTAGGACATTAAAGGTTAGTTAGATGTGAATGAGGCTCTAGATTATCAAAGATAGGACTTAAGGGAATTATTTAGTTTTTGGGCAAGCCACAGAGACAAAGAGATATCCGCCGAATACTAGAGATTACCGAAAAGGTCAAAAAATAACCGCTGAAGTCCAGAAGAGGTCAAGGAGAATATTTGAACAATGTAAGTAAATTTGTAAATAAAAAGGCAAGTTGCGGAAGGTTTGTAAATTCCGCGAGAAAATGAATGAAGCCACCAAAGAAAAAGGAGAAAAGAGACAAGTGTGGAAAGGAGAAGGATAGAAATCCACGTAAGACCAGAGAAGACACGAGTAAGGAGAAAATTTATGAAGAACTAAGGAATGGAGATAGCCGTGAAAGACTATAGAAGCCACCAGATAAAGGGAAGTTAAGAGGAAGCCCCACATAAAGGATAATCCACAAAGAACAAGAAAATTTACTAAGGAAGAAAGCCACATAAATGAAAAATCCAGAGATGAAAGGATGGTGTCGCGGATGCAAAAAAAAAGTTGCTAGAAGGTAGTGAGAGCCGTGTATAAGGAACGAGCCACAAAAAGGTGAAGAACAAGGAGTAATAGTCATGAGACATTGCAGAAGCCGCAAGAAGCATAGAAGAATCGTAGATAACTGAAAAGACGCCAATGAAGGAGAAATGTCACATACCAAAGAGAGATGCCATGATACAAGGGAAAATATATTAAAAATCAAAGAGAAGCCTCAAATTGAGAAAATATGAATTGGAGATGAATTAAGAACAATCAGATATAGTTTAAATTGGAAGAAGTAAGAGTTTGCATGTGAATTAATGGTGATTTGATTTTCTGAAGATTATGGCTGCGTGTACAACTAGAAATCCACATTAAGTGGTGAAATATACTATTTTAGCTGCTAACATTTAATTTTCTTTAACTTGGTGGAGTCAAGTTTCATCTTCAATGAAAACTCTTGATTCCAAGGAGAAATAAAATATTGGAGGAGAAAGGAGCTTGTCTAATCTAGATCACGAGGAAATCCTAATAATATAAGAAATATATTTTTAGAAGTTGGCTAGTAAATTGGTTTTTCAGATGCATGCAAAAATGAGGAATCAAGCTGAACAAGGAAAGAATAAAATCTAGACACAGCTGGAAACATTTAATGCACCAAATTTTCAGGCAACTAGGAGAGATTACATGACATGCAAAAGAAAATGGGAATGGATCGATTGGCTATATAGAGGAAATTTGAGGCCATTGCAAAGTGTTTCTTAAGGATAAAATAATAAAATATTGATGGAGTAACAAAAATAAAATGTTGCTTGATAGAGAAAACAATGCATTTGAGTGGAAAAAACAACTCGAGTGAAAGGTGGAAGGACTAATGCAAAGATGAGAGCAGATTCTAAAAGTTTTATCATATGCATTACAAGAACACTCTCATGAGCTTCTGAGATGAAGAAATGGAGATTTGAAAAGAGAGGGAGTTGAGATGAGAAGAAAAGAAAAGAAAGAAAATATAACTGCATGACACAAATTTTCTGAAGAGAAGAGCAATGAGAAACCGAGGACATGGTCATTACAGAGAGGAAGAAAGAATACATGATAGAATAACAAGGATCTAATACAGAGAGAGAAAGATAAGAATTGTGTGCCGAAAGAGAAATAACTATTAGATGAAGAAATGATGAGCAGAGCAAAGAAGAAAATTTGATACGTTGGATGTGAGAGAGGAGAGACTAGAAAAGAGGTAAATAAAACATTACATATCTAACTCTACATAGTGTTTGTAAAAGAGTGAAACAACAAGGTGATCATAATATGTTATATGTGCAACATGGAAACTAGATGATCAAATTTGTATAAACATAACTCTAAGTTGTATCTTAGTAGTCTGAGGGGGTTGTAGCCTCCTTCTAGGTGGATGCCTACATAAGATAAATTGTAGCAAATTAAATTAGGGGTTGGTGCTCCTTGTAAGGTTGGTGCCTTGTTAAAAAAATATCTTGTGATGTGTTATATTCACTTGTGTCCTTTGTTGTGTGTAATATCAGAAGAGGTGTAGGGGTTGGAGCTCCTTGTGGGGTTGGTGCCTCACTAAACAAATCTTGTAAGATGTGTTATATTCTTATGATTCCTTGATTTTAGTAATATTAGAAATGGTTTAAGTGGGTTTTTGTTTCGAAAGGGTTTCCCACATTATATCTAGTCTACTCATGTGAATGCATGTGTATGATTCTAATTCTTATGTTCTCGTGATAAATATTACATGCTTATAACAATCAATGATAGTTAACAACAAAAGATGCAGGAAAGAAAAAGGAAATTAATTACAAGTTTCAATCAACACTGATTCAACCCCCCTTTTCAATGCATGAAATATGTAACAACAGATACCCATGGAACATCTCACAAGAAATTAACTCTTACAAATACACCCTTACCATGTAGAAATCAGATGGCACAATGGTAATCACCACATAAAACTGAAACAAAATATATATTCAGTAAAACCTTGTCAAATTAGAAAACTCCACTAACTATTGTATTACAACCAAAAAGGACAACGGATTCTCCACTAGAGTAAAATCTCTAGAAAAATAAACCACATGACAACACAAAAAAATACGAATCAACACACATTTTCAGATGTCATGTGAATCAACAGAAAAATGTCAGATTAAGAACCTAGATGCGTGCCAAAAATTTTCATCCCCAACAACGATGTAAGAAAATGTGTTGGCTCCTAGAATCACACCCCTTGAAGGGAAGGGGGATTCACGGTGAAAAGGCTAGGTGACAAAGGGAGACCCCTGAGATGTGTTTTTTTGTAGCCATGGGAAAGGTTTTCCTCTGGTAGCTCACCCACCCTTCCTAAGGGGGTGATGGGGAGGCACCCAAACAAAGGGTGTGGCTATAGTTCCCAATGCTTTTGATTGTGCCTAAGTCAGGATGAGATGACCCGGGAGTACGGTTAGGTAAATATGAAGGTTAGGGCACATAGTTGGAATGGTACTTTGGGAACTCCAAAAAGGGAAAATCAGGGTGTAGTTACTAAATACAACGCTCACTCGAGAGAGTGGTCACAAAATGCTACAAACACCTGAGGACCAGATGCAAACCGCAGAGGGTAGGTATTTATCTGACCCAAGACATTTTGTCCTAAAGTTTGATTATCAAATCAATAATAAAATAATTTTGTTTGGATGTGAGAACACGATGGTTATATCGAGTAAATTGTGTGTTCTCTAGGCGGGTTAGTTTGGTATGAAAAAGTGATCTAAATCCCGCGAGATGAGTTATGGTTTTATTACAAATTTGTATGAGTTTTTAGTGAGGATAGAGGGAGATCCTACAGAAAGGAAAGGGGGAAAAATGGGGGAAAAGAGATATGAAAGGAAATGATAGGAATTAAGAGAAAGAGAAACTTAACTGTCATGTGTTCATGTCACTGCACGAATGCTAGAAAGGGAAATGAAAGATCCCTTCGAAAATAAAATTGCATGTAGGGAAATCTCCGAGCACATCAAGATCTAAATTCCTTACAATCCATCTTAGTACACCTGAGGAAATATCATATTATATGAGATCGTGCTAAATAGTATAAATCAAGGGACCCCGAAGGAAATACAAGTTATACCCCCAAGCCCTACTCAGTCCACATGAAGAATTTTATAGGCTTCAGAAATGTGGCTTTCAGGTACCCCTAGAAAACATCATATACTTACACCGTTCCTAGATGAGATTCAAGTGAGCACGGGATATGTTCAGAATCAAATTACAGTCATGACACACAACTACTTAGAATGAAAGACATATATCATTCCCACTCAACATCATTTTGTGACAAAAACAAAGAGAATCAACATGAATTCAGAAAAACTTATCAGATACAAACCATTAAACATAGGAAAATACAAGGGAAACATATATTGATGCTCTCAAAGTCTATTAATGATTGTACAATATGCAATCATCATAACAAAAATTCCCAATAACTGGTTTACACAGAGGAAAAACCTTCCTCATGACCAATCCTTTTTCCCGGTTCACAATGCCACTACGAATTTCCCATGAAATGTTTCCTCCCCAAGGATATCCCCGCAAAATTTTCCTCTCCTCCTCTAGAATCCCCCCTTTTTTTTCTTTTTATGCTTCCATATATAGATCATTTTATTTTCTTAGGGTTTTAGGGAATATTCCTAAGATACCCACACTAAGTGTTGCTACTTTTAACTGCTCTGGGCCACCATGAAACCACAAACAACTATTCTCAAACGAGCGCCGGTTGCGCCAATTGCTACTGTGTCTTGTGTACGTCATTTGATGAAATAACCAGATATTTTCTAGGTCATATCATATTTAACACTTAAAATTTTCCACATGTGTACAATCATGATGTGGCCAAAAATATTAATGTGACGAGACATTATCAAATTATGTAGGTAGTTAATCATTCTCAGACGACACGCTCCCCATAAATAATTTAATCTTTATTTGAATTCTGAACGTACCAAAAAATTGAAATTTGATATGGCATTAATAATGGAATGATTTTATTTGCCACGTTTATTCCACTACCATGCCTATTTAAGTGGTCTATCAACTCCTTCCTTTCGTCACCTATTTAGTTCAAAATTTTCTATACAATTTTCCATTATCGTTTCTTTCCTATTTTCTTCAAGATTCTCAGTAAATGGCTTCATATTTCCTTAGTGTGAATCCTTTAGGGGAGGAGCTAGCCCACATGGGTCAATTTTTTCAACTCTTAGGGCCCAATGAGGCCCTAGTCTACCAAGTCTTTAGTGTCCCAAATACCTGGGAAAATTCCCAGGCCTGCCTCCTTCAGCCTGCCTTGGTACTATCTTTCATAAACCACATGGCTGAAAGGTGTCCTTATTTCTCTATTTTTTAGACCCTACATTTTCATCTGGTCCGTCTAGAGTTTCAATTAAATCCTGAAGCCTTAAGGAATCATTGGTCTCACAATTTCCCTCATGTCCATGAAAACCATTGGCACATGATGAAAGATTAATATGCCCCCTCTCTTCTGGAAACAGAGCTCTAGTTCTCCACTCAACCTTAGGAGAGAAGTGATGAAGGTCTGTCATCAGGTGGTCAAACTAGTGGATTAGAGGAGTAACTGGCTACCTTGGAATCTACCATGGAGGATGTTCAAGTAGTGATTGGGCTAAAGATGGTTTTGTCTCAGAAGATACATGCCCTTTAAGGTGTCTTAACTAGTGGAATCATGCTCATTATAAAGGCCTGCTTGACTAGAGGTCGACCTCCCAAGTCATACAACAGAGGTGGGATCACTTTTCCTTAATGGGAAAACACACCTGAGTGTAGGAGGGAGTTGGTGGGAATTTTGAGCGGGACGAAGGTGAGCATCTCTGTAATACGTGAGAAAGGGATATCAATAGGCCTGATAGGGGCCATACAATTTTTGTTTGGTGCCAAGGCCCATGATGACTTTATTCGATGCCAAGACCAGCTCCTAAAATGTGTCCCCCTGCATGTTTGAGGAAATAGAGATCTAACCATATAACCACTATAATTATGTATTTTTTAATTGTATCTGGTTTTATCATTTTGCTCATATAATACTTATATAGTGGAGGGTTGGGACCCCATAAATAGAACCCCCATTTTTTTACTATAAACGTTGTTTCAGATGTTCTTCTGTGTATGTGTAGTTGTTATTCATTTTCAATCAAACTTTCACATTTTCTTGTTTTCCAATCTTGAGCAATAGGAACATCCTCGAAGAAAAAATTCCATTTTACCTTCATGCATTAATGCATCACAATTAAATTTATAGATCATGGGAAAGAGAAACAAGTCTTCACCAATCTGCTCATCCTTACAAACTCAGAAAATTGTACCTTTGTTCTTATCATGTATCAATTTCAAGTTAGTAGGAGAAGCTACCCTCGGATTATTCCTAAAAACTTCCCCTCGGATGTGACTCGGATGTAGAAAATATGTGTTCCCCTTTTTTACAATAGGGGGTATAAATGAATCATTGTTTCAAGGGAACTCGTCAATTTACGTATCAACTTATGTCACATAGTTCCAAAAATAGCTAACCTTTGGGCTTTGGGGTTAAACTTCATTTGTTGCCTTTGCACTTTGGCCAAGGACACTTAAAATCTCGACCTTATATTACTAGATCAACCTATCATATACCAAAAAATTTAAAGGACT
This sequence comes from Taxus chinensis, assembly GCA_019776745.2. Lineage (NCBI taxonomy): Eukaryota > Viridiplantae > Streptophyta > Pinopsida > Cupressales > Taxaceae > Taxus > Taxus chinensis. Next base: position 685,475,789 of record CM034146.1, read on the forward strand.
ACCCATGGTGAAGGCAGAACCTATTGCACAATAATAAATCTAAATGCAACAATTATGATATCCTAAGGGATAGATTTTAGAATTAAGTCCCATATTGATCCATCTCCTTCGAGAAATTTTCTAATAATGCAAAAAATGGTCAAACTCGGGACAAATATATTTGTGTACCAACAAAAAGAATACTATAAAGTCAAAAAATAAGAAAAATTCAAAAACCAAAAAGGAATTAAACAAGACCAAAACAAAATTCAAAATAAGAATCAGAAAACTAATGTTGTTTATTTGTATGTTTCCCTTGTCACTGCAAAATAAAATGAGTGGGTATTAGACAGTGGTGCCTCTAGGCACATAACTTACAAGTTTGATATCCTAACTGATCTTAGAGTATGTCATGATCTAATCTATTAGGGTAATCATTCCATTCTCTATGTTTAGGGTGTTGGTACCCAGATTAATCCCACCTTAAAATCCAAGTAGAATCAACAGACTAAGAAGGATGCATAGAGAAAGACAAACTAGGATTTGAGTCATTTTACAGTCGGGGATGGATCTGGAAATCTCTTTTTAACTCAGCCTTAGTGAATATTGGATAACACCTCCACTAAGGGTATGACCTACCATGCTACTTCAGGTTCCACCTACAACTAGGGTGAGAGGACCCATTTTGTAACCTATATTTGTAAAAGGGACGAATATAACAACAATATTTAAACTCACTTTCTCAAGGATGTGAAAATGCAGCCTCAAGAAGACATTGCCAATGAAAATATTATCTAACTCTCACGAGTTGTCACACTAGAAAATGTATATGTCCTCTATGGAAAGGATTAGGTTACTAAAGATGGTCATAATTCTGACTTGCTCCTACATATGTTGGATAAAGGATGGGAAAATTTAACAAATATCCTTAGCATTTATTGATAAACAATGCGAGGAAGGGTGATTAAAGTGAGATATGATTGTTATTAGTTGTGATTTATTGTTTGGGGAGTTTAAACGAGACAAGGTTGGTTATACAAAGAACTCAAATGAACCTAACAAATGTTGCAAATACTTTCTTCTTGATGTAAAATATGGATCACACAGTCTGAGTCATTTCTTCAACCAGAAATTTTATGCTCATGGAGGCCAAAGAACATAGGATTTCACACAAAATTTGAGAATTCACACACAAACTGATCATGATAAGTTCTCAATAAAATATTAACAACATCTGATCAAATACGCTCCATATGCACTCAAGAATTGACAAAAAATCTTGGAATCAACAACTACAAGTTGACTTTAAAAACTATTAACCACACTATGAAGGAAAGATCCATCAATCGTGTAATTGCAGTTACTAAAATTTTCACTATTTTTAGCTAAGGATTTGTGTAATTCAGAGAGATTAATTAGTACTAAGATTGCAATTTAAAATGCAGATAGTGGATTCAAAACAATTCATCTTGAGCAAAGGAAACAACATTCGTGAGAACTCACACAGATTAGTTCAAAAAAATCCAATGCTTCAATAAGGGGACATAAATAACTATGACCTCAATATTTTCCAATGGTTGTACAATGAAACCATCTTAGTGAGAATTTTTTTTGGGAACAAATGAATAACTCAGGTTTCTCAAATTGATCCAATTTTTTACAAGTACAAACAGGTTCTGTCCTTTTTTCTATAAAGCTTGGAAAATTTTAACCTCCCCCTATGGGAGAGTGTTCTCATTGCATTTATTACAATTTCACTTGCTCACTCATTCTCATTTCCCCCCTAAAAACATTAATCTCTTAGAGAATATTCCTCTTTACTGTAGACATTTTGATTCTATTTTTATTCTATTTAAAATATCTTGTCTTATGTTGCCATGTGGAGAAGTTATGAGCTAGTCACATTTTTCACTTCCTTAAATATGACTGACGGATGCCATGTCATCCTTTTTGAGAGTTGTTTAATTTTTTTCTCTATTTTGTAGGTAAGAATTCCCTTTCAATAGTCCCTAGGTGCCCTCCATATGGCTTGAGTGTGATATGCAATCCTTTTCATCTTTTGAGAACATCACATTCGAGCAAAACATAATAATGTTGGTGTCTTTTAGATAAAAATATCCTCACATGGATCATATGACATCAATTAAACATATTTTGTTGGATAATTCCCAATATCCCTCAAATTTATTTCATTCATTTGAGCTGAGAGAAAGATCTTTCTTCATTTGATGGTAGTGATTCTTTTCTACTCATCTTGTCTGCACCATTCTCATTATAAATTCAACTCTATTTTCTCCCCAATATGCATCCTTTTTCCACTCTTGAATGTGAGGGATTACTGAAAAAATATTTTGTTGGTGCAATGGCGAGGGTAGTTATGGAGAAAAAATTGAAGGAAATAGTCTTCAAAAGACATAAATTAAATCTTTGATATAACTGGTCCAAGATGAAGCCCTTTTCAGGTTTGTAATTGAAATCCCAGAGCCAACTGATAGTAAAGGGCCTTTAACAAATCAGGATGTTCGGATCTCCCTTATTCTGTAGGTTGATCAAGATTAATCCTGTCTTCTCAGCTCTTCCAATCTTTGTATCATCATCTCTTTCGGTGGTGAACACAAGAAAATTCTAGAAGAATTGAATAAAATATGGATTGAAAGGAGGCATGTTGTGATAGGGATGACTAAGTATGAGTCTCCCTTCCTGTGTGATAAAAAAAATTATGCTGAAGGAGATTCCCAAGGAGTCCTACGTACTTTATGATAATAATTCAATCGATACAGTGCTCGTAATTTCTCAAAAAGTAGAAGAACTAGATCAACGAGTCATTATTTTGGTAAATTTCATGCAAGACTTGTACCACTTCAACCATCCATAATACACACACCACCATCAAAAAGAAAGAGGGGGGAATTAATCTCTCAACCCCTAATTATTATTTTAGATGATAAAGAGGCAGAGCCTTCATCCCCACAACATTTTAAGGCATCACTTTCTATCACCAAGGAGGGACAAGGAAAATCTAATCTCCAACCTTCCATTCATCCATTGTAGTAGGATCCTTTGATGAAGCAAACATTATCAGGACCTTTTCCTATTCCTCTACCAAGAGAGTGTCCACCTTTTACTAGGAGGCACAAGGGTGAGTTTAGTTCTAAATATATTTCTCCTTTAGGTCCAAGGTCCACAGTGCTTGATTTCCCAACCAATCCAAATGCTCCCCTTCAACATGATCCCATTTAGTCCACTCCTTACATGGAAAAAGGGAAAATAGTGTTTTCCATGGGTGGTTTATTCCTTTTCGATTGGGTATCTTCTTATCAGTTGAATATTGAGATGAGGGATATTATAGATGGTCTCAAAATGAATTTTGAAGCATTGATGGAAGTGGGAATGTCTTGGAATTTATCAGGGTAAGTCATATTTGCATAGACAAATCAGGGTTAAAAGGAATTAATACGAAGGAAAAACAAACTATTGAACAAAATTCCCCCATTTGGAGAATATTTCAAGGTAGAAGTGGAGGACGACTAATTATTATTTTTATCTTGTTTCCTTTCGATATAGTTTCCAAACATGTATGTAAATTTATTTATCATTGGCTAGGGACCCTATAGAACCCCAATTTGGTCCTTTTTCCACATTACAGAAGATACCAAATAGTTACATTAGTTTACATGATTCATAATAGGTTTGAAATTTTATCAGAGCAATATAAATATCTAGTGCATTGCATCAAATTACATTCATATTTTAGAACAAAAACTCAAAATGACATTCAATTTTCAAGAAACAAGAGTAATAGTCATAATAAAATGAAAGAGTGATTCAGGGGAAACAAGCATCAACTTGCTCATCATTCTTCACAACATCTTTATCTCCATCATTTTATTCCTCCTTTGGGTGCCTTTCCACATATGCATCATATTTCTAGAACAAATATTTTACATCATCCTCATCTGGGCCTCTGTGGTGTTGAAATATCGGGGTCTTCCTGCTCAATGCATCCATGCATTGATACATTATTTGATTTTATTCACATTTCCCTACTTTCAACTTTTCAATTCAATATTTTGAGCTTGATTTGTGCAACTTTCTTCTGTGATCTTTTTCTAAGTTCCATAATCACTCTCACCATTTTTAGCCAATTATTTATCCTTTTTTATGCAATTGTCCTTTGTTTTTTGGATTCGAAAACTTTGAGGTTGATATCAACATTTTTCAGTCAATACTTGATGCCTATTTGCAAAAGAAACATGCCACAACACTTCCAATGTTGGCATGCCACGTGTTTTCTCTATCCTTCATTATATCACAACCTTTCAAAACTTACCGTGGCTCACCCAGATGATGTGATTTTCTTAGTTGTGATCTGCGGCCCACCTTGCACTATTACCCTAGTCTGCAACACTACTTATAGTAGTGCAAATTTGAATATCCATCTGCGGGGCCTTTCCTTTGTTCCTCATAAATTTCCTTCCTTCTGTGGACTTGTTAGTTTTAAATTTGTGTTTGGGCGACATGTGCAGGCATACATGTTCTTTTCCATTTTTTAAATTTTTAGCCCACTTGGGCTGCCCCGCTGCGCTTAAGCTATGTGGCCAACTGTCGCAACTTAAAGGATCTCGTTTCTTGTGCTTTCTCCAAAATGAGCCTAAGAGACACATGGAGGTGTGCAAATTCCTTCCCTCCATGGTGATGTCTCCTACCTCCGTGGTTTCTCAAATTTTATCTTTGAATATTTTCCAAGTCTAACACCTATGCAAGTTACTCAAATTTTACAAGGGGTGCAAAACAGGGCAACATCACGTATCATCATAATTCAGAGAAGTTTTTTGCAGTTTGTAATTTACACTTGGACAAATAAGGACATCACTCAAAAGGGATAAATCACAATTTTACATAGTTTTTTCAGCCTATTTCATAGGGATTCTTCAATGATGACACATTCTCACAATCCTCAATCGAAAAAGAGGATCAACGCCCTAAACACAAGGTTTTCATTTGAATTTGACATGATTATATCTTCAGGCATATGTTTTTCACATAAGAAAACCATTCAGAGAGAATTTTTTGAAGGTATATAATTTAAAAAAGGGTGAGATCAAGTTGAGCACCACCACCAGCTCCGACTCAGGAATGGAAACCCCCCGTGGGTGCCACAAAAACCATACAAACTGAAAATAAAATAAACCAAGTGCCTAAATCCATTGGGTTATGGAGTCATTTCAAAGCACACATTAGGTCAAACAAAACAAACGTACTCCATAAAAAACATACCAAGATACCGAGGAAACTGTTCATTGTAGACCAAGAAACAAAAAAGGGAAACAAAAAAAATAAAAAACAAAACAAAACAAAAAGACTATACATTGTATAGGAATTTGCACCTTGTTCGTAATCAATCCAAGAAGTGATTTAGATGCCTTTCATTAACATGTAATTCAAATAGATCCCCATCCAGGTGTTTTAAGAAAAGGGTATGCTCACCAATTCGTATGTCGATGGAATAAGAACCCACCCATAAAGCATCAAATTTACCATGTATCCCTTTATCCTCGTGTCTCTTATCCCATAGTAAAATAAGATATCCAAATTTGAAAATCCTAGGAGTCACCTTTTTATCAAAAAAATTCTTGATTTTCTCTCTGAACCTTAGGTGTTTTTGGTGAGACTCCCTTTTTTCTTCATCCAAATCAACTATCCGATTAGTCATAGCTTCATATGGGTTCACCTCTTAATCCTCAAGCTATTGTATGAACTGATAAGAATATAAATTCATATGTAGGGGTAAAAGAGCATGGACTCCATAAACTAATTCAAATGGGCTCTTTCTAGTAGCTCTTATGGCAGGAATCCTATCTGCCCATAAAACAAATTTTAACTACTCACTCCAATTTCTTTTATTAATCTCCAATGTTCTTCCAAAGATCTTAAGAAAATTCCTATTTCTTGATTCAACTTGGCCATTCCCCTGAGGATTATAATTAAATACATATGTCAAATTTATCCAATATTGTTGGCACATAGCTACTATTGGCTTAGCTGTAAAACTCTTTGCATTATCAACAAACTATCTTTGGAGGTACTCCAAACATGCATATTTTATGATTCAAGATAAAATCCATGGCAATCTAGTGAGTTACTTTTTTAGTGGGAACAGCTTCAACCCACTTGGTAAAATAATATATGGCCACTAATATCCACCTATTCCCTGCACTTGAGGGATCTAAGATATCTCCAATAAAATCCATGCCCCATTGTTTAAAATAATCTTCTATTGACACTAGTTGTAGGGGTAGATCCCCTGAAGCTTTCATTTTTCTTAAAAACCTTTGACAACTCTCACACTTCCTAACCAATGAGGCAAAATCTTTTAAAAGTGTGGGCCACCAATAACCTTCCCCAAAATCTTGTAGGAAATATGGCCTAAGAATGCAACATCCATTTCTATTTGAAACGTATCCCCAACATTCATTAGACCAAAAGGCATTCTCACATATACATAGGTACCCCATGGGGTGGTAAAAGTAGTTTTGATTCTCTCTGATTGCTTCACTACCACCTAGTTATACCCTGATAGTCCATCTAACATGGACAACAATTCAGATCCAATGACCAATTATAGCATGTTATCCATATTAGGAAATGAATAATTATATTTCATTAAGTCCTTGTTCAATTTCCTGAAATCCACACATAGCCTTAATTCTCAATTTTTCTTTTTGATTGGCACTAAGTTTGCCACCCATGAAGAATATCTTGTTAGTTGTATTATCCCTCTATCCCTTAACTTTTTCAATTAATCCTAGATCTTGAGGGAGAGAAGTGGATTAATTGGCCTCAACTTTTTCCTAAATGGTTTAGCATTAGTTTCCTAAGGTATCTCATGTTGAAATAGATACTCCCTATATGCTTTCAATTCTGAGTAATATCATGCCAAGTAATAATGGTACTTTTTTAACAAATCAAAATTGGATTGCTTTTCCTCCTTAATCATATTACTTCCTAGCCATACCTTTATTGGTTTCTCTTCAGTTCCCATATTATGTTCTTCCTCATCCCTTAAAGTTGAGATATGTTTGTGAACCACCTTGTCCACATTATCAAAGTTGGACTCTAAAGCAACCAACTCTTTGGGGATTGTGTTTGTTTTCAATTGGATTATGTATTTACCAAACAAGGTATATTTCCCATCACACACTACAACCATTGGTTCCCAATCCATACATTGGTTGGTGAATTCTTCTTTATTCTGAAAAAATATCTGAAATTAGCCATCATTGTCAAATACTTGCCAATGTTTCACATTGTTAGGAACAGATGGTCTTGACAATACTTCAATATCATAATCACAATAAGGAGAATTAATGCATTTTTCAAATCTAAATCCAATTACCACCAAATTGGTTGTTGCTGTATTTTAGGTTCTGTGATGATAAAATATATTAAAGGATTCAAAAATTTCAATAAAATCCCACACTACATGCTTATAAAGTTTCATTCTTTGATTTTTTGTAGCATACAATTTTCTAACTTGTTTGACTACTAGCTTTAAGTCTCCTTTAATAGCTATATCCCTTATACCGTACCTCCATACAATCCTTAAACCCAAAAGTAGTGCCTCATACTCATAAATATTATTCTTGCATTCAAATTTAAGTTTAAAGGATAAGTTAAAATTCTCTTAGTTTGGAGAGACAAGGACAAACCCGGCCCCATTACCCATTTTGGATTAAGCTCCATCAAACATTAAGGTCCAAGGAGCATCGACTTATTCCAGACATATATTTTCATTAATGCTATGCTCTTCAAAATCTGCATAGCCAAAAAATTTATCCACATCAACATCAACAAACAAAACCTCATAAGATGCATTGTTAGGATTTTCAATTATATGCAACATCTTTTTATCTCCATATAACTTCACCAAAATCCCTTCTACTAGTAAGGTGACGTAAGACATATCCATCTTTACACTTCCACCAACGTTGGCAGCCCACTTTCTTGACAACAACATACCCCATTTGGCAAGACAGTCTACAATAACCACATTCATGGTCAAATACTTACTAGGATAGGTTGCTAATTGCACAACTAAACCCTTCACATATCGTATCACTGGAAATTCCATTGAGTCCATGGCTTGGCACTTTCCAAATGTTGATGTTACCTTGATGTCTTGTTTATTCATCACCTCAAGGGGAATTAATTTGTATGAGGCTCTTGAATCAAACATAAAATTGTGGACCAATCCGTCTTTAATAATCAAAGTTGTGAAGAATGGATCTACATCTAACTGAGATTCAACCAAAGAAGTGCTAAGATATATCTCAGGTGATTCACCCAAGCTTTCTAATTCTCAAGGCACCTCTAGTTTTGCAATAACTGGTGGAAGATCTATATTGTTGACCTCCTTACTTGTGGTATCCACCTCCTCCTTAAATCCTAAATACTCGAATTCCCTTCTCCAATGCTCGAGAATTATGAGCAATTCAAAAATTGGTATATTTAATTTGATTTGACTCAATATTTGAGCCATGTAATAATGGGTATATTTAGACATAACTGAGGTAGGAGGTATGGTGATTTCCTTTTCTGGAGGTTAAATATTTTTGATGGCTAGTGTAGAAGTAATGGGATCAAAATTACTAGTATTGACAGGGATTTTACTTGGAAAATATTTCTTAGGGACAATTTTGGGAATATTTGTAAGGAGATGAGTCTTTGGTTTGGGTTATAGCCCTCCCCCTTTAACAGTCCTATTTCTCAAATTTTACCCATTCTCTTGAGCAACCAATGAATTCATTAATAACTACCTATCCTATAGAAAAGGAATTCCACCATCATATTTCTTAATCATTAGAGCCTGTAAATACTTGAAATCATGATTAGATAATTCAAAATCATGAACCATGTAAACTTCACCATTACTAGTATAAGGGAGAGGAGATACCCAGTGACTGCAGTCCCAAAAATATTTTATAGGGTTGCACTCAGTAGTTCAGTAGAAGTGGCTCCTTGTTGTGGACTGTCAAGGCATTCCATCATGCATACATCACCAGAAGTAGCATTATCATCAAAATCTTCATTTTATTCATTAGGATCACATGGGGAGTGTGGCAAGAAACACTTATCACATCAATCAATAGCATGATTCTCTTCTATCATAGTAACTCTAGTAGTTAAAGGATCATGGATCAATTTATTTTCCGTTGGTTTTTGTTGTTTATTTCCTGATCCCATGGGCCCTTTTCTTCTCTCATCTGACCTATGATCCTCTCTAGGATGATTTCCAAATCTATGTTGGCCTTAAAGTTGGTGTTGGCCCTGAGAATTTTATCATATTACCTTCTTTGCTCTAGAAATCTTGTAGGAAATTTCTTTCACTGCCCCTACTAAAGTCTTAACTACCTCTTCTAGATCAACTCCCTTTCTTGTTTGAGGCTTTTCATGTTTTATTAACTTGACACCTTCCCTTTTAGGAGGGTTTCTTGCTACCTTGATATTGTTTTCAATTTGTACTTCGATAGAGAAATATTGCCTCAAGGTCCTAGAGTTTTTGTCCCTCAAATAGTATGCAGCTTTCATTTCAAAGGCATCAAAATATTTTATTAGACATGATTCATCACTTGGCCTTAAAATTATAAGCAGTCTAGTCAAGGTTTTGTTAAATCTGGTATTTAAATCTTGGAAAAGTTCTTTGGGATTCTTCTTGATGTTTTCATATTTTGATAAAAGGAATCTACGGTCAGTTTTGTTCCCAAATTGTGATCTAAATGCATCCTTCATCTTAGTCCATGAATCAATCGAATTATCTGGTAAGGATCTATACCAATCCTGAGTGTCCTCTTCTAAGGTGTGAATAAATAGTTTCACATAAACATCCTCATGTTTAATTTTGAAATCCTCCATAATATTCACAAAAAGTCTTAGGTGTTAGTCTATAGTAATAAAATTATTTCCTTGTAACTTAAGAAACCTATTTCTTGCTTTTTGTGGAACTACATTGGGATATCCCACTATACTCGTGAAATCTATGGGTGCAAAGACATTTACAACAACTATAGGTCTAGGTGGATGCTAAGACATATTATTTTGAGGAGGTTTCCCAATAGGAGGATTAAAATGGGATGGGACAGGTGGTATCTAAGGCAATGGTGTATGATCTTCAAAGTAGTGGTCCCTTAGTGACTTAGTTTCATAGAAAATTCAATTACTCCTAAGTAACAATGGAGGGAGATGAGGAATACCTATAACATTTGTAAATAAATGTCCCTCACTAGTTGGAGTGTACAAATTTGTACAAGGACTACTCGAACGAGAACTATCTGAGGAACTAGAGTAATCCTCTATCAAAGGCTAATCACTCTCAACGATAGGCACTACTTTGTCATTTGATCCTTGATTATCAAGGGCTTTCTAGACTTGTCTCTTAGTTGGATTTGTCCTTCCAAGTTCTGGAAACAATATTCTACCAAGATCTTAATGAAAAATTTTCAATAATTGAATCCTAAGGCATTGGTATTTAAAAAAACTTCTTGACAATGTGGAGTAGCCACTAATGTCTTTTACCTTAAATGTCAAAAATCATTGTAAACAACTTGCCAAGTGAAACTTAGTGGTCAATTTCAACAAAGCTTAATAAATCATAGCATCCTTTATCAATATTTACCCCTAGACAAGTCAAATTTAGCTCACAATAGGAAAATATTAAGCAAATAACTTTTGATTAAGCTCATTTTTCATAAATCTCGATAAAGGATGATGTCTAGATCATGTATTTACATCTAAACATGTTTAATACATTACCAGGGGTCAATATTTATTTGTATTTACACAAATAGTCCCTGGAAATGGTGCCACAAGGGTGTTGGTACTCCAATTAATCCAACCTTATAAGCCAAACATCATCAATAGACTAAGCATGATGCTTAGAGAAAGACACACCAGGATTTGAGTCATTTTGTAGCTGAGGATGGATTTGACAATCTCTTTTTTAACTCAAACTTGGGGAATAATGGATAGCACCTCCACTAATTGTATGACCTACCATACTACTTTAGGTTTCACCTACAACTAGGGTGAGAGGCGCCATTTTGTAACTCGTATTTGTAAAATGGATGAATATAACAACAATGTTTAAACTCACTTTCTTAGGGATGTGAAAATGTATCCTCAAGAATACATGGTCAATGCAAACATTATCTAACTCTCACAAGTTTTCACAATAGAAAATGTAGATGTCCTCTAAGGAAAGGCCCAGGTTACTAAAGATGGTCATAATTACGAATTTCTCCTGCATATTTTGGATAAAGGATGGGAAAATTTAAAAAATATCCTTAGCATTTATAGATAAACAGTGCAAGAAGGGGTGATTCAAGAAGATTTTATGGTTATTGGTTGTGATTTGAAAGTATTGTTTGGGGATATAAACAGGACAAGGTCGATTATACAAAGAACTCAAATGAACCTAACAAATGTTGTAGATACTTGATCTTGATGTAAAATATGGATCACACAGTGTAAATCATTTGTTCAACTAGAAGGTTTATGCTCATGGAGGCCCAAGAACACAGGATTTCACAATTTTTTTTTTGAAAACTCACACACAAAAGTTAACGATAAGTTCTCAATAAAATATTAACAATCTATGATCAAATACTCTCCAGATTCACTCAAGAACTAAAAAATATCCTAGAATCAACAACTACAAATTGAATTTGAAATTTTTTACCACACTATGAAGTAGATATCCATCAATTGTGTAATTGTAGTAACCAGATTGCAGCTATTTTTTGCTAAGGATTTGTGTAATTCAGAGAGATTAATTAGTATAAGATTGCAACATAAATGCAAAGAGTGGATTCAGAACAATTCATCTTGAAAAAAGAAACAACATTCATGAGAACGCTCATAGGTTATTTCAAATAACTCCAATCCGTCAATAAGGGGACACAAATACATATGACCTCAATATTTTCCAATTGTTGTATATTGCAACCATCTTAGAGAGAATTTTTTTGGGAACAAATGAATAACTTAGGTTTCTCAAATTGATCCAATTTTTTGCAAGTACAAATAGGTTATTTCCTTTTTTCTGTAAAGCTTAGAAAATGCTAACCCCTCCCTATGTGAGAGTGTTCTCAATGCATTTATACAATTTCAATCGCTCACTCATTCTCATTTTCCCCCCAAAAGCATGAATCTCTAAGAGAATATTCTTCTCTACAGCAAACAATTTGATTTATTTTTATTCTATTGAAAATATCTCATCTTATGTTGCCATGTGGAGAAGTTATGAGCTAGTCACATTTTTCACTTCCTCAAATATGACTGAGATGCCATGTCATCCTTTTTGACACTTGTTTAATTGTTTTCTCTTTTTAGCATGTAAGATATCCCTTTTGATAGTCCCCAGGAGCCTCCTTATGGCTTGATCTGATATGTAATCCTTTTCATCTTTTGAGAATCAACTTCAAGTAATACATACTCATGTTCGTGTCTTTTAGATTTGAATATCCTCACGTGGATCATATCACATCAATCAAATATAATTTGTTACATAATTCCAATCTCCATCAAATTTATTTCCTTCGTGTGAGCTGAGTGAAAGATATTTCTTCATTTGATGGCAATGATTATCCTCTATTTAGCTTGTTTGCACCATTCTCACTATAAATTTAGGTTTATTTTATCCCCAATATGCATCCTTTTTCCACTCTTGAATGTGTGGGCTTACTACAAAACTCTTTTTTAGTGCAATGGCAAGGGTAGCTGTGGAAAAAAAACTTGAAGGAAATATTTTCAGAAGACTTAAATCAAATCTTCAATCTAACTGGTCCAAATGAAGCCTTTATTAGGGATTTTTTTGAAATCACGGACCCAGGGGATAAAAAATGGCCTTTAACATATCAAAATGTTCAGATCTTCCTTCTTTTGAGTTTGATCAGGATCAATCTTGTCTTCTCAACCTTCCAATCTATGTATTATCATCTCTTTCGGTGTAAACTTTAACAAATTCTAGAAGAATTGAAAAAAATTAAAGATTAAAAGGAGGCTCATTGTGACAGGGATGACTGAGTATGAGTTTCCCTTCCTGGGTGATGAAAAAATTTTGTTGAAGGAGATTCCCAAGGAGTCCTACGTACTTTTTGATAGGAATTTAATTAATACATTTCCTGCCATTTATCACAAAGTAGAAGACATGGAGAAACAAGACATTCTTTTGGAAAAAAGTCAGACAAGACCTATTCCACTTCAACCATCACCACCATCAAGAATAAAGAGGTGGGAATCAAGCTCTTAACCTCCAATTATTATTTTAGATGAGGAAGAGGCAGAGCTTTCATTCCCATAAAGTTTTAAGGAATCAATTTCTACCACCAAGGACAGAAGAGGAAAATCTATTCTCGAATCTTCCATTCATCCAGTCAATGTGATCCTTTGATGGAGCAAACATTATTAGGACCTTTTCCTATTCCTCTGCCAATAGAGCATCCACCTTTCACTAGGAGGAATAAGGGTGAGTCTAGTTCTTAATATCTTGCTCCATCAAATATAAGGGCCACAGTGCTTGCTCTCCCATCCAATCCAAATGATCCCCTTTAATCTTCTCCCATTCAGACCACTTCTTACAAGGAAAAAGGGAAAATGACATTTTCCACGGGTGGTTTAGACCTTTTGGAGTGGGTATCTTCTTATCAGAAGAAGATTTAGCTGAGGGATATTATAAATGGTCCCATAATGACTATTGAATCATTTTATGGAAATGGGAATGTCTTAGAATTTGGTAGGGTCAGTTGTATTTATGTAGACATCTCAGGGTTTAAATGAATTAATACAAAGGAAAAATAGACTGTTGAAAAAAATTCCCCCATTTGGAGAATATTTCAACATAGAAGTGGAGGATGACTAAATATTTTTATTTTGTTGTTTCCTTTCGATATAGTTTCCAAACATGAATGTAACTTTCTTTATCATGGATTGGGGCCACTATAAAACCCCAATTTGGTAATTTTTCCACAATACAAAATATATCAAACAGTTACATTAGTTTACATGCTTCATAAGAGGTTTGAAATATTATCAGAGAAATATAAAGAGATAGTGCATTGCATCAATTTATATTCATGTTTGAGAACAACAACTCAAAATGACATTTAGTTTTCATGAAACAAGAGTAATAGTTAAAATAAAATGAAAGAGTGATTTAAGGGAGACATTCCTAAGCTTGTTCATTAGTCTTCACATCAACATATTTATCTCCATCATCTTCTTCCTCCTTTGGGAACCTTTCCACATATGCATCATATTTCTAGAACAACTCTTTTACAACATCCTCATCTGGGCCTATGTGGTGTTGAAATATTAGGCTCTGCCTGCTCTATGAATTTACGCATTGATCCATTATTTTCTTATATTCCCATGGACCTACTATAAATTTTGCAATTCAATTTTCTGAGCTTGATTTGTACAAATTTCTTTTGTGATTGTTTCCTGAGTTTTGCAATCATTATCAATATTTGCAACCAATTATTTATCTTTTTTCATGTAATTATCCTCTATTTTTTGGATTCAAAAACTTTGAGATTGATATCAACATTTCTCATTCAATACTTGATGCCTCACGGGCTCAAGGATATTTTTTTCAAGCCTCAACGGCGTACTTGCAAATTGTAGTTGTATTATGTAAAGAATATACTTGTTTACAAAAGAGACCCACCACAGTACTTCTAATGGTTTCATACTGCGTGTTTTCTCTATCCTTCAGTGTATCCCAAGTTTTATAACTTTCCATGGCTCACCCAGATGATTTGATTTACTTCATTGTGATCCGCAGCCCGCCATGCATTGTTACCCTAGTCTGCAGCACTGCTTAGAGTAGCTCGTCTTTGAATATCCATTTGCGGGGCTTTTCCTTTGATTTGATGAAATTTCCTTCCTTTCAAAGATTTATTATTTTTTGAAGTTATGTTTGGGAGACACGTGGAGGCGTGCATGTTATTTTCCTTTGTTTTTACTTTTCAGGCCCCTTAGGCTTACCTTCCATGCTTAAGCCATGTGGCTAACTGTCGTAACTTAAATGCTCTCAATTCCTTGCACTTTATTTAATATATCTCTGGGAAACACACTTAGGCGTGCGCGTTTCTTCCCTCTGCATTAATTTCCCTTACCTCCGTGGTTTCTCAATTTTTGTCTTCGAATATATATCAAGTCCAACACTTATGCAAGTGGCTCAAATTTTACAAGGGGTGAAAAATTAGGTAACACCACGTATCATCGAAATTTAGAGAAGTTTTTTGCAGTTTTCCATTTACACTGGGAACAACAACAACAACATTTGAAAGGGATAAATCATGGTTTTACATAGTTATTTTGACCTATTTCATAGGGATTCTTCAATGATGACAATTTTTCACAATCCTTTACCGGAAAAGAGGATCAACGCCTTAAACACAAGGTTTTCATTTACAATTGAGATGATTATATCTTTAGGCATATGTTTTTCACATGATAAAACCATTCAAAGAGAGAGGATACACTGGAAAAAAGAGTGAGATCAAATTGAGCACCAACACAGGCACAAGGAAAATCAATTTTTTTAATGGCTTCATTAAATTGTTTTGGTTAGTTCCTAAATTGAAAAATGAATTTACTTTCTTGTTCTCAATTAACTAAGAATAACTATAGTATAATAATGATGAAAGATAAATGGTTTATTAAGAATGGACTTGATGTAACTATAACTGAGGGCATAAAAAAGAATAATTTATATGTGTTTAAAGTATTTGCTTATGTTTCTTATTTGTCAACCTATTGTCACCCTCAAAATTCCCCTCATTTTTCAAGTCAAGTTTTGAAAATTTTGAGTTGGTGCCTGTTATCCCAATTTTTCCCCCTTGATAAAATTGATCAAACACGACCCCACACAGAAGAAAATCAGAAGGGGAAGTTCAGTCATGCGAGCCCACATTCAAAATCCAATAATGAAGGGGCAGGGTCGGTGAAGGAGTTCAATGATGTCAAAGGAGATTAGAGTGCGCAACAGAAGATTGAAGAAAGGACTCAAAGTTTTTGGACTTCACATGCGAGTCAACTCAGGAAAAGAGATGGACCCGCAGAAGGTGCCATGTGCCTCATCAATGTAACTTCAGAAGTGAGATCCAAGGGACAAACCCCAAATGAGTACCATCCCTCCACGTGGTCAGAGCCTCAAAAAGTTAAATCGGTTGTTAAAAAGTTTAAGGTTAGCGGACAGCGCCACGTGTCTCATCAGTGCACCTTAAAGGTTTGAAGCCAAAGGTGGTTCCCCAAACAAGCACCAGCCCTCCACGTGTCTAGGGTCCCACAGAAGTCAAAAGGGGTAGAACCGGTTGTTGAATCGGCTAAGGAAAGGAGAACCAATAATAAGCCTGACGTGTCCCTTCAATACTCTTTCAGGAGGTGAATCCATAACGTAGATCTCAAATGTGCACCAGCTCTCCACGTGTACAATTGGCATACCTTTGAAGGTCAGGTCCAAAAAAAGTCTCCAAATGAGTGGGAAGCCTCCACATGTCCCAGGTCAGACATAAAGCCTTCACTAAACAGAGGGACTTAGTCGAAACACAAAAATATAGAATAGGCCCACAAAGGGACATATGGACATGTTTCAAGGTCGGAAAATTCTTTGAAAATTCAAAAGTGGAGAGGTGGGTTGTCAGGACACTAAAGGGAATTTTACCTTTGTTTCCAAAAGGGCGTAAAGTTATAAAGTGACCAGTGGTCCCACTCATGCCAAGGGATAAAGTCAAATGTTGAGCCCACATCGAAAGTCAAAGCGTTAAGGTGGTTCGTCAGAGAAATTTAGGAATTTTGGTTTTATTTCCAAAAAAGAGAGTTAAAAGTTATAAAATGATCCACGACTCTACTCGGGTCTTGAGCCCGCATTGAAAAGTCAAAGCGGGGAGGTGGGTCAGTGGAGCACTTTGAGTTTTTGAGCTTTTGTTGAAAAGAGTTAAAATTGTAAAAGTGAACCATGACTTCATCCCCACTCAAGTAAAGCAACATGTCATGCCTATATCAAAAAGCAGATGGGCAGACCAAAATGTAAAAAAATACACAATCTCTATAAAAATCATAAAAATGCAAAAGGTGCCCCCAGGCCCGCTTCAGCAAATCTCTTCCACGTGGTTAGATCAAATTAAAAGTTGTAAAAGTAGGGTTAATGGATGTGATATGATGCATCTGATTTTACCGCTAAGCATAGAAATGGCCGAGGCATTAGAGAAGTTCAGATGTCTATTTCTTGAATCAGTTTCATCAAATTTTTTAACCGAATGTAACCGTTTTTTTGAAGCTATTTAGCGGTTTCTCTACACCATTGGTCGGGTTGGATCTTGGTACTCTGTAAATGTAATAGATTCGAAAGTAATCAATACATAAGTTTTTCCCTTTCTTCCTCTGCTATTCCTTCTTTCCTTGTTTGAATTTGTGAATCATCCATCTTTGCATGATAAGAAACTTTGTGTTCTTGTTTATATGATTTCGGGAACTTTATGTCTGTGGAATTATATTTGTTATGAAATACGAATGATTCCATAATTTTGCATCTCCTTGGATCAATACGTATAAGGTTATACTCTGTTATCCCATATTCACCAACTCACATAAAGAAAACATGTTAGGTAAATGATTCAGACTCCATATCCTTAGTTCTTCTACATTTCAGTATTGATGATCTTTCGGGCATGAAATGGCCCAAAAGATTCAGGAATCCACGACTTTGAAAGTTGTAGGATTTGAATAAATAATTCTTTTGATCGTTTCTATGTATTAAATCTATTTAAAGGGTCGAAGGAGGATCTCCCATTAAAGAGGAGTGGACTTGTTGGGAAGACTGAAGGTTTGTTAAAGTATCCTATTTAAAACCCCAAAATTTTTAGTAACTCGAGCGGGGATTTCCATTTCACTAAATCCATTTGCTAGCTATAGGTAGACTTCAAGATCATTTTGAAATAATAGGTGTTAGGTAAAGAAGGGGGAGTGTTGCAAAGGAACTCATGAGTAAGAAGGAGAAAAAATGGCGAAGATTTCAAATTTTCTGGGCTTGAAACAGTTTAGGAAAGGGCCTAAAATTGACTAAGTATGGAGGTGCCAACGGAGAGAGCTCTGTCTACAAGCACGCTTCTCCTGTTAAAGATCAACAATTCCAATAATAGGGATTCCTCAAGAACAAACTTAGTCCTAATCTCCACGTGTCCTAGGCCGATACTGGGGTGTTTTCAAATAGTCAACCTTCAGTTAATTTTTCCAGAAGATGGCGAGTGTTAAAAAATTGGATAAGTATACAGTACAGGTGGGGGTCACCACGCATCTTCCTAGCGCATCTCCATGAGTTAGTCCAAAGGCAGGGATCCAAACGAATGTGAGCTCGCCACGTAACCCAAGGTCTAAAAGAATGGGAAGGGTTCATGAAAAGTATGAGCACATCTACGGAGGCTGCCAATTGTCTGCATGGTGCTAGATTCTTGGGGTTGAACATGAGAGAAGGTGTCATGATTTTTAGTAGGCCAGAACTAGCGGCGACTAAGGTGGGCCATCGGGGGGAAAGTTGGTTTTATCATCCCCTCATTGGTTATCACTAATTGGTAATATGTTGCAAAATGTTTGAGCACAATTCTACCCAAAAGGGAAAAATGTGCAACATCTATTAGCCTGATTCAAATGACAAAGTGGACATAGCGGAGCATCAAGAAGGAAAAAGTAAAAAATTTCCATTAATCTTGTAAAAGGCATAAATTCAACAATGTGACTCACGGCCCCATCAAAAAACTAATCCGGGGAACACTCAGGCCTATCGGAGGAATCAATGAGATCCAAATTTTTGTTTAGAATGGAATAGAAAGGAATCCTTAATGCCTCCACCACCAAATGACGTCATCATTGCACTTACGAGAGAAAAGCTCAAAATTCCCCAAGCTATTTTTTGTAGGAAACATTAAGGAAATACTTAGAGAGCCATATATAGTTATAGGATCCTTTTGATCTACAATATTGGTACCAATGAAAGATATGGAGATTAAGCATCTTCATTGGAGTCTTCAATTTTGCATTTTAGTGAATATTTGTGAAAGAAAATTACAAAACACATTTTGGCATTAGAAAAGATAGTTTCAACTACCAGATTTAAAAGTATGGGTCATTTCTTTGGTTTATCGAAGTAGATGCATGGAAATATGAGATTTTGCATCGAACATAACTAGTTGAAGATATTAAGGAATGCATTTTGAAAAGTGGTAGGAGAAAATCCCTCATTTTCCCTCTCTTCTGCTTGCTATAAAATGTAACAGAGGCATAATGGTTGTTGTTGTTTTTATTGATTCTTCTTCTCTTCCTCCCATCAAGGGTTCCAGTCAAAATGGAAGTTCAAACCTTCTCCCCTAATCTGTACATGGAATTTTTTTTACCTCTTGCTCATAAATGATGTTCTATGCAAGCTCAAAATCAATAAAAGGCATGTTTTGTGATGCATTTGTCCATCCTTGCTCGTTTTTGATTGTTTCTTCTTTCCTCTCTTCATTACAGGGTACCTGTGCATGTTTTGATGTTCATTTGTAGATCTAGGAGCTGTGTTTGATGGGTTTGAAACATTTTCTATGTGAATCTAATCTTTTTCCTGTGATGCAGTTGTTCATCCTCTATGCTCACCTCTCTTGTTTCAGGTAGTCTAGATAATGACCAGTAGTTTTCCTTCTTTGGCGTATCACCGTTTTACTGTAGGCTCCATTTTCTTGTTTTCTTTCTCTTCTTATCTCCTTGGATAGTTATATTAGGATTAGATTAGTCCTTCTTGCACTAGGATAGCTCAGCAGGTAGTTTAAGAAGAGGAATCATCCTTCTCTAGATGATCATTCCCACAAGTCCCACCTTGGGGAATGATCCAATGTTATGCAAACCACACCAAATGACCCTGCCTTAAGAAAATCAGACCTAAAGTCATTTTTCGGGTGCTGTGATTTTGCTAATCTATATTTCCTGAAAGTATTGTTATGTTCTTCCTCTATCACTTTAGTTCTTCTATTATTTCGTATTGATGATATTTGTGCATAAAACATTTCAAAGTATCGGGAATCCACACTTTGAAAGTTGTACATTTATATATAAGCTTCATTGCTTGCAAGGGAACCTCTCCCATTAAAGAGGAGGGAATTTTTTTCCCCTAATTGTGGTTTGTTAGAGTACCATTTAAAAAACCAATAGTTTTTGGCGACTCCACTAGGGATTTCCTTTCAAACGTATCCCTTCTAAAAGAAAAACTTCAAGATCATTTTTGGTCTGGCGACCTATGGTATAAATTTGGGAAGAAAGCTCTCGGGGTAAATTCCCATTTTCAACTTCTAGAACAACAAAAATTTCTTCTTCTTCCAGCAAGAAGGAAGAAAGGAACTCGTTTTAACAAGCACACCTCCTGTTAAAGAAAAAAATTCCAAGAATAGCATTCCTCAAGAGCAACTCAGTCCTAATCTTCATGCTTTGATACTTTCTAGTGTTTCAGTTACCCTTTAGTCAATTTTTCCACAGATGGAAGCACCTTTTCCTTAGGGACAACAGGTTGGGCCTCTTGCTCTTCCTTAGCCATGCATGAGTTACCTAGGGGTAACAGGAAATTTTTTTCCCAAATTCTGGGGTGATGGGAAGGTTCATCAAGATGAACAAATTGCAAGACAATGCTGCTGATTGGTTTTATCATCTTCCTACTGGGTCGATCACTAATTGGAACACCATGACAACTTAGTTTGAGAAGCATTTCAAACCTGCTGAAGATGTGCATGCTGTATTAGCTCAAATCTCTCATATTAAGAAGGAACCATTCGAGCCCATGAGAGAGTTTGTGGCTAAATTCAACAAGATAATTCACAAAATTCCACAGAATAATCATCCAGTGGATCAAATCAAAAAGTGCTTCTTCCTCAATGCAAATTTACCCAAAGTGAGTTATGCACTAAGGAGATCTAACCTTGCAACTCTGGAGGCTGATCAATAGTTAGCTATCAGTTTTGAGGATGATTTAATCATGTCTAGTAAATTGAAAATAGAATCCTCCAAATCTAAAGCATCTTCTTCTTCCTCTTCCCCTGGAGCCAATTCTGTTCAGTTAGTACAGAAGCTTGCAAATGATCTCATTGCTATTAAGAAACAATTGGATCAACATACTTCCTTACCAAGATATTCCAAGGAAGAATTTTCAGCCCAAGAACCGCTTACCTCCTTCTCAGACTAGATTGACTATTGAAGGCCCACCCATCAAGGGGTATCTAGTTAATGCAACTTTTGAAGTTCAAGAACCTGAATGAGGAGGAGTTTAATGAACTCTATGAATAACTAGAAGAAAAGGTTGATGAAGAACTGGAGGATCTTGGTGGATCTCAAGTTCATTTCCTCACCACTGAAGGTATGAATGATGAAGATATTTATCAATGAATATGATGAAAGACTGGCAGATATGAATAGTGAGTCATATGATGTCATGACTAGGGAGAAAAAAAACAAAAAACAAAAAGTGGTGTAGCTTGCTAAGAAATCCAAGGAGTTTCCTCTAAATATTCTAGTGGTTGTAAGAAGAGGAGCTCCTATTCCCACTGCCTTCACATAAAAGGTGAGTAATGATAATCCTCCTTCTTCTACTTCTGTTTTCAAAACTTCTTGTCCTTCAAATCCTAAAACTGATAAATCAAAAGTCTCTCAAGTTCCTAGCAATGATTCCCCATCCACCTCTGGATCTTTTGATATCATTGATCACCTCAAAAAGACAAAAATCCAAATTTCAGAGGTAAATTTTTACCAAACCCATCCAAAAGCTTTTTCTAAAATGGTAAACTTTGTCGATTCCAAATCCAAAGCCTCGTCCAATACTTCTACAGGTATTTTTCCCACTCCCTCTTCCTCACCTCAACCAAGTCTTGTGGATGTAGTCACTTCCCCTAATGAGAAAATTGAACCATTCTATGTGACTCTTCTCATAGCTGGCCATAAACTCAGTAATTGTCTTATAGACTCAGGAGCATCAGATAATGTAATGCCTGCAAAAGTAGCTCATGCTTTGGGCTTGACTCTAACACGTGAATTTGGTTCCTGTTATTCCATAGAGAGTAGAATGGTGCCTTTGGTTGGAAGAATTAAAGATGCACAAGTAGATTTTGCTACTTTTCCAGAGAAAAGGGTCTTAGCCACTATTTTGGTTGCTAATATTCCTCCCTCCTATGGGATGTTGCTGAGTAGAAATTTCTGTAAGGAGGTAGGAGGTGAAATTTAGATGGATTGGTTGCATGCTTTGATCCCGGTCAATGGAAAAATGAAGAAGCTACTACCTGAGAAAGAGATTGAATACATTGTGTAAAAGAATAATGATCCAAAAGCACAGATAATCTATGAAGATATAGGGCATGGTAAATATATGATCATGTCACAGGATGAGGTAAAACTTTCTAAGGGAGTGATTCATGATCCCAATGGCATTTAGACTCTGGATTTTGATGGAAGTTGTTCTTCAGTTGGTTCTGGGGTTGGTGTGGTGCTGATCTAGCTCTCTAAAAGGGAAGATTCATCCTTTTTCATTCAAGATTTGTTTTAAAAATACAAATAATACAGCTGAATATGAGGCTATCATACTTGTATTAAACATGGAAAAAGAAATGGGAGTGAAGAATCTTTGTGCTCATGGAGATGTAGAGCTGATTGTTAAACAAGTCAGAGATCTTTTTCAAGTGAAGAACAGGAGATTGAAGAATTATAGAAATATTTTCTAGGATTCCATTGAGTTTCTTGATGCTTTCTCCATTGAAGTCGTGCCAAGAGAAAGGAACACTAGAGATGATTCTCTAGCTGTCTTAGGATCTTTGTTGATTCCTCACCCATATTTATCTCAGGATAAATTTACCATTGAAATGATTCATAGGCCCAGTGTACTAGATAATGCAAACAATTGGAAAGTTTTCAATGATGATCAACATTTTCTCTCTTTTCTTGGAGCTCAAGGACAACTTCAACCAATTATATTTTGAAGGAAGTGAGACTTTTCCCAGAGAGTGTGTATCCTCTAATGAAAAAGATGTCAAGGAAGAGATGGATCAAAATGGCTGTATCAAATTGAAAGGTAAGAAGATATCTAAAGGGCAGGTGAGTTTAGAAGATCTGTTTGATAATAATGATAGGTACATTAAGTCTGAAGCTTCCCAAGGAGCTCAATAATTTACTAAATGTGAAAAGGTTAATATTGGAAGTCATGAGGAACCCAAGATGGTGAATGTTGGAAAATACTGCACTCAAGAAGAGAAGAAGAAAGCAGTAAACCTATTTAAAAAGTATGTTGATGTTCTTGCATATTCATTTGGTGATATCAAGGCTTTTCAACCAAAGCAGATGCAACACTTTATCCCTCTGAAACCTAGGATCAAACCTTTCAAGAAGAAACAAAGGCAATACAATCCCAAGGTTTTTGGCACTATTTTTCAAGAGATCTAGAAGTTAATAAAGGACAAATATTATTTTCCCTATACATCATTCAACATGGATTGCCAACATTGTGCCTGTCAGGAAGAAGAATGGTGAGATTCACATCTGTGTGGATTTCAGGAATTTGAATCAGGCCTCTCTGAAAGAAAACTATCCTCTCCCCATGATGGATCAAGTTTTGTAAGCTGTCACAGGCTCTGAGATGTTGTCTATGACTTGATGGATTCTATAGATACAATCAAGTGGAAGTCAGTACCCTAGATCAACAAAAAACTGCTTTTACTACTCTTTGGGGCACCTTTTCCTACAAGAGAATGCCTTTTGGTCTTATCAATGTTGGTTCCACCTTTCAGAGGGAAATGGAATTGGCTTTTGGTAGTCTAAAGGGAAAGTGTATTGTTGTGTACCTTGATGATTTGACTATTTTCTCCAAAACAAGGGAAGATCACTTTCATCATCTTGAAGTAGTCCTCCAAGAAATGTAGAGAACATGGAGTTTCTCTCAATCCTAAGAAGTCTATATTTTTTTTACTGAAGGAAAGTTGCTGGGGCATATTGTCTCCAAAGAAGGAATCAAGATAGATCCAGAAAGAGTTCAAGAAATCCAGAAGATTCCTCTCCCCACAAGCAAAAAGGGTGTTCACTCTTTCTTTGGTAAGATAAAATTCATGAGGAGATTCATTCCTGATTTTGTAAAACTGACTATGAGAATTTCCCACATGATGAAAGGAAAGAAAAACTTTGGTTGGAGTTCTAAAGGTAAAGAATCATTTGAAGGTATCAAGAAATCCATTGCTAATACTCCCATATTAGCATGTCCTGATTTCAGAAAGGATTTTATCATCTATTGCTATGCTACGGAGAGTACCTTGGCTGCTGTGTTAACTCAGATAAATTATGAGGATCATGAACTCCCAATTTCCTTCATGAGCTATGTTTCAAAAGCTCATGAATTGAAATATACTATGATGGAGAAAACATGCTTTTGCAGTGGTCAAAGTTGTCAAGCAGTTTCATTTTTATATTCTTAATTCTCACTCTGTTGTGCTTGTACCTGATACAACCATCAATTCTATTCTTACACAACATGAGTTTGGAACTAAGAGAGGCAATTGGGTAGCAAAATTCCAAGAATATGACCTTGATATCAAGCCAACTAAGCTATTCTAGGGTAAAGGCTTATGTGAGCTTATTGCTGAAGGAGTTGATGCAGAATTTTCCAAAGAAACAGTTGATGTTCATGTTGTCCTCTTCCTCGGTTCAACAGATGAATGGTATGCTGATATTGCACATTTTCTTACTTATGGAGAGTGTCCATCCCACTTGAGTGCCAAGGAAAAGAGAGCTATTAAGTTAAGGTCTGCAAAGTATGTATTATGGGAGAATGCTTTGTTCAAGCGAGGCATAGATGGAAGATTCTTAAAGTGTGTAGACAAAGAGCAACAGAAGAAGTTGTTCTCAGATTTTCATGATCAGGCTTGTGGAGGGCATTTCTCTTCTATTGTCACTACCCATAAAATCCTTCGTGCATAGGGTACTATTGTCCTACATTGTTCAGAGATGCATCAAAATGGGTAGGTAAGTGTGAATCCTATCAAAATTTTATTGGGAGACCTAAGTTGGCTGCTTTACCACTAAAACCAGTAGTGATTGATGAGCCTTTTCAATAGTGGGGATTGGATTTCATTGGAACTCTTAATCCACCTTCCAGTGTTGGGTATACTCACGTGCTAATTGCTACAGATTACTTCACAAAGTGGGTAGAGGCTATTCCAGTCAAAAGCACTACTTCTGAGGTGGTGTGTAATTTCATTAAAGAGAACATATTTATAAGGTTTGGGGTACCAAACAAGATTGTGATTGATAATGCTTCAAATTTTTCTTCTTCTGAGATGATGGATTTCTGCTATGGCTATGGAATTTCCCTTTCTCAATTCTTCAGATTATTATCCTCAAGGGAATGGACAAGTAGAATCAACAAATAAGAATCTGGTAACCATCGTTCGGAAGCTTTTCAATGACTCTCAGAGGAATTGGCAAAAGAAACTTTATGATGCTCTCTGGGTAGATAGAATTACACCCAAAAGAGCAATTGGGATGTCTCCATTTCAAGTGGTGTATGGTGTTGAAGCTCAGCTACCAGTAACAGTGGAATTACTAGCCTTGCACTTAATGAAGGCTATTGAAGATTCAAGCTTTATCAGTTCCTTAGACAAGAGGATCATGTATCTCCAGAAGTTGGATGAAGATAGGTTACAAGTTTTTGATAGAATCTCATCTCATCAACTGAAGGTGAAAGCTTTGTTTGACAAGAAGGCTAGACCCAGATATTTTCAAGTGGGAGACATTGTTCTACTATGGGACAAAATAGATGAACCTCGATGAATCCATGGTAAGTTTGATTCTCTTTGGCTTGGTCCTTTCAAAAGCAGGCACTTTTCTGGAGAAAATTCTTTCTATTTGGATTATATGGATGGATCTCCTCTCCCACTTCCTTATAGTGGGCAGTATTTGAAGTTGTTCAAGTGCTAGGTGACTAGGTAGTCCTTTTGTATATTGTGTACATTATTTTGGTTTTCGGCTGTTCCTTTGTGTTTTGTTTTTGGTCTTTCCTTTTTGGTTTGTTTCTTTTCCTGTTTTTGCGTGTGTGTTTTCTTCTGTATTGGTTTTTCCTTTGACTCTATTTACCCAATGGATAAGAAACTGGTCTACTTTCCCAAATTTTTTTTATGGTTCTTGATCTTTCCTCATTCCTATGTCCTAGCCAAGTCATCCCCAAAAAGAGCTAGTTGTTGTCACCCTCAAAATTCCCCTCATTTTTCAAGTCAAGTTTTAAAATTTTTGAGTTGGTGCCTTTTATCCCAACTTTTCCCCCTGGAAAAATTGATCAAACATGACCTCGTACAGAAGAAAATTGGAAGGGGTGGTTCAGTCATGTGATCCCACATTCCAAATCCAACAATGAAGGGGAAGTCATAGCACAAAAGAGAAGATTGAAGAAAGGGCTCAAAGTTTTCAGACTTCGCATGTGTTATCTTGTAAAATTGACAAGCGTGATTTTTCAAGTGACCATACAAATTTTCTATTCTAGTCCCCCATTAAGGTCCCTTAACATTTGGAATGGCATAAAATCCCTTTCCAAAGAATCTATTTTTTCGAACTTCATTTGGTCCTTTTTTGGTTGGGCGCAGTTTTTATTCACAAAACATCAAATGAAACTGCACCCCCTCCTTTCCTTTGGCACATCATTTGGAGTGTCGACATTCCAAATTTCGTGCCTTCCCATGATGCACCTTCTAAGCCTACGCGAAGGTGCATGCACCATCTTGTCGACATTCAAAATGTTGCGCCCCTAAATGGTGTGCCAAAGCGCTAAAAAAGAAATATTGACAGTCCCAAATCTGTGCCAAGGGCACAAAAATTTTCATGTTGGTGTCTGCCTAGGTGCGCCTTACAAAAGGTTGGTGCCGCATTTATTGCACCTTTTGCTAAAAATAGGTGCATCTGACCTGTCATTTTCATGACTGAAAAAATGTGGAAAAAGGTTATTCTTCTGCACCTGTCAGAGCTCCTGTCAGCCCCGTGTGTTGCTTTTCGTCATATTCGTGGACCCCACATCATTTCCTCCATCTTATATATTCTTGGTAAGTGGTCCTTTCTTTTCTTGTGGTTTTTTGTTGTTTCGTTGTTGTTTAGGGTTAGTATTATCATAACAAAAATGAATGAACTTAAGAAAATAATACAACTCCAGCCCGTTTTTGGAAGTCGACCCACTTTCAAAATGGTTTTACCCTCCTTCCAGATCTGCTAAACCTGGGAGGCCTTATCTCAAAAATGAATCCCTGAACCTCTTTCCTTTGTTCCCCTCACTAAAAAATCTGAGTTAAGAGAGGCAAAATACCCCAAACGTGCTAAAAAGGGTGAAAAATCTAAAGTTATTGCAATCCAGAAACCACTATTTTCCTTTGGTGTAAACTTCGTTATTGTTACAGTAAACACAGTCGCACCAAAGGGGCGCACTATCCCCGCATGCAACATTGGTCTTTCCCGTGCCTTATTAAAATTCCTAAAACCTAACATAGGCGCAAGCGAAACCACATCTACACCTACATTTGAATGTTGTGCAGACCCTTCCCATGCCACACCAAAAGCTCAAACCTTGGTGCACCTTAATTCAATGATGCACCCTTTGAACCTGAGCCCTTTGGCGCATCATAATGTTTTGCAACATGTACCATATTTGTGCTAAAGGTGCACCCTTAATCCTTGCAACATTAAATAAATATGCGCCTAGTTAACCCTACATATGGTGCAAGTGCACATCATATGACACCAACATCTGAATGTTGTGTGTAGTCTTTCCACGCCTTGCGCCCCTTTTGGCATTGTTTTCTCCATGCAACACTCTCCAAAAGTGCACCTTGATTTTTTGACCTTGCAGCCTATAATAGAATTGCGCCTTGCACCCAGAGGCTTGTAAATTGATAAATTTTCATTCTGTAAAGCTTTGATGGATGATTTAATAGCTAACATGGCTCTTCTACGATGGACTTCCCTGATTCTTGTTGCAGATCAGCAGTTGAACTCAGATTCACACATGTCTTCATCAAGTAAGAAGCCAACCAAGTCTAAGGGTAAGGCCAAACTCACAGAAGAAGAAATGAAGTAAAAATACCAAAGGGTCAAGATGCCTGAATCCCTTGTAGAGTGTGACTTGGACATCAGGGATTCAGAACTTGGTCACATTGACATGGAGGACTTCTGGGCCAGAACCAAGAAGGTCATAGGTAGTCCATGGATGGAAAAATTGGTCAGCATTTGTTTACATTTTACTTCAGGAATTCTTGTGAGCGCAGTAAACAACGAGTTCATGATTGTGGTGGGCCTTTGTTACAATAAGGACACTAGATGTGTCGAAAATGAGAAGGGCGAGGTAATAATCAACCTCACTACCTGACACTTCAAAATCATGTTGGGTATCCCCCACCACCGGAATTTTGTGGCAATAAGCTAAGAAGACTGCATAAAATCATGGAATGAAAATGAAGACAAATGCATGCAGCTTATGAATGAAGTATATCTGAAAAACAAGAAGGTGATAACTAGGTGGCCGTAAGTTATTCATCACAGCAACTTCTCAGAAGAGCTGAGTGACACCATCACCTTCCTGAGAAGGGTGTTTGGGCTTCCTGATGCCCATTACATTCACAAATGGATGCTTAGATACTAAGAAACTATGAGCAAAAATGTTCCTGATCAACATTTTGAATGGGAGGAAATCATCAGCAGCACTATCTCCGAGTAGCTTCAACAACTCTCAACAACTGGGAAGTTCTACATGAACTCCTACATGGTATACACTGCTGCCTCTGAAAGAGACTATCCAGCACTGAACCGATGCGAGGTATGGCCCCAAGTGAGAATATATGAATATTATTTAGAGTTGAGACTGGAAAACAACATCGCATAATTCAGCAAGATGAATGATGCCTTCTTCTACAACATCATCTGCCTCTTGATGCCTAATATGACTCACGGTAAGACGACCAAGAGCATGGTTACTACCACAGAGAAGTGGGGGGTGTTATTTACGCAATTCCCCACTTTCACTTATCTCAGAGCCACCAACTTCTTGGGGGAGCCCACCACGTTACCGAGGTATGTGGGACCCAAGTTGATCCTATTGGAGCTATCCAGACAAATTATCACATCCCATGAGAAGTTTCTGAAAAGAAATAAGGGTGGAACTCCATTCCCCCTCACAGTGGTCAGGTACACCTACACTTCTCATAGAAAATCCTGAGAAATGTTTGCGGAGCTGGAGCTGCTCAACTTGAAACAAAATTTCCCGGCAAGGCCAACCTTTGATCCTCACAATTGCCTTCCAAGGGCAAAGATTGATCCAATTCACATCCCATAGATCGAAGATATCTATATCGATCTGTAGCACAAGGTCGAGCTCATAAGAAAGGATCAGTCCCACCTGGCCTTGGCAGAGATCATCCAATATGGTGTGGCCATTGTCCCGAAAGGTTTGCAAGCAACTGATCAAGAAGTTGATCAAGTCTATCTAGACATGGACGGGGAAAATTGATTGTTTACTAAGATTGATAGAACAAAGGCACCTCAGACTATTGAGGAAAGGGTTAAAGGCACTCTGCAGAGTGCAGAGAATTGGTGCAGGAAAAACGGTCTCATCTATTGGGGTGGACTTTACCACATCTCCCTTGGGAAATGCACCCGCCAGGACGAAGCATTTTCCAAAAGGAAAATGGAAAGATAAAGAAGGAGAAACGAGTGCTAATCAAGAGGAAACTCTCGAGAGTCCTCCCGCTGCTGAGGAGTAGGTACTAAGCCTAGTCTCCCCAGAAGAAGAGGAAGCGGTAAGTGTTCCAATGGGCACATCCACTTAGGATGTTGCCACTGCTATAACTAGTGAAGCTCCCACCATCCCATCTCCCGCTCCTCCTTCCCCTCCTCACGTCACTCAAGTAACCAATCCTTTGTTTGTGTCTTCTCCCCCATTTTATACTATTCACCCTTCCTCTTACTCCATCTTCTTTTCCCTCATGGATCTATCCCCCAACATTTCTTCCCTCATCTCTCAGATCCCTTCCACCCCCACGGTTTCCTTTGCTATAGTGACTCCTACCCCTGTGAGTGTTGGAGGGTTGGATTCTTTTTCAATGCCACCGCCAAGTGTCTTTACGCATTTCCTCATGTCCACTGTAGCTACTCCTTCTTCCACCTTTGTTCCCTCTTCTCCCTGTAGTCCCACTCCCCTAAGTCTAGAATGGATCTCCAAACACCTGAGTCAGCACAAGAGGAAAGTCCCCATTGCACCTATGGACTTCTTCGTGATTCCAACTAAAGGAGCTAAGAAGCAAAAGGAAATAACCCGCTTCTCTCAAAGCGCCTCAGGTGAAAGAGTTATGGTGATCGCATACCCTGATCCCACAAAGGATAAAAAATATCTGTTTGCTATAAATTATATAGTGACATAGGTCACAATGGGAACATCCTCAAAAATCCTGCAAGGAGAGGCCTTATCTGTAGTGGATGCCCTTTGCAAAAAGCTTCAGGAAGAAAAGGAAGAGAAGAGGATACTAAAAGAACAGAACAAACATCTTCTCCAAGCCCTGCAGAAAATGGATAGTTCACCTCTTGTAGCCCTTAGTTAGGAAAAGATAAATGAGTACGCCAAGATTGGCGAGCAAGGTATGGAAGTATCCACCTGGAGAGACTAAATCTTCAAAGATAGTAAGGAAGTAATTATTAATTTCACGGAGCTATATCAAAATATTGATCAGGCTAATAAGGAACTCCAGGTGATTGTAGGACCTATCTCCGAAGAGTTGGACCATGCCAGGTTACAACATGAGACATTCCAGAAGATTCTCGACTACCCAGTCAATGACTTAGTAAAATTCGGTGTCTTCAATCACCCAAGAGCACCTAACAAAGTCCTTGCTGATTTGAACTATCGGGTTGACCAGATGGAATTTGTCTTGGAGAAAATAGATAAAATCAAGGAGGAAGCCTTGGATGCAATGCATCAAATAGAATAGATCATCCTAAGGATGTCTCTGGGCTTTCTCACCCCATCGTATGCCTTGAGGAAGGAAGATGACACTAATCAGCTCTTCAAGGAGATCATGTCACAACGTTTAGGGTCAGAAGCCACTTTCGATACAGAATCTGTCAACAACCTTCTAGCCTGCCATGATTTTGTTGTATACCTGATGGAGGCAGGTAATGAATACTTCAAGCTCCCAAAGAGACTTAGAGATGAACGAGAGACTTGCGAGGTCATTGGTGATCACACCAAGGGTCCCGCTTAGGATCAAATTCAACCAATGATTAGTAAGTTCATGGAGTATCATGCTCAATTTCACATTTCCTCTCCTGAGCAGAAAAAAGATACTCCTTTCTAGCCGTGGGATGACGATGAATAGGCTCCTTCCTCCTAGGATTGTTCTCATTTTTGCAAAGTATTTAAAAATATGTTGGCACAATGATGACATCATCCATGTTGCACCATGAGATGTTGTCATCCACCAAATTGCCCCAAAGTCAACAGTTGACTTTTAGATATTTTGTAAATAGTTGTTGGTTCCTTTTTTCCTTCTTCCTCCTCCTTCTATATATACTTGGATACTTGTTGTATTCAAGGGTCGACATTTTTTAGATAAAAAATAGAAGTGAGAAGGAAAAGGCTTTGTACTTTTCGTAAATAGAAAATATTAATACAAAAATTAAGACTTTGTGCTCAATGGATGTGTTATGTGCTTTAGATATTTCTTAAGTTAGATCTATGTTGCTTTTCTGTCAAATTTATCTCTACTTTTTTGTCATTTGTTCATCAGTATTGCTTTGTTTGTTTATGCAAGTAGGTTTGACTCGGTTTACTACTGTCATCACCAATCTGGCACTATGATAATTCTTCACCGGGAACTCCTCGTGCTATGATTATTTACTAATGCATAGCCTTTAGTTTGGTGGATGTAATATGGAAACAAAACAACAAACATAACACAAGAATACCATCGACTATGATAAGACGAAATGATGACAAATATGAAATATCAAAGTAAATTATAATATTAACATGAAATTGTTACAATCTCACCCATGAGGTACTTCAAGTGTTATTGACTTCACTTACCTTTTACCAATACTATGGGATAAACTTTACAATTACACCTCTTAATGGCTTCTTCAACACACATTTAAACTGATGACTTCCTTTACACACTTCATACAATATTTCTTACTACTTCTTTTTTTGCTAAATGAGGGGGGTGGCCTCTTTATTTATATAACTTCTAGGCTTATCCATCTTATCTGTAAGATAGGATAAGAAATCCAGTCTGACGAATCATATTCCATACCTTAACTCTTATCTGTACATGTAAGCTTATCTTTTAAGATAAGACAAGCCTTATCATTTCACATGGGTTCCACATTTTTAGAATTTTTACAAATAAAATACACAAAATATTTATGACCTCACTTCTTTTCCTTATTACCAATATAATATTTCTAATTCCTAATCATGTAGACCCTACTTCTCTACTTACCCAAACTTTGACATTTTAACATTACCCGGACCACCTACGACAAATATTTACTTTTTACCAAAACATTCCTATTGTACTTTTGACTATTACCGTACTGTACATTATTGGCGACGTCGTACTAGCAGTGCCGTTAGCTTCTATCAGACGCTACTACTAATTATACTTAACAACATCCTATTCCTAATACATACATTAATGAAATAGAAATTACGGAGGAAAATTTTAGTGTCGACATCTTCCCCCTTCCTAGCTTCTACTCTGTCCTCGGAGTAGACTATTCTGGTGCTTGAAAAATATTCAACTTGTTGTGGTTGACCCATTTCGTAATGGGAGTGCCATCCAATTCCTCCAGTCGGTATGTACCATTTTCATGCACAACTACTATTTTATAGGGCCCCCATCCATTTTGGAAGAAATTTTCTCTGTCTTCTTTTTTTGTATCTGGAATCATATACTAGAACCAAGTCATTCACATGAAATGGAGACCACCAGATCTTTTGATCAAAGTATTCCTTCTGCTTCATTTTCTTCTTATAGCTTGTATCCTTAGCTATTTCCCTCATTTCCTCTAGCAAATGAAGATGTACCAACCTTTCTTTTACTGAATCACTTTCATCCATTCTTTCATTTTCCATTACTCTGACCGTGGGAATATCAAACTCAATAGGAAGAACTGGATCAATGCCATAAGCCAACTGAAATGGGGAGTATCCTGTTGCTGACTTTGATGTTGCCCTATATGCCCACAATGCTGCATGAATCCTTTTATCCCATTTATGTACCTGCAAGGCTGCATCTTTTGCTAGAATTTGACACAACACAAAATTTGTTCGTTCCACCTGTCCATTTGTGCTTGGCTTGTATGTTGTTTCCTTCCTGTGCTTAATAGAAAACTTATTGACTAGGGCTTCTACCACCTCATTAATGAAGTGGCTTCCTTGATCTGTTACAATTTCTAATGGACAACCAAATCTGGTGACAATGCGTTCATATATGAACCTTGCCACTTCATCCATGGAAGTTGTTTTCAATGGCCTAGCTTCAACCCACTTGGTTAAATAATCTGTGGCAACTATAATATACTTATTTTGGCGTGAGGTAGTTGGAAGTGGACCTACAATGTCTATTCCCCACTTTTCAAAGGGACCAAGTGGAAGAATAGGGCATAATGGAGCTGATGAAGTCTTACGGTTACCATGTGTTTGACAAATATCACATGTCTTACAATAATTATAACAATCTTTAAAAAGAGTGGGCCAGTGATAACCTGCATCCAAGATCCTTCTTGCTGTAAGTTGTCCAGAGAAGTGCCCTCCACATGTACCATTGTGGAATTCTTCTAGCAGTTCCTTCCCTTGATCACGTCCAACTGCCCTCTTGTACTGTCCATCAGGTCCTATTCGAAATAATACTCCATGCAGAATAGAATATGGACGACTGGCTTGAGTAATCTTTCTCTTAGTCTTTGCATTGGCACCATCAGGAAACTTGAATTCATTCAGATAATTCCAAATATCTATGTATTCACTAGGGATTGTGTCAAGGGATAACAATGCTGCATCGGGGAAATCATCATCATCACAAGATGATCCTAAACCATCATAGGCTCGAGAGAGTGCATCTGCATTGACATGCTTCTTTCCTGGCCTATCTATAATATCAAATTCAAATTCTTGTAGCAAAATTATCCATCTTGCTATCCTCCCTGATGGGTTAGGCTTATTTACAATATATTTTAGAGCCTGATGATCTGTTACAACTAGAAATTTTTGCCCTAGCAAGTAATTCCTAAACTTCTTTACAGCAAAAATGATAGCCAGAGCCTCTTTTTCAGTTACAGTATAATTTACCTCAGCACTACTCATTTGTCTGCTCCCAAAGTAAACTGGATGTTCATTCCCATTTTCATCCTTTTGGCTCAGAGTACTTCCTAGTGCTGCATCTGAGGCATCAGTGTACACAATGAATGGCTTGCTCCAATCTGGATTCTTTAGAATAGGTGAAGACACCAGGGCTTCCTTCAGTTGTTCAAAAGCTTCATGCGCTTTATTTCCTGGTTCATAAGTAACATCCTTCTTCAAGAACTGGGTTAGTGGCTGTGCAATCTTTGAGAAATTCTTGATGAACCTTCTATAGTAACCCACATGGCCTAAAAATGATCTCAACTTACTTCTATTCATAGGAAATGGTAACTCTTTGATTTTTGAAACTTTATCAGGATCAGTACCAATACCATCTCTGGATACAACATGCCCTAACAAAACGCCTTTAGAACATCCAAAGACACACTTTGTAGGGTTTAGTGAGGCTTGTGCTTCATCTAACCTTTGAAATGTTGTCTCCATCTGGTGCAGGTGGTCCAACTTGCTCCCATAGATGCAAAAATCATCCAGAAATACTCTGATGAAGTTCCCAATGTAGGGTTCGAACACCCTATTCATCAAACGCTGGAATGTTGCTGGAGCATTACACAACCCAAAAGGCATAACTCTATAAGCAAACGTTCCCCAAGGAGTGGTGAACATGGTCTTCAGCTGATCTTTCTCTGCTATACGAACTTGGTTGTAGCCGCTATATCCATCAGCAAAACTATAGCACTCCTGGCCAGCTACTTCGTCCAAGATCTGATCTGAAAATGGAAGAGGGTAATGATCCTTCTTTGTTGCCTTATTGAGCTTCCTGTAGTCAACACAAATGCGTAGCTTCCCATTCTTTTTTATTGAAATCACAATGGGAGAAACCCATTCTGAATTCTCCACAGCAAATATGAATCCTGCATCAAGCAACTTATCTATTTCTTCTTTTACAGTCTTGGAAAAATTAGGATTCATTCTATATGGCATTTGCTTTATGGGCTTAGCACCATCTACCAGCTCAATAGAATGTTCTACCCAACTTACTTGACGGAGTTCTTTGTAATCAAAAGTGAATATGTGTATGTACCTTCGAAAGAGCTGGAGGTAGGATTCCTTCTCACTCTCCATCACAGCATCACCAATCTTTATTTTTTGGAGACGATCATCAACTTCTTCTTCAGATAATTTTATGGGGTCATGAGTCGGTGTGACTGGAAGGATATCCATGACTGAAACATCAACCTCACTTTCTTCATCTTCAGTGTCCACTTCACTGGTACTAGAGTAATCAAGAGGATGTCCAATCATCAGTTTCATCACTTGAATCCACAGGTTCTGCTTTATGATGCCGAGGGATCACGTTTATCTTCACCCTCTCTCTACCATGTCCAAGTGTCATGAAACCTTCATTCCAGTAGTTTCTTGCATGAACTCTCCTTAGCCATGGTCTTCCCAGCAACATTGGGTATGCAACAGTACCATTTTTCATCACCTGAAAGTCTACCACACATACAACACCCATAACAGATATTGCCACATTTGAAACTACACCTTCTGGTTTAGTTTTTCCCTTATTTAATGACCTTAACATAAGTGTTGAAGGGCGATCAATTTTTAAACCCAACATATTCATTACAGACTCGGTCATTACATTAACTGCAGCACCTCCATCAACTAAGACATCATGAATTGAAATACCATTACATAATACCTCAGCTTGTGGAGCATAGGGATCTGCCTCTGCCTCCAAAATAGGGACCTCAACCTCCTTCCTTCGTCGAGCATTGAGTCCACTTCACAGCTCCCGCCTCTTCTCAGAAGACATAGCCAAGAGTTGACCATATGTAATATTTGCAGGCCTTTTGGACAGATCTTCCAAGATGGAGTATGGTCCTTGCCCCTGTGAAATCAGAAAATCCTGCACACCCAACTTTCTTCTCCTATGTTTCTTACTAGTTTCTCCTTTCATCTTCTTAGGATCATTTCCATCTTGATTATCTTTTTCTTTCTTTCTTTTTGTTACAAACACATCTACTTCATTATTTCTGCTCTTATCTACTACATCAAAAGAATTCACAGGTGCTTTTCCTTTATCATTATCTCCTTTACCAGATGTAGAAGCTCTATCTGGACAATTATACTTATAATGACCCTTTTTATAACAACCATAACATACAACTTCAGAAATATTTCTTTTTGGACCTCTATCTCCTCCCTGAGAACTAAATTCTTTTCCTTGAAGAAGATTAATAGTTAACTGACCCATCTTTTTGAGCAGATCTTCATACTCAGTAGATGTACTAGGAGAAATATTTGTGCTCACCGGGAGTGGTTGTGGATTCTGGACCAAAGGTGCTGGTGTAGGCTCTACTTTAGCAACAATTTCTTTGGGCTCCTCTTCCATGCTTTCTTCTTGCCTTCTTGCAATCTCCTTTGCTTGTTCAATGGTAGTTGGGTGGTCATACTTCACTCGTTGTCTGATCTCTGGCTTCATCCCAAGAATGAAGTGCTTACATAGGAGATTATCCACGCCATTCATCAACCCATCCGCTAATCCTTCCTTCCGGATCTGGGCATCGAGCTTCCTCCTTAGCTCTAGAACACGAGCATGATAATCCCTTATCTTCTCCTTCTCTCCTTGGGATAGCTTTGTGATCTCGATCATGAGATCTGCATATTTCTGTTGTTCACCAAATTCTTCAAGAAAACTTTCAGTTAATAAATCCCATGAATTTTTCACATTATCACCTAGTGTTTCAAACCACCTAAGTGCTGAACCATCCAAAAAGGTAGGAAAAAATTCAGTCCATTGTTCCCTTCTTATGAGGCCATTACAAATACAAGATCGTTTTAAACTCTTGAATGAAAGAGGAAGCATCTTCATTAGATTGGGCTGAAAAAACAAGAATCTTCCCCATTTTCAAAAGTAACCACCATAAAATACCAACCCACAAGTAAAATCAATAAGACTTATATGCAAAAATAATTGGAATCACTGTAATAGAAAGTGACTTTACACCTTTCTACAGTAAAATAGAAATTACCATGGTAACTATGGTAAAACTTGACTTACTACGGTAAAAACTAACTTTACTATGGTAAACACTATTCATAGTAAAAAGTGAAGTTACTGCGGTAAATACTATTCACGGTAAAAAGTGACTTTACTGTGATAAATACTATTCACAGTAAAAATGACTTTACCATGGTAACTACTAGTCACGGCAAAAATGACTTTACCATGGTAACTACTATGCATAGTAAAAATAAGGTTACCCTCCAATTGATTTTTGGTTAAGTGGGAATGTCTCTCCAGAAAATCCACCAACGAGGAATGGTCCTGGAAACGGAACCAAAATGTCATCACCAATCCGGCACTATGATAATTCTTCACCGGGAACTCCTCGTGCTATGATTATTTACTAATGCACAGCCTTTAGTTTGGTGGATGTAATCCATGAGGTACTTCAAGTGTTATTGACTTCACTTTCCTTTCACCAAGACTATGGGATTCCGTAGATATGAGATTCTGATAGTTTTACAAATAATTTCGAACCCTTGCAAAAAGTCAACTCTAAGATCCGAAAATCCGCTTACTAAGTTAAACCATCATTTTATCCTCATTGATCTTTGTCATTAAACCACAATCAGTTTTTAAAAGAGGGATAAAATTAAATATTTAGAAAAGTACAAGTTGATTTTTATCAAAAAAATTAGAAAATCAGTAAGTACAACCAAAAAGATTTTTTAAATCTACTCTAAAAACATTGCAAATCTGAAAGATACGCTGGTGGGTGAGCCATTTACTCATAGCAGGAGATCTCTTGGAGAAGTTGATGTTATTTTCGATCTACTTCAAAGGCACAACTTCAGTATTACACTAGCATGCTTCTGATCGCTGAGTTTAGCCAATCGGTCAGCTAGAAGTGCCTCACCCCCATGAAAGAACCATTTTTTGCAAGGAGCCTCCACATCCCTTTATAGCGCTTTGTTGCTCAACGGAACCACACTCTCGGCTCGCGTCCTCTTTCTATATTTTCAAATGGCAGTACAATGGGGAAACACTATGGGCCCTCTCATGTTGCCACATATTGTTCACGCACTCCATCATGGAAACCGTAAGAATTTCCCAAGATTTGATGGGAGTGGAAACCAAAGCATGAATTCACATATATCTGCATTCATCATGTCATGAAACATCCTGGATGTGACCCATGAAGATGTGTTAGTACGCCTCTTTCTAGAGACCTTGCAAGGACCCACAGTAGAGTGGTTCTAACATTTTCTGGCTAGATCTATCACCAGTTGGGCCACATTACGAACTGCATTTGAAGATAGGTATAAGCCTTCAGAAGATTCATTTGTGTTACTGTCAAAGATCACTCACCTGAAGAAGGAAGTCAATGAAACCATGTGCTATTTTATCACTCGTTTCAATTTACTAATTAACCATGTGCCACCTGCCATGCTACCAACACTAGAAAATCAAAAGTGTTTCTTTATGAACGCCATGAGCTCAAGAATAAGTTTCTTACTCTTACAAGAACAAATCACCGCCCTGGTTATCACTCAAGTTGTAGCCATTCAGATAGAAGATAACCTGCTTATATTTGGTGAGTTAAAATGAGAGTCGTCTAAGCTCAAAAATTCAACTCCTTAAGCCACTTCATCAGATCCGGCATTCTAGAAGATGGCAAATGACTTGCTCACATTAAAGAAGCAATTAGCTCAAGCTTCTCCTAACACTTCATACCGGGATATCCCACAGAGAAATTTCACTTCCAACAACACCCCACAAAGGCCACATTTGCTTGCAACTGCTCCGCGGTTGGTACTTGAGGCCCCTCTGGTCAATGCCCTGGTCGAGGTCAAAGAAGAGGAGAAAAATTATGAAGAACGTTCGTTGTAGGGTGAAGATGATCAAGATGTCGATGAACCAACTAGAAACTCTACAATCGGGTATATGGAATTTGAAAATGAAGAATCTGATGAAGAAGAGGGTACTCAAGGGTATGCAAACGGATAATCATATGCTTTTTTCACCCATTCCCAAAGAAAAGAAGTCAAAGTTGCTGCAGGGATACAAAAGGAGAAGGTTGTGTCGAACACTCCTCCAACCATTGCTAAAAGAGGTAATCCCCTTCCCGCTCAACCTCCTATTAAGAATTTTATGAAAAAGTCTTTTCCTCCTATCTCTCCTCCAAATCAGCCTTCTTCTATTCCCATAAAGACCAGTAACCCTACCCCTCTTCCGCGAAGTGAGGGACTCATTCCCTCATTAACACAACCCTTGGTCGTATTCGACATAATTGATCACGCTAAAAAGACCAAGATTCAAATGTCTAAGGCTGAATATCTTCAGTCAAACCCTGAGCAGCTTGCAATATTGACCGAATATATCCAAAGCCAAGCTGCCATAACCTCTCATGTCTCCTCGAGAGGAATCCTTTCCACTCCTCCTGCATCTCGCATAAATGTTACCTTGACTTCCGTGTCAGAAAAAATTGAACCTTTTTATCTCTCCCTCCTAATCAATGGTCACAAGCTAAGCAACTACATAATTGATTCTGGGGCTTCCGATAATGTCATTCTGGCAAAGGTCACCCATGCTTTGGGCCTCACTCTTACCAAGCCTTTCGATAGATGTTACTCCATGGAAACCAAACAGGTTCCATTGATTAGTCAGATCAAAGATGCACAATTCACCTTTGTGGCGTTCCTAGAGAAAAGAGTAAAGATGACCATCCTCGTTGCTGATATCCCAGCGGCATATGGAATTCTACTAGGAAGAAGCTTTTGAAAATAATTTGGTGGAGAGATCCATATGGACTGGTCCAAAGCTAGAATCCTTGTCAAGGGTGTAATGTAGACATTGGAGCTTGAATTACAAAAGAAGTACCTGGTCACCAATTCTAACAACCCCAAAGCCCAAATTATCTTCGAATCATTAGGGATGGGGACCTACTTATTATCTACTTAGTTTGATAAAATGGACATTCTTGTCTAGGAAGAGGACCTTAACAAGGTTTGGACATTGCAGTTTGATGGCAGTTGTGCAACTAGTGGATGTGGTGCTGGAGCTATGTCTCTCTTTCAAGTTACAGTTTTTCAATACAAATAATACTTCTGAATATGAATCTTTTCTACTTGGCATGCAAGCTGCAAAATAAAGGGGAATTAAGAACCTAAAATTACAGGGCGATGCTGAGCTGATCATTAATCAAGTGAAAAGAATATATCAAGTAAAGAATGAAAGGCTCGGACATTACTGCAATGCAGTATGGGACAACATTGAGGAATTTGAAGCTTTCTCAATAAAATCCGTTCCAAGAGCTCATAATGACACGACCGATTCATTTTCCATCTCAACATCTCTTATGCTCCCTCACCCAGGGTTGAAGATAGACACATATACCATTGAGTTAGTCTTCCACCCAAGCATGCCAGACAATTCTCAGCACTAATAGGTATTCAACGATGACAATTAGCTTATTGCCTTTCTAGAGAAAGCAAAAAATTTCAGTGAGCTTCATTTTGAAGGATCTACTTCTACATGCCGTGAATCTATTACTGATCAAGCAAACAAATCAAAAGAAGGTGATGGCATATGTTAGCTCAAGGGAAATAAAATCCCAAGAGGTTTAGTCTCTCTAGGACGATTGTTTGACAAACATGATCGTTTTGTCAAGAAGAAGTGACAAGATGATCCTAACTCCTCTCCAGAAACTGAACCGGTCAACTTGGGTACTATGGAACATCCGTAATTTGTGAAAATCGGGAAATGTTGCACACCTGAATAAAAGTGGAAGTTTTTCAAATTGCTGAAGAAATATATGGACGTATTGGCATGGTCTTATGCCAATCTAAAGTCTTTCAAGCTGAAGGACATTCATCATGACATCCCGTTAAAAGATGATGTCAAACCTTTTCACCAGAAACAGAGGCACTACAATCCCAAGATCTCGGGTACCATCCAGACGGAAAT
The DNA here is from genome assembly GCA_019776745.2 of Taxus chinensis. NCBI lineage: Eukaryota > Viridiplantae > Streptophyta > Pinopsida > Cupressales > Taxaceae > Taxus > Taxus chinensis. The sequence continues at coordinate 685,517,182 of CM034146.1, forward strand.
ACAGAAGATTATGGATGCGAGGATTATCTTTCCTATCCATCATAGTACTTGGGTTGCAAACATCGTACCAATTCAAAAGAAGAACGGTGAAATACACATATGCGTAGATGTTTGCAATCTGAATCAGGTGTCCTTGAAGGACAACTACTTGCTGCCTATAATGGATCAAGTTCTGCAGGTAGTAACCGGTTTGGAGATGCTGTCCATTCTTGATGTTTTTTTGGGCTATAATCATATTGAGGTCTCACCTAATGACCAATTTAAAACAATATTCACTACTCCCTGGGGCACATTCACCTACAACAGGATACCTTTTGGCTTGACCAACGCTGGTGCCACCTTTCAGCGAGCGATGGACTTCGCATTCAAAGGTATGATGGGAAAGGTCATCATAGTTTATTTAGATGACTTAACTGTGTTCTCTAAAAAGTGAAGTGATCATTGTGATCATTTGGAGAAAGTATTGATTAGATGCCAAGAACACGGGATTTCCCTAAATCTAAAAAAGTCTTTTTTTGGGGTCACTGAAGGAAAGTTGCTGGGACATTTTGTTAGCAAGGAAGGAACAAAGATAGACATTGAAAGGGTTAAGGCTATTTAGAAGCTTACCTTACCCACAAGAAAGACCGGTGTTCACTCTTTCTTCGGAAAGATGAATTTTCTCAGACGCTTTGTTCTCGACTTTGCTGAAAAGACTCATCACATATCAAATATGATGAAAGGGTCACAAAATTTCCAGTGGAGTGAAGAAGGAAAGGCATCATTCAAGGATATAAAAGCCTCTGTCGCCCATGCACCCATCCTGGTATGTCTTGACTTCTCCAAGGATTTTATCATGTATAGTTATGCATCTGAGCATACTATATCAGCCATCTTAATGCAAAATAATTCTGAGGATGTTGAATCTCCAATCGCGTTCATGAGCTCTCCTATCAAGCCTCATGAATTGAAGATGTCTTAGTTAGAAAAGCACGCATTGGCCATTGTCAAAGCAGTCAAGAAATTCCGGTACTACATCCTAAACTCTCATAGAGTAGTGCTGGTTCCTAACACGGTAGTCAAGTCTATCCTAACTCAACAGGAGTTAGGAAGCTTACGGGGGAATTAGATCGCAAAGGTCCAAGAGTATGATCTAGACATAAAACCAACCAAGCTGGTAAGAGGCAAGGGCCTATGTTAGCTTATGGCTAAAAACAAAGGTTAAGAGGTCCCTAAAGAGGAAGTTAATTGCATCGATGGAGCGCAGGGTAAACTAAAGAAAGCTGATTCTCTGCCTATGGTTCTATTTGTTGTGACTAGCGACGAATGGTATTCCGATATCACTTTCTTTCTCACCTACGGTGAGTGCCCACCTCATCTAACTTCAAAAGAGAAGAAGACTGTAAAGCTCAGGGCAGCCAGATATGTCATATGGGATGATGGTTTATACAAATGCGGTATTGATGGCATCTTCTTGCGATGTGTTAACAAACCGCAACAGATAAAATTGTTTGAAAGTTTTCATGACTCAGCCTGCGGAGGTCACTTCTTCTCATCTGTTACAGCACATAAGATCATCCGAGATAGGTACTACTGGCTAACGCTATTTCAGGATACAACCACTTGGGTAGCAAAATGTGGGCTCTACCAACAATTTGTTGGCAAACCAAAATTGGCTACTTTTCCCCTCAGGCTCGTCATTATTGACGAACCATTCAGGAAATGGGGAATTGAATTTATCGGAGCACTACATCCCCAATCAAGTGCCGGACATAGTTATGTCCTAACAGTAACAAATTACTTCACAAAATGGGTGGAGGCCATACTTGTTAAGAATGCCACCTCTGAAGTCGTTTGTAACTTAATCAAAGAAAGTATTAGTGTAAGATTTGGCATCCCACACAAGATCATTGTTGATAATGCTTCCAACTTCTCCTCATGGGAAGTTATCAGTTTTTGCTATGAATACGGGATAACCTTGGCCCATGCCTTGGATTATTACCCCCAGGGAAATGGTCAGGGAGAATCTAGTAATAAGAACTTAGTAACCATCATACAGAAGCTAGTCAATGAGAATCAGTGGTCCTAGCACAAGTCATTGCATGACGTTTTGTGGGAAGACTGTATTACTCTGAAGAGGTCTCTTGGTATGTCACCTTTTCAAGTGTTATATGGAATCAATGCTGAGCTTACCATTTCTGTGGAACTTCCTACTCTGCGCTTGGCATGAGCGATCGAAGATGAGACTTTACAGAATTCTCTTGAAAAGAGGGTCATGTATCTAATAGAGCTTGAAGAAAAGAGAGTAAGAGTGGTCAATAGGATCACCGAACATTAGAGTCAAGTCAAGAGACTATTCGATAAAAAAGGCTAAGCAGAGGGATTTCTAGGTTGGAGATCTCATGCTTTTATGGGACAAGCGAAGAGAGACAAAGGGCATGCACGGAAAATTCAACTCCCTTTGGAAAGGGCCTTTCAAGATCAAAAAGCTCAATGGAGAGAATAGCTTCTATCTCTTGTATCTAGATGGAATTGAGCTCCCGCTTCCCTATAGTGGGCAACATCTCAAAATATTCAAGAAGTAAAGCTTTCTCTCTTCTTTACATAGTTTGCTTTAGTCGTGTGTTTGCTTTTGTTGGTTTTGTGTTTTCATTTTTCGTCGCCCTTGTTTTTGACTCTGTAACCCAATGGATAGGCACATGTAGATCTAGGATTCTCTACCCTTAAGCTTCGCTCAAAGATAGTCCCCAGAAAGAGCCAGTTGTTATCCTGTAAAATTGACAAGGGAAATTTTGCAGGTGACCATACCAAGTTTCCATTTTGGTCCCCCATCGAGGTCCCTTAGCATTCGGAATGGCATAAAATCCCTTTCTGAAGAATCTAGTTTTTCAAACTTAGTCATTTGGTCCTTTTTTGGTTGGCTGTATTTTTTATTCACACAACATCAAATGAAACTGCACCCCCTCCTTTCCTTTGACACATCCTTTGGAGTGTTGACATTCCAAATGTTGTGCCTTCCCATTATGCACCTTCCAAGCCTGCACCAAGGCACATGTGCCATCTTATCAACATTCAAAATGTTGTGCCCCTAAATGGTGCACAAAAGCGCAGAAAAAATAATGTTAACAGTCCCAAATCCGCACCAAGGGCACAATTTTTTTTATGTTGGCGTCTACCTAGGTGCACCTTACAAAAGTTTGGTGGCGCATTTATTACACATTTTTCTATAAATAGGCACATTCGACCTGTCATTTTCATGACTGAAAAAACGTGGAAAAAGGTTATTCTTCTGCACCTATCAGAGCTCCTGTCAGCCCCGTGTGTTGCTTTTCGTCATATTCGTGGACCCCACATCATTTCCTCCATCTTATATATTCCTGGTAAGTGGTCCTTTCTTTTCTTGTGGTCTTTTTTTTGTTTCGTTGTTGTTTAGGGTTAGTATTATCAAAACAAAAATGAATGAACCTAAGAAAATAATACAACTCCAGCACATTTTTGCAAGTTGACCCACTTTCAAAATGGTTTTACCCTCCTTCCAGATCTGCTAAACCTGGAAGGCCTTGTCTCAAAAATGAATCCCTGACCCTCTTTCCTTTTTTCCCCTCACTAAAAAATATGAGTTAAGAGAGGAAAAAGACCCCAAACGTGCTAAAAAAGGTGAAAAATCTAAAGTTATTGCAATCCAGAAACCACTGTTTTCCTTTGGTGCAAACTTCGTTATTGTTACAGTAAACACAGTCGCGCCAAAGGGGCGCACTGTCCCCGCATGCAACATTGGTCTTTCCCGCGCCTTATTAAAATTCCTAAAACCTAACACAGGCGCAAGCGCAACCACACCTACACCTACATTTGAATGTTGTGCAGACCCTTCCCATGCCGCGCCAAAAGCTCAAACCTTGGCGCACCTTAAATCAATGATGCACCCTTTGAACCTGAGCCCTTTGGCACATCATAATGTTTTGTAACATGTACCATATTTGTGCTAAAGGTGCACCCTTAATCCTTGCAACATCAAATAAATATGTGCCCAGTTAACCCCTCATATGGCGCAAGAGCACATCATATGACACCAACATCTGAATGTTATGTGTAGTCTTTCTGCGCCTTGCCCCCCTTTTGGCATTGTTTTCTTCCATGTAACACTCTATAGAAGTGTGCATTGCTTTTCTGACCCTGCAACCTACAATAGAATTGCGCCCAGCGCTCAGAGGCTTGTAAATTGATAAATTTTCATTCTGTAAAGCTTTGATGGATGATTTAATAGCTAACATGGCTCTTCTGTGATGGAATTCCCTGATTCTTCTTGCATATCAGTAGCTGAACTTAGATTCGCACATGTATTCATCAAGTAAGAAGCCAACCAAGTCTAAGGGTAAGGCCAAACTCACAGAAGAAGAAATGAAGAACAAATACCAAAGGGTCAGGATGCCTGAATCCCTTGCAGAGTGTGACCAGAACTTGGTCATATTGACATGGAGGACTCCTGGGCCAGAACCAAGAAGGTCACAGGTAGTCCATGGATGAACAAATTGGTTGGCAGTGGTTTACATTTCACTGCAGGAATTCCCATGAGTGCAGTAAACAATGAGTTTATGATGGTGGTGGGCCGTTGTTACAATAAGGACACTAGATGTGTCAAAAATGAGAAGGGTGAGGTAATAATCAACCTCACTACCCGGAACTTCAAAATCATGTTGGGTATCCCCCACTACTGGCATTTTGTTGCAATAAGCCAAGAAGACTGAATAAAAGCATGGAATGAAAATGAAGACAAATGCATGCAACTTATGAATGAAGTATATTTGAAAAATAAGAAGGTGATAACCAGGTGGCCACAAGTTATTCATCGCAGTGACTTCTCATAAGAGCTGAGTGACACCATCACCTTACTGAGAAGGGTGTTTGGGCTTCCTGATGCCCATTACTTTCACAAATGGATGCTTAGATACTTAGAAACCATGAGCAAAAACATTCCTGATCAACGTTTTGAATGGGCAGAGATCATCAACAGCACTATCTCCGAGCAGCTTCAACAACTCTCAACAACTAGGAAGTTCTACATGAACTCCTATGCGGTATACGCTGCTACCTCTGAAAGAGACTACCTAGCACTGAATCGATGCAGGGTATGGCCCCAAGTGAGAATATATGAATATTATCCAAAGTTGAGACTGGAAAACAACATCACACAATTCAGAAAGATCAATGATGCCTTCTTTTACGGCGTCATCTACCTCTTGAGGCCTAATGTGACTCACAGTCAGACAACCAAGAGCTTGGTTACTACCACAGAGAATTGGGGGGCATTATTTACGTAATTCCCCACTTTCACTTATCTCAGAGCCGCCAACTTCTTGGGGGAGCCCACCAAGTTATCTAGGTATGCGGGACCCAAGTTGATCCTATTGGAGCTGTCCAGACAGCTTATCACATAACACGAGAAGTGTCTGAAAAGAAAGAAGGGTGGAACTCCATTCCCCCTCACAGTGGTTAGGTACACCTGCACTTCTCATAGCAAAGCCACAGAAATGTTTACGGAGCTGGAGTTTCTCAACTTGAAACATAATTTCCTGGCAAGGCCAACCTTTGATCCTCACAATTGCCTTCCAAGGGCAAAGCTTGATCTGATTCATGTCCCACAGATTGAAGATATCTATAGCAATTTGTATCACGAGGTCGAGCTCAGAAGAAAGGATCACTCCCGCCTGGCCTTGGAAGATATAATCCAATATGGTGTGGCCATTGTCCCGAAAGGTTTCCAAGCAACTGATCAAGTCTATCTAGACACGGACGGGGACAATTGGCCGTTTGCCGAGATTGATAGAACAAAGGAACCTCAGACTATTGAGGAAAGGGTTAAAGGTAATCTACAATGTGAAGAGCATTGGTGCAGTAAAAACGTTCTCATCTACCTTGGGGTGGACTTTACCACATCTCCCTTGGGAAATGCACTCGTCAGGCTGAAGCACTTGCCAAAAGGCAAAGGGAAAGATAAAGAAGCAGAAATGAGCACTGCTCAAGAGGAAACTCCTGAGAGTCCTCCTTCTACCGTTGAGGAGAAGGTAGTAAGCCTGGTCTCCCCAGAAGAATAGGAAGTGGTAAGTGTTCCAAAGGGCACATCCAATCAGGATGTTGCCACTGCTGTAACTAGTGAAGTTCCCATTGTCGCATCTCCCGCTCCTCCTTCCCCTCCTCACATCACTCAAGCAACCACTCCTTTGGTTGTGTCTTCTCCCCCATATTCTACTGTTCTCCCTTCCTCTTCCTCCATCTTCTCTTCCCTCGTGGATCTATCCCCCAACATTTCTTCCCTCATCTCTCATATCCCTTCCACCCTCATGGTTTACTCTCCTACAGTGACTCCTACCCCTATGAGCATTGGAGGGTTGGCTTCTTTTTCAATGCCACCGCCAAGTGTCTCGATGCATTTCCCCATGTCCACTGTAGCTTCTCCTTCTTCCACCTCTGTTCCCTCTTCTCCCTCTGGTCCCACTCCCCTAAGTCTAGAATGGATCTCCAAACACCTGAGTCAGCATAAGAGGAAAGTCCCCATTGTACCTATGGAATTATTCATGATTCCAACTAAAGGAGCTAAGAAGAAAAATGCAATAACCCACTTCTCTCAAAGCACCTCAGGTGAAAGAGTTATGGAGATCGCATACCCTGATCCCACAAAGGATAAAAAATTTATGTCTCCTACAGATTATACAGTGACATAAGTCATAATGGGAAAATCCTCATAAATCCTGCAAGGAGAGGCCTTATTTGCAGTGGATTCCCTTTGCAAAAAGCTTCAGGAAGCAAAGGAAGAGAAGAGGATAGTGAAAGAATAGAACAAACATCTTCTCCAAGCCCTACAGAAAATGGGCAGTGTAACTCTTGTAGCTGCCACCGAAACTCCTGAACCCCTTAGTCAGGAAAAGATAAATGAGTATGCCAAGATTGGTAAGCAAGGTATGGTAGTATCCACCTAGAGATACCAAATCCTCAAAGATAGTGAGGAAGTAATTATTAAGTTCACAGAGCTATATCAAAATATTGATCAAGCTAATAAGGAACTCTAGGTGATTGTAGGACCTATCTCCGAAGAGTTGGACCATGCCAGGTTAGAACATGAGACATTCCAAAAGATGCTTGACTGCCCAGTCGATGACTTAGTAAAATTTGGCATCTTCGATCACCCAAGAGCACCCAACAAAGTCCTTGCTGCTTTGGACTATTGGGTTGACCAGATGGAATTTGTCTTGGAGAAAATAGATAAAATCAAGGAGGAAGCCTTAGATGCAATGCATCAAATGGAACAGATTGTCCTAAGGATGTCTCCAGGATTACTCACCCCATCGTACGCCTTGAGGAAGACAGATGACACTATTCGAATCTTCAAGGAGATCATGTCACAAGGTTTAGGGTTAGAAGCCACTTTTGATACAGAATCTATCAACAACCTTATGGCTTGCCGCAATTTTGTTAGATACCTGATAGAGGCAGGTAATGAATACTTCAATCTCCTAGAGAGACTCAGAGATGAATGGGAGACTTGTGAGGTCATTGGTGATCACACCAAGGGTCCTTCTTAGGATCAACTTCAACCGATGATTAGCAAGTTCATGGAGTATCGTTCTTAATTTCACATTTCCTCTCTTGAGCAAAAACAGGATACTCCTTTCCAGCTGCGGGACGACTATGAATAGGCTTCTTCCTCTTGGGATTGTTCCCATTTTTGTAAAGTATTTAAAATTATGTTGGCACAAATGATGACATCATCCATGTTGCACGATGAGATGTTGTCATCCACCAAATTGCCCCAAAGTCAACAATTTACTTTTAGATATTTTGTAAATAGTTGTTGGTTCCTTTTTTCTTCTTTCTCCTTCTCCTTCTATATATGCTTGGATACTTTTTGTATTCAAGGGTGGAAATTTTTTAGATGAAAAATAGAAGTGAGAAGGAAAAGGCTTTGTACTTTTCTTAAACAGAAAATATTAATACATAAATTAAGACTTTGTGCTCAATGGATGTGTTATGTGCATTAGATCTTTCTTAAGTTAGATCTATGTTACTTTTCTGTCGGATCTATCTCTACTTTTTTGTCATTTTCTCATCAGTATTGCTTTGTTCATTTATGCAAGTAGGTTTGGCTCTATTTAATACTAGCCCCAAAACATAAACCCTATGACCTTTCTGCTTTGGAATTCATTTATTTTATCCCTTCGGATCTATCCTATCTTTGTCCTTCCCTTCATTCCTTTCTATTCACAGTTTGAAATACCTCTATTGGGACGAGATCCCAAACCCCTGAAGGTAGAATACTGTAGGACTTGGGTAGATTCCTGCTAGTAGAATAGCAATAAACTAGTTTCACTTTGTTGTCTCAAAGAGGGGCTATGCCATGCACACTGTTGGCCTGTCTATCCATAAATCTGCCCACCCGACAGATTTTCAGACCAACAGCATACAAGTTAACTCAGGACAAAGCAACGGACCCATGGAAGGTGCCACGTGCCTCATCGACACAAGTTCAGAAGTGAGACCCAAGGGACAGACCCCAAATGAGTGCCAACCCTCCACTTGGTCAGAGCCTCAAAAAGTTAAATCAGCCATTGAAAATTCTAAGGCCAGTGAATGACGCCACGTGTCTCATCGGTGCACCTTCAAGGGTCGAAGCAAAAGGATGTTCCCCAAACAATCACCTACTATCCACATGTTTAGGGTCCCACATAAGTCAAAAGGGGTAGAACTGCTCATTGAATCGATGAAGGAAAGGAGAACCAGCGATAAGACCCACATGTCCCTTTAGTGCTCTTTTAGGGGTCAAATCCAAAATCAGTTCCCAAACATGTGATAATTCTCCACGTGTCCAATTAGAACACCTCCAGAGGTCAGGTCTAAACAGAGTCTCCAAATGAACGGGAAGCTTCCACATGTCTTGGGTCAGACATAAAGCCTTTTCCAAACAAAGGGACTTAGTCAAACCACAAAAATAAAGTACATGCCCACAAAGGGACACGTGGTCATGTTTCATGTCAAAGCAGAGAGGCGGGTTGTCAGGACACTAAAGGGAATTTTACCTTTGTTTCCAAAAGGGCGTAAAGTTATAAAGTGACCCATGGCCCCGCTCATGCCAAGGGATAAACTCAAATGTTGAGCCCACATCAAAAGTCAAAGCGTGAAGGTGGGCCATCGTAGAAATTTTGAAATTTTGGTTTTATTTCCAAAAAAAGATTTAAAAGTTATAAAATGATCCACAACTCCACTGGGGTCTTGAGCCCATGTTGAAAATTCAAAGCGGAGAGGTGGGTCGGCGGAACACTTTAAGTTTTTGAGCTTTTTTTGAAAAGAGTTAAAATTGTAAAAGTGAACCATGACTCTGTCCCCACTCAAGTAAAGCCACGTGTTAGGCCTATATCAAAAGTTGATGGGCGGAACAAAATGTAAAAAAATGCAAAATCTCTTTAAAAGTCATAAAATGCAAAAGGCACCCCCAGTCCCGCTTAAGCAAATCTCTTCCATGTGGATGACTCATATTCAATGTTGTAAAAGTGGGTTAATGGATGTGATATGATGCATATGGTTTTTCCTCTAGGCATGGAAACGACTGAGGCATTAGAGAAGTTCAGACGTCAGTTTCTTGGATCAGTTTTATCATTTTTTGTAACCGAATGTAACCATTTTTGGAAGCTATTTATCAGGTTCACCATTGTTTGGGTTGGATCATGGTACTCTATAGATGTAATAGATTCGAAAGTAATCAATACATAAGTTTTTCCCTTTCTTCCTCTACTATTCCTCCTTTCCTTTTTCGAATTTGTGAATCATTTATCTTTGCATGATAAGAAACTTTGTGTTCTTGTTAATATGATTTCAGGAACTTTATGTCTGTGAAATTATATTGGTTATAAACACAAATGATTCCACTTTGCATCTCCTTTGATCAATACGTATAAGTTTATAATCTGCTATCTATATTTCCTAGAAGTATTGTTATGTTCTTCCTCTCTCATCTCCTTAGTTCTTCAATTCTTTCGTATTGATGATCTTTGGGCATAAAACATTTCAAAGTATCAGGAATCCACACTTTGAAAGTTGTACATTTGTATATAAGCTTCGCTTCTTGCTTTTAATAAGGGAACCTCTCCCATTAAAGAGGAGGGACTTGTTATCCCCTGACTATGGTTTGTTAAAGTACCATTTAAAAACCCAACACAACCAAAAATATAAGTGATATGCAATTGTGGCACGAAAGATTAGGTCATGTCAAATTTAAGATCATGTATGACATGTCTCATCTTAACCTAGTTTTTATTCTGCCACCTATTTCCTAAGCTCATGAAACATGCAAAGGGTGCTTACGTGGTAAGCAATATGAAAATCCCATTCAAATTCATATTGATGGAAACTCTTTTGAACCTTTGGAATTGGTCCACAGTGATGTTGGATGACCCTTAGAAGTTTCATACTTAAATTTTTCCTTGTATACAATCACTTTTATTGATGATTTATCTTATATGATCTTATCCTTTTATATCAAAATTAAATCATATGTCTTGTCCAAATTCAAAGAATTAAAATTTTTAGATGAAAAAAAATCTAGTTATAAAATTAAGAGGCTTAAAACATATAACGAAGGAGAGTATATCATTAAATCATTTGAATCATTTTGTGTTGAATGTGGTATATAAATGGAACTAAATAATCCCTATTATCCTTAGCAGAATGGGATTTTGGAAAGGAAAAACCAAATAATTCTTGAAATGGATAGAATAATTTTGCATTCAGATCTAGTCCCTAAATTTGTATGGGTTGAAGCAATGAATATTGTTGTTTTCATTTTAAACAGAATACCCAGTAAAGGATTAATTAATTCCACTCCTTTAGAAATGTGTACTAATCAAAAACCAAGTGTATCTCATATGAGAATCTTCGGTATCCCAAAATCTATCTTCATTTGAAAATAAAAAAGGAAGAAGTTAGATCAAACCTTTTATCCCTCTATCTTTGTAGGTTGAGGTAAAACAAAAGGTCTTAAGATATATGATCCTGCAAAACAAGAAGTTATAGAAAATAGGAATGTTAAAAATTAGAAAAACTTGTTTTTTCATCTTCGTCCTCTTCTGTTTATATTGTTCGTGATGAATCTAATGAAGTAGAAAATGATGATAATGATAACAATTATATTAATGATGTAAATAATGAACCCGTAGTTAAAAAATAATTTGTTCCTATTTCCTCATTGACCAAAATACTTAAATGGGTTGATTCTATTATTCAATACTCTAATCCTAAAAAACTTCATAAAATGACTAGAAGTCAACATACATATCATGCCCTAATGAATTTGTATGAACTTGAACCCCAATATTTTTAAGAATATTTTTCTGACAAAATATGGGTAGATGTAATGAAATCTTAATACATTTCCTTAATAAAAAATTAGACTTGTCCCTCCTCTTGAAAAAAAGTATATTCGGATCTAGAGGGCTATAAAAAAATCAAGTATAAATCTGATGGTGGTGTTGATAAATTCAAATTGAATTTGGTAGCTTGAGGGGTTACTCAAAAACTCAGTAGCGAATACATAGAAACCTTTGTACAAATTGAAAAAAATGAGCATTATAAAGATCCTTATTTCCTTAGCTGATCAATATGGTTGGTAAATCCATCAGATGGATGTCAAGAATGCATTTCTGAATGGCAACTTAAGAGAATAAATCTATATGACTCAACCTATAGGTTTTGAAGAACATGGTACAGAAATATATGTGTGTAATTTGGAAAAAATATCTATATGGTCTGAAACAAGCTCCTAGAACTTGGTATGCAAAAAATCATAGTTTGTTTAATGAATTTGGTTCTATTAATTGTTCTTATGATAATGAATTGTTTGTAAAATTTAAATAAATTCAAATTATTCTCATTGTATTTTATGGTGATGATTTACTTATTACTAGTAACTCTAACAATTTAATTTTGAAAACTAAAGCTAAATTGAAACAATACTTTGAAATGACCGATTTAGGTTTATTGCATCATTTCTTAGGCATGACTATATTTCAAGATAAAATTTATGTTGTTGTATCACAATCAAAATATACCATTGATTCTCTTACAAGGTTCAATATGATAAATTGTAAACCTGTTGCTATTCCTATAGAAGTTGGATGTAAACTTGATCTTAAACCTGCATGTGAAAAATCTAATTTTATTCTTTAAAGGTAACTTGTAGGTAGTTTGATTTATCTTACTATTACCAGACTTGAAATTTCTTATGCAATAGGTATTGCTTCAAGATTTATGCAATAACCATATCATGATCACTTGAAGTTATCCAAAAGAATATTATGATATATTAAAGGAACAATCAATTTTTTTTTACATTATACTTCTTATAACAATGCATGTTTATATGGATATTGTGATTCAAACCATGCTGGTGATGTGATAAATCGAAAGTCTAAAACTATATGTGTGTTCAAGTTTGATGTAGGTGTTATTACTTGGAGTAGTAAAAAGCAGCCAACAGTATCCATTTCTTCTACTTAGGCATATTACAGAAGTGCAATGGAAAGAATAAAAGAATCCATGAGGCTAAAATGGTTGTTGGAAGAGATACATGTGGAAGATAAAGGAATTAATCTAATTCTATGTGATAGCAAGAGTTGTATTAATCTTGCTAATAATCCAGTTCAACATCAAAGAACGAAGCATATAAAATTTCATATGCATTTTATCTAAGAGAAGGTTCTCTATGGTGATATATATCTCTAGTACTGCCCAACTGAATATCAAGTTGCATATAAGTTTATAAATCCATTGAGTGATGTAAAGTTATGCTAGTTTCATGAAATGCTTAGCCTTTCAAAGTTTCCATTTAGGGGGAGTGTGTATGGCAATGCCACCTCCTAATGAATGGCCAGTTTTTATCTCCTTCTCCTCTATACTTTTGTTCCATTTGTAAAGCATTGTAAAAATATCTTTTAATGATATTTGTAAAATTGTAGCTCTAAGTTTACAGTGTACAGTTCAGTATATTGCATATGTTGTAAAGGAGGTCCTTTTGTTTTAAAAGGATCCTAAAGATGTTGGTTGAGATATTTTCCATGAGAAACTGTGAGATTTAGTCTTGCAAATCATGCTTAGCTTGAATCATTCACTACTATTTATGGATTCCAAATCCTTTTGCATTAAAAGGTAAGATGAGCATGATGAAGGTGTAGAAATCCTTCAAATGTTATATGTTAACCTAAACCTTCACTATGGTTTATGAATTTGTAAATTTTATTGTATAAATAGGTAATGTTGGCATATGTTCCCCACTTAATATTAAGGTGGAGTGTTAGAACGTAATATTAAGTTCTTATAAACAGTATTTTATAATGAAATAATTACGAATATTTATATTATTAATTATTTAATATAAACTAATTTTTTTATGTTTAATTGATTATTACTAATAAATATTTAAATCGGGGTGCTTTTTAAATAAGTCACATCCCGTCACTTAATTGGTTTGTGATCCGTGGGGTCAAATAAATATGATCATGGGGCATGATCATGGTAATTTGAATTCACATGGTGACTTGGTTGAGAGGAGCGAGGTGGGAGATTTATTGGACTGTAATAATGTTTCTCTGATAAATGAAATATCTTTTTTCATTGTGGTTTTTACCCCTCGAGGGTTTTCCACATACATTTTGTGTCACTATTATTTATCTGGTTTTTGCATACTTTAAATTTTATTCATTAATGTTGCAATATATTAACTGGCTAATTAAATCTTCATCCAAATACTCAAACCCCAACCATAGGAGGAAGACCCTACAATAAGGTTTGTGTTTGGGTTGAAGTATAATCTGTATACCACCTATGTTAGAACTACTTATAAGAGGCCTCAAACCACACATAATTATCCACTAGCATGTGATATATAGATAAATTCAACTAGATGACAACTTGAACCACTCTAAACATGTTTGAGATGATTGTGCTCTTTCCAAGACATTGAGAAGGGTTCTTTTAGTGCTTGGAAATCAGGTGAGTTGAAATCCTTAACATGGTAGAGTTCTTTATAATTATAGTAGTGATTTCCCTAGTGGATGTACATTATCTTTGGGAATATTTAGGGAGCCTTGGGTGCATTTTATATGTATTTTAAATGAGTGTTCTAAGTGATTTTCTATACTCTTATTGAGTTCATAAATGAGGTGACATTAACTTGTTTATATATATGGTTTTGAAGGTAATTTGTCATGTAAAGTGTAGTGAGCCATCCTCCAATTCCTAGAAAATATGACTATAAATTTATTTATTTATTTATTATTATTATTCCCTTCCAAAAGATAAGTGTAACTTATCCATTCATGTTCATAGATAATTCCTCCTCATATCACCGTTATAGGCTTGATGCAATTAAACATTAACTGCTCATTATTTCATCCAAGTACAATCAACATACCAATTGCACTAGATATGATCATTTTGGTTTAATTGAAATAATAATTCAGTGAAGATATATTTTCATATCACCCTTGTACTAATTTAATTTAATTCATTCTTTTCATTCATTCCTCGAGCTAGATCCATATAAAATCTTACATAATTTTATTTATGCTTTAGTCTTTCTACAAAGGTTATACCCTTCAACCATCATATATATAGTGTCAACAACATTACAGTTTACAAGTTCATAAACAAAGGGAAAACCATCATAATATTCTTAATCAAGATATTACAAATTACAATGTAAAACCTGATTATAATTAAAATAATATCCTAGTCTAACCAATTCACTGCTCATTTTATACCTGCAATATATGTATTCTTATTGGGCTTTGGCTTAGTTTAATCTAGATTCATTGTTCTAAATTACAAGTTATAAGTGCATCCCTTAGTGCCTACTACCAAACTCATGACTCAATTACACCTTCCATAATAGAATATTGAAGAAAATAGCAGGCATATGAGTCATGCATATCCTTCCTACATATACAAATAAGAAGAAGCTCCATTTAAATCCTTTATACAAAATATTTATACTTTCATGATTAGAATGGTACTATCCATAAATTTTATTCATCTACCTATTGAATTTGTTTAATAATTTATCGATATTCTCTTAAACATTTATCCTGTAGAAATTACGCAGTTGAAACAAAAACATAGCATCCACGTTACATTAATTCAAACATCATAAGTCCTTATTTAATGACATCATCCTATGGATAAATATGAAATGGGTTATATCTATGGCCATCTCTTTCAGTACAGTTCATAATCAATATCATAAATAATTTCTTTTCTTTTGTTCTATCAAACTTAAGTCTCTAAATTTCCATTTAAGGATTTATACTAGTTATAACCACTAGGACTCATGTTCCTTTTTTAATTAATTTTTGGTTTGTTAATTCCTTTAAGCAAGGATAACTCTAATTACTGTAAGGGAAGTATTTTCCTCATTTTTTAGTGTTGCTTAATGAAATCCTTCAACTTTTAGAACTATTGTCAAGGGAGGGGAAACCATATTTTATATAATAATACATTACAATATTAATACTTAAATTTCTTGTTCCTATCAGTTCTATGGTATTTGTTTAAAAATAATTGACCAAATAAACTTTTAATAAGGTTTATTACAACCTCTACTAGACTTTGCAAGACAAAAATTCATTTAATCTCTCATTAGAGTTCTAAACTATTGGAACAACATTGTGTGGAACAACATTGTGTTAACTAATGGGTTCCCAAATTATTATAAAGTCATATCTTGCTACATATTCAATATTTATTCATGCTTAGTTTAAGTAAATCTATTCAGGTTATGGACAATTCATACATTCATAACTATTCTAATTCATTAGTATCTATATCAATCATCTCCCATTGAATTCACATTGCTATAATTGTCCTTTACATTTTTACATATGCAAGTAATTCAAAAGATAGTAACAACCTTCTAGGTTATAATTTAAAATTTTGAAGTTCAAGGGTAAGAATTTATTTCATGTTATAGGAAGGTTTTAGTATACATCCATCAACAGAACTTTTCCCATAATGATTGTTTATATGCCAACCAAAATTATTACTAATTTACCCCACTAAGTACGTAGCCTTATAATCACAACGTAAACATTATATAAAATAACATAATGCATATTTATCCATATTTTCTTATTTTGGATATTTTCCTTCACTTATGTTATCCCAAATTAACCTCCTCCCAAATTAATTTGGATAAGTCATTTTAAATGCGCTTAGCACTTTATACAAGATAGGGATGTTCAAATTACCGTCAAAGGTCTACACCGCTAAGCAATTCAAATTCATGTGAGGAAGGGAAAAATGATGAGATTCATGGTCTCTTCATAGCCTTTAGGCTCTGTATATCTCACGTCCCCAGAATAATTTGGATTGGATAGATTTTTGGGTCTGAGGTGAAGCACAAAGTCAACAAGTCATCAACTGATCCAAGGCTAAAAGATGGACATGTGTTGGCATACCAGAACTCTTCAAGGAATATTCATTCCCTAGAAATCAAGTCCATGGAATAAACTAAGTTTCATAAGGCTTTGGGTCTGGGTGGTGAGGTAGGTCAACAAGGCCAAGAAGTGAGATATGGGGATACATGTCACCATTCTAGCAAACTTCAAGGAAGATGCACCCGAGGAATGTGAGGTCCACAAAATCAATCAAGGTTGATAGCATTTTGGGTCTGAAGTGGTTCAAATTAGAGAGAGTGGACACACAGTGAGGTACATGAACATGTGTCTCCATTATAGAGAACTTGAAGGTGTATACATTCTGAAGACCTCATGTTCGTGGAATCAACCAAGGTTGATAGAATTTTAGGTTTGGGAAAGGGTCAAACAGTTAGTGGGGTGAGAAGGACATGTAGCACAAACATAAGGCATTATGTGGGGAAAGATCGGTGGCCAATGGTGGACACATGACACCATTCCAATGCAGGGAAATTAGATGGGCTCTTACGGATGTAAAGTCCATGGAATGAGCTAGATTTCAAAGGGTTTTGGGTCTATGAGGGTAGTATGCAAGGATATAGTCAAAGGCCCAACCCCGCAACTAATGAATGGTGAACATGTGGCAAAGGAAAATTAATGCACACGTAGACAAAGGAAATTCATGAATTTAATCAAATGTTACCACATGTCACTCTCTTGTTCATCCCAACATGTAAATTTTCAAATGGATATATCGGTCGCTCTACAGCTCCAAATCACGTAAAATTGGTCTCGTTGGAAAGGTCTCCTTAATCTCTTAAATTTGAAATCCTTCGATACAAAAATTAATGGCATTTTGTAGGAGAAAAAGAGGAAAAATAGTTCATCCATTAATGTACACATTTAGTCGGCCCAAGCACCCAAATGTCTTAAGATTTGGTCTCCTTTCTTCTTCTACAAGCTAAAACAGACATGAGGAGGCACATCTAACAAAATTAAAGGAATATTTATAGGCATTTATTACTTGTTGTTGGTGGTTGGAAGTTTGAATATGAGTTTCCCTCTCTTTTCCCTCTTCTCTCTCTTCATTCTTATATATATATATATATATATTGTATATTGATGCTTATTTCAAAGAGAGCACTCTTTATTGTAACGACACCATGCCAAAATGGTGGCCAACTTCTCATGAGTTCCAGAACTTGATTCTGGTCTCTGTAATGTATTCAATCCTTCTGTCATGATTGTAATGAATTTGTGCATATATTTTAGTAGTAAAATCTATTTTACAACATGTCTACCTACCCTATCTCATTTTATTTGCATTCTTTCCTCTCTTTTTTTTGGCATATTGTGCATATTTATTTCTTGTAGGTTCCATTTTTGTTGTGATGTCAATGTGTGGGCAAGTGGAGTCTACATGGTTCTTGATCTATGGCATGTTAGTATGCCCTCTCTACCATGGTTTTTCATTTTCCTTCCCCTCACAGAGATACCTCAACCCCTTTTTTGCTGCTATCACCGCCCCTTTTAGCTTAGGATTTCCCTTTTCATGCATCTCCTTCTAACCATAGTCCATTGGAATGTTTAGATTAAGATTATTTATATTTTATTTCTATTGTAGGAGTAGTTTTGTCATGAGAAATAGGTAGAGGAATCAACATTATCTGGAGGTCTGTTTGAGTTCCCAAGGTCCCAAAACTTGGAGACAGTCCCATGTTGCCTCAAAATCTTGGGTTGTCAATGGCTCGGGGTAGGGTGCAGTTTTAAGCTCTAACAACTTCCTTTTTTGAGGTAAAAACACACTCATATAATTGTTACTCATATATCCATGTAGTTATGCTAACTTCATGTGATTTGATATTAAAAAATACCCCATAATATTTGCCATCATAAGCCTTTCACTAAAGGTATACGAGACACCATCATAAAATAACATCACTGTTGTATGTTTCTAGTCTACACTACATATTTTTTTTATAACACATTTCTTTCTTCATGCAAAGTGGACATCATGAAATCTTACGTATTCATATTTACTTGATGATGAGGTCATATTTATTTCCAAATTGGTGTAGCTTAATTATCATATCTAGTCTCAAACCTCAGTTTGTGATTAGTGGTATTAAAGACTTTCTGGTTGAAATCTAATTTATATGCATTACAAGATAATAACAGATCAATCTATTACCATTTTCATCATGTCAACATCAGACTAAATTTTTATAATATCAAGTATACTACTAAATTATCTTAATTATTTTAATACACAAACAATGAATAGACCTTCCCGATAAAATATACATATAACCAGAAAACGTATACTACATAATAACAATCAAAAACCTTATTAATTGAATTCTTTTCATATATACAAACTTAAGGAAACTAATTGTACCATCTCACCATTAATATTCAAAACAAACTTCTATAAAAATAATAATATAAATTACAGCAGTATGTTCTTTGACATGTCAAATAGATATCAACACATTCATCCTTTTAAAAGAAATTATTCATTTCAACCAAAATGCATAATGCTTAAATGTAAAACAACATTAATATTTTCTTAACATGTATCTACAAAAAATTGTGGATCAGCTCAAAGAAATGGCATGAATTTTATTCCTTTACAATAAGCATTAGTTAACAATAAACCATGCATAACATGTTTCCTGCAATATAATAGAAAAATTTCCATTATTTTTCCCATTTACCCATTTTCCAGAAAATAATTTAGGAGTTAGAATATAGATTTATTTCATGCATTCAAGAGTTACATCACATAAGTTTAAGAAAGAGAAATTATAACCATTTTCTAAATATTTCAACATATTTTCATTAGGGCCACATTTACTAGATTTGGAGTTTAAAAGAGAGAGACACAAATATTCTGCAAATAATTTCACACTGTGCCATCATGGCCAAACCATAGCTCCTCATAGGAAACCATCACATAACACCATAAATATTTATCACGAAAATTTCAACATAAAAACAAGCAATCAAGGTTGTTACCCATAGATTAGCGCATGCCCTATGTATATAATGGTATATATGGAAAACACACATTCGTATATCATTTAATCCTTAACCAGAAAAGTAATAAACACATTGCATATGTTAATGGTATCCAACCAAGAAACCCACATGCATCATTTTAGTGTTAGCTAGTGCTTAAGCTAAAGAAAAGAAAAATATTTCTATTAAAAACAATGATGGCTATGCCCTTAAACGAGCTTCAAACTTAATTTTCTTCTAGTACAAGTCATGCCATCAAGGAGAAATTTACCTACTCAAACAATGTTCACACTACTTTGACTAGGGATTTTAAAATTTCTCAACTCTCAGTTAAAAACACATACAACAAATAAATAAACAACCATAGTCATAACTAGTGCTAATACAAACTACACTTCTCCAATGAAAATAACCATCACAAAATACCATACAATAGAGTCGAACAAAAATTCCACCCACACAAGCACTCACTACCGGATCCATTTTCATGCGACTCATGTTTTCTGGCATTTCCATGAGCTCACCCATACAAAACATCATTAAGCACTTTACAAAGTCAAAATGCACACATTTTGAACGGATTCCAAACTTAATAAATTCCTTTCCATGTCTTGGTCAGGTCCATGACCCTCTCCTTTATATTGGAGGTATTTAATTCAAAACATAAGAATTACCTAAAACCATTTCAGCTGACATAGAAAAAAACAATAATCCTTATCAATAATAATGTTACATAATTCGAATAATCACAACCCCTTAATCTCTTAGAAAAACATGCAAGCCAATAATCATTGCTTGATACTAAGTCAAACCTCATAAGAAAAACAATACTACCCTTTCCATAATAAATTGCCCAATACAATTATCATGTCCAAATCATATTCAACTCATGTGGAATAAAACATGATTTAAATTTAATCGCTAAGTTAACTAATACTTCATGTGCTATAATAATGTCTAGCAAGGCTTAAGGGTGGTTAACCAATTCTAAGATAATAAACACCCACAAAGAAACTTCAACATACAATGCATAATAGTTAAAATGAATGTTTCATTCTAGAATTGAATATATCATTCAATCTTAATAAGTGTCACTACCCTAAATAACATAATCATAACATGCCTTCAATAGATCAAAACAATATTTCCTTTTATAATGTTTCCCTAACAACTTTCAACAATAATATCTTTAATGTTAAGTCAAACAATATATTTATGGACATCACACTATTACACATTGCCTCGTTACAAATAAGACAGTCTAAATATCAACTAGTGTTGATGTTAGAAGCATAATATGTACAAATTCATATCATACACATAATGATAGTATAAAAGGTTGACAACATAACCATTTATCCCTTTTTCATAATAATTCTTTATGCCCAAATATAACTCTTCTTATCACATAAAAACTAAAAGATAAATGTTTACCAATCCAAGGTCTTTTTCTAATAATATTATCGCACTCAATAACATATTTTTTCAATAACATATAGGTGAGACCTTCAAGGTTAGCAACATACACCAGTATCAACTATACACTCACATTTCCAAAGAGTATAATACCCTGATAACTATGTTACAATAATTTAATAGAAGATGTCAGTGCGAGTTAAGACTCTTGATGGTTAATCAAACTTTATTAATAAAAGCATACACCAATATTTTTAATTGGTTAATTAATTGATATCACCTTTATTAATCAAATAAAACCTATTGACGACCTATACACGTGCTAAATTTGGGGCTTCTAAAATGGGATGTAACATAAAGGCAGACCCAAAGAAGATGAAAAGTCCCAATAAAGATAATGTAATTAAAAATAGATCTAAAAGATGTGTCAGTCCAAGACCGTATAGGTCGTCCAGTACGGGAAATTACATCATGATCATACTATATGGTTTTGGATAGGGATATGGTGGATGAAATGAGTTACATCATGATGGAAATAGGTTAAACACTAATTTAATGCATTTACAAATTTATAATGTGATGAATCACCAATGTGTAGGAATAATAAAGCTAGGAAAGAGATAACAAGATTTACTAAGTGGGGATAATTGTTTTAGCCAAGAAGCACAATCATAGCCAGTAGTGTCAAAATGATAAATTTCCAAGTTTGAGTGTCTACATTCCCCCCCTTTTAAGTATGAAATGAAAATTACATGCGTAAAGAAAAATAATACTTGAGTTTGTAAACACATTTTGTCTTTTCTTAGAATTTTTTTTGTCCAGATGTGTTAGTATTGACATGATCTATGATGAAACATGCAACATTTAATGTAGTCAATGTCCATAGTAGAAACTAAACTATAACTCAAATGTAAATTGTGGGTTTTACCCCATATTTGAAGAAAGAGCATACACTCAATAAAAAAATTAATTCAACATAATAATTAACACCATAGGTTACACTTATATAGAGATAGATATTCTAACTCCTAACACTAATATAGGATGGTTGATCTAACCACATAGAATCTATCCTAACCACTAATATTCCCTAAAATATCTCACCCTACTTTTAGTCAACCTTCCTAAAATCACTCTTCTAAATCCTACGTGAGTTATTTTCTCAACTCACTTACATTATTCTCTAATATAATAAAATCACTAATGTAAAAATTAGCTAACACAATATAATGTGCACACTAGATATTTCTAACATTCCCCCCTTAGTGTGGACATAGGAAAGAATGTCACATGATGGAGCACAATCGTTCGCGTTGGCCTCGTAGCTTATTCTTCTAGTTTGATGAATATCTTCACTTTGTATTCCCCCCCTTGATAAAAAAATATTTGGATGTCAATTTCCATAGGTAATACATCCAAGCATAAAAATAATGACTCTTTATAATTTTTTGAAAATATTTCTACCTACCCCCCTTTTTGACAAATAAATATTACTTTTTATAAGCACCCTATAAGATTTTTTTCTTCTCTTAAATATTCTCTCTCTATGATAATCAATTTCCTTTTAATATGAGTACCCCTCCCTTCAAAAAAAATTCTACAAAAAATAAAATTTCTTTGCATTAAAAATATATCTTTTCCTTTAAATCCATGACAAGATTGTTTTAGGGTTTGCATTTAAATTTATCCAAAAATAATTGTGACATATTTTTATCCATGCCATCAAGTACAAGATCAAAGTGACTGAGGGAGAGATATGATAAATACTTTATCAATTCCAATTCCTATTTTTGGAGGGATCTAATATCGAGAGTGAAGGAATAGTGAAGCATTACCACCGAGGTTAGTTGGAAATGCCAAGGGATTTGAGCGATCTAGGAGTCACGTCTATACCATGCTATGTGTAGAGAGGATGGATCTCGTAAGGTTGGATACAACTTCACCATTACATCCATGAGTTTGACCAAGGATTTGAGGAGTGTTTATCAAATAGGGGCACATATGGTATCAAAGTTTGTTTCGAAAGGGGCCTCTTTGGTTTTTTCACTCCACTCATGCTTTGTTTGTCAAGATGATTAAGGAAATGGGTTAGAAGATCCCACGGACCTCCATGACCTCATGCCCTTCTTCCATGCCCATTCATTTGTTGTGAAGTCAAATGATGAAAACAAAGGACTAGCGGATACTACGTACCTCGCACAAAATATGGAGTTTGTATAGTCCACCCTTCTTGCATATTTGTCAATGGTACTAGCGGATACCACAGACCTCAGAGTGAACCCACTGATATCCATCATCCACATGCATTTTCTTCCTCTTCCACTATATTCGTTCTTTCTGCAATATTTCATCCAATTTTTCCATTGTGTTCATGTTTTAAAAAAAGCCATTTGGAGCATATTTTTTAGTTACCGGAAAATTTGTTGTGTAGGAAATATTTTTTAAGTGTGTAGATCTCTATAAAAAAATGGTTTAATAGATATATGTAAACATATATGCATCTGTCTATTAAATAGATATCGGTCTTCATGATCAACATGTTGTTTATTAACACCCACGTTCCTTCATTTGGCCTCAATGTTTTTCACAGGATCCTCCCTTGTGGAAACTCAGTTGTGGAAGAAAGCATATTCATAAAGTTATGAATCCATCTTGGCATCCATTAACTCTCCTTGTCGAGTCCGTTTGATGGACCCTCCCCGCTTCAACACTTCGAACAAATTTGGATCGGCTTTGCGAGATCCTCATGCAAGTGTTTGTCTTCATTTGTTCTATGGATTCAACTCATTGGTGACAAAGGATAGGGTCAACACGTTTGGCTACAGATCTAACGAGTTCAAAATTCCCCTACAAAATCTAAAATTCATTCTTTTTGAATTATTCTCACAATATCTTTAAGCTCGTAACAATATTTCTCCAAAGGATCTACAAATGCATCCTTTCTTCAATATATAATTGGTATAATATTAAAAAGTGCGAGCTCTTATACCATAAATAAGACAGAATGATGGTCATCAAATTTAAGTTGGCCATATTGAGGAATTTTTCAGTGTGTTAAAATTGACGGTCAAATAATTGTCACGACAGACCAAAAATAAGGCAGAATAATGGTCATTTAGATGTCAAATTTAAGTTGACCAGATATTTATCTTCATTAACACTTTTCAGAAATTTTAAGTTGTTTTACATTCTTAGAGGTTTCATCTCCACTTCTATATGGTCAGAAAATTTTTAGGATAGGTCTGGAGTAAAATGCTAGAGCCCTTTATAATGCGGGTTATTATTTGATTATGGAAAGTTAATTAGTATACATTTTAATGAAAAAATTAGCTATGGTCAAATAGTTTTTTTAGATCTATAAATTTAGATATGGTTTTATTAATATTTTTATGATCAGATTTTAAAAAATTAGTTATTTCGTTTTTTAAAATATATAATACTTGATTTTTTAATGAAATAATACAAGTTTTTTTTATCATAAAATATGGGTATTGTCATTTTTTCAATTAGTATGTTTCTAAATCAGTGGCACATTATATCATAATGGGGTATGTGGTCTAGGAAATTTGAAAGAAAATGGCATCTAGTTTTTTTTACCTTGATAAATCCTAGATCCTAAATGGAGCAAATTACTATATTTAGAAGATCAAGGTCAAATTAGACCTTATGGAGAGGAAACTCTAGAGATGATTGTTTTAGGAACTGAGCTTACACCCACTGGTCATCAAGAGAATGTGGAAAATATGAATACATTCTCACAATGTATGCAAGAGGCCCTTTGCATGATCTTGTGCAATGTGAACGCTGAATATATTCTACACATTGGTAATATCAAACATCCTAAATAGGTATGGATACAATTAGAATCCATGCATTAAGGTAAAAACTTATCTAAGATTATTAAACTTGTTTTATAATTACTTACGACTCCTATGAAAGGAGATAAAAAAGTAGTTACTTTCTTAGCCAAAATTAAAAAATATCAAAACACAATTAGATGGATGCAATTTTGACTTAATTGATGAAAAATTAATCTAATTTACTATTCAGTTGAATATACATGAAATCTTTATGAATTTTATTTCTATCCTAAACTCTAAATATCAGATTGAGGATGAATTACCTTGTTTAAATACTTTGAGTTCTCTTCTGACACAGGAAGAGCAAGTGATGAAGAAATTCAACTCCAAGGATAATGCCTCTCAAGAGGCACTTCTTGCTCGGAATTTGAAGTTCAAATCATGCAAGCCCTTATATGATCATAATTTTAGATCTAAATCTTCATTTGCTGATAAGAAAAGTTTTACTTCTAAACATTTGTTTGTAATATTTAATGGTAAATGTCACAAATGTGGAAAATTTGGGCATAAAAAGGAAGAGTGTAAATCTAATAAACCTATCCATAAGAATCAAACAGACTATCTCATCTAAATATAATTTAAGGAAAAAGGGTAGTTCTAATGATGCTCCTAAATATATTGGCATATGTTATCCCACTTAAAATTAAGGGGGAGTGTTGGAACATAATGGTTAAGTGGGTTGGCCACCCCTTAATTAAATATGGGTCTAGCATTATACTATAGCTTAAATATTTGATAATAATCTAAACATTTATATTTTTATTATTAAATATTCAAACCTAGGGATATACTTTAGTTTAAAGATTTAACAATAAGAAATGGTTATATTTCTATTATTAAATATTTTAAACCTTGGTATATGTGTCAACCATTTAGGTTGAAAATGTGGATCGAGAGACATACCCAATCACCTCATATAAAAAGGACTTCGGGTCCTCATTTGATATATTGAAAAATATATATCAAAGGTTTTTTTACCCTTGTGATTAGGGTTTTTGAAGGAGGAGGTAATCTACTGGATGCAAAAGGGTTCTCTACAATAAAGGTTAATTTTCACATTGGTTTTTTACCTTCAGGTTTTCCACTATAAATCTTGTGTCATTTGTTAAATTTACTTTCTATAAGTATTTCTTTTAGATATGAGGTAAAACCCACATTTGGTATCAGATCATATTCTCAATAACAAATTCAATTCAATATAATAATTAACACCACAAGTTATACTTATATAGAGCTAGATATTCTAACTCCTAACACTAATTTAGGATGGTTGTTCTAACCACGTAGATTCTTTCCTAACCACTAAAATTCCCTAAACTATCTCACCCTAATTTTTGTCAACCTTCCTAAAATCACTCTTCTAAATCCTACGTGAGTTGTTTTCTCAGCTCACTTACATTATTATCTAATATAATCAAATCACTAATATAAACATTAGCTAACACAATATAATGTGCACACCATATATTCTTAACATAAATATAAAATTTTAGCTTTTTCGAAAGTGGAATAATGAGATGCAAAACATGAAAGAAATACACT
This sequence comes from Taxus chinensis, assembly GCA_019776745.2. Taxonomy (NCBI): domain Eukaryota; kingdom Viridiplantae; phylum Streptophyta; class Pinopsida; order Cupressales; family Taxaceae; genus Taxus; species Taxus chinensis. The sequence goes on from CM034146.1 coordinate 685,543,451, forward strand.
TGTTCATTTTGCATAGGGAAGATCTCACATTCCTTGTTTGGTTAGAGATTTGGATTGTTTTGGTGACTTTACCAAATGATTGGGGGTGACCAATCTCAATTATGGAAAACGATAATACAATGTGCATACAACCCAACATGGAATGGAAGGTAGAAAGAGTATAAGATATAGAGGTACCAATGCACCCCGTATAGGAAGAATACCATATATCAATTTTTTGGTAACCCTAATAAATTACCCTTTAAAATAGGATAAGAAATAATACCTATAAAGAAGTTATCTTCGTTAATGCTTTTTGTAACTCCACATACCACAACATTGCAAATGGATATAGGCCCAAATTTGTATATATAGACACAAAATATAAAATCGAATGAGTGCCCATATGCTCTTCTTGTGTGTCACAAAACTGAGTAAAAATGTGTAAGATGTTGTAATGATGATGGAGAAGGAGACTTATGCCCCAAAACCCTGTATTTTGTAATCGGGAATGACTGCTAACATGCAAGAGCAAGTGACACATTCATGCCCCTCTCTAAACTTATCTACAATATGTTAATTGAGTATGATATTATACCAAAAACTTGTATCCATTAGAGTAAATATGAAATTGTAGGAAATCCAGTGTAATTTCCCCTAACACAAAAATGTGTATTAGGGTTAAGAATATCCATATGGTCTTTCCCTTTTGTATGGTATTGCACTTGTGTGTTCTAAGGACTTGTTCCCTATAAAAAAAAAATTCCTGAACTTGGAATTATTATTATAAGTGTAGGATATATCCTGATGAATGCCTCCAATTTAGGTTACATTTTTTTGTCGCCCTCAAAATACCCCCCTCATTTTTTAATTCAAATTTAAAAATTTTGAGCTCACGCCCTCCAGAAGTGTTCAAGTAAAGTTGGAAGTCCAAAAAGATAGAGAAATTCATGCTTTGAAATTGTTTAAACCCTCTAGTCTGCACGTCTTTGATAAATTTTCTGTTTTCCTGTCTAGACCCGCAAAATTTTTATTGTTGTCCTCATTTGAATGAAACTTTCAATCTTCCTATGGCCATGGATATTCAAAACATGTATTGTTTTCAATTCCTTGGTTCGTGAAAGAAATCTGAAAATTGGGCGCGAAATGGTGGATTTTTCTTCTTCTCTGCATTTTTTCCACAATCGTGAATGATGGGTGTTTTCTTCCCCATCCAAATTTGGCTCCATTATCCATGGGTATGTGTACATATCTAATTGGAAGCAGGTTGGTAGATAACTTTGAGGTTTTGAGCCTCTTTGTAAAAAAGGCTAAAAGTTATAAAGTGACCTGCAGCCCTGATCATGCTAAAAGGAAAAAGTCAAATGTTGAGCCCGTTGTTGGAAAGTCAAATTGGGGAAGCGGGTCATTGGAGACTTTTGAGTTTTTGAGCCTTGTTTTTATTAAAGGGGCTTAAAGTTAAAAAGTGACCCGCATCCCCACCCATGCCAAGGAAAAATTCAAATATTAAGCCCGCATTAAAAGAGTCAAAGCGGGGAGGCGGGCCGGTGGAGCAATTTGTGTTTTTGAGCCCACATTGAAAAAAGGTAAAATTATAAAAGTGAAAAATGACTCTGTCTCTACTTAAGTGAAGCCATGTGTCAGGCTTATATCAAAAGCAGAAGGGTAGACCAAAAATGTAAAAAATGCTAAATCTCTATAAAGTCACAAAATGCAAAAGGCATCCTCTACGCCCGCTCTAGTAAATTTCTCCCACGTGGATCTCTGGTTTAAAGTTTCAAAGGCAAGATGAACGGTTAAAATTCAAAGTTATAAGACAAGTGTAAGGATGTATTATGAAAAGTCTAGTGTTTTCTGCCATTGGCATTTCTTCGCAAATCAAGAATCTGAACGAACGCGAATGATTGAAAAGATTATAAATTGTTTCTTACTAACAAAGAATAAGTTGTAACTATTTCTTGCAAGATATTTAATGGCTTCTTGACGCCATTGTAAAGGGTTGGAAATTGATCTTGTAAACTCACAAGTGCATTGTACTTAGAAAAAGAAAAGGAGATAGCCATTTTCTTCTACTTTCCTCCATTCCCACATTATGTACAACTCCTGTTTAAGCATCAATATGAGAATAAAAATTTTGTAGCCTCTTTGATGAGGAGATTTTAGAAACTTTGAGTTCGTAATATTATCTTGTCTTGTTTCCATTTGCAAGGTTGTTTCTTCTCATAAGTACATGTGTTAAAGTTTCTGACTAATATGTGCAGGAATCTGATTTCCTACCTGTAACATTAGTTTCACTATCTCATTTCTCACTCCCTTTCCCACCTTCAGACAAAGTATTCCCTAGCAAGAGATTTCTATCTTTGTCGCAGGGTCAGTGGAGTGCCCATGTTGGATCCCCGGTCAAAAGGCCACCACAGAAATCCACCTTTTCACACCCATGCATGTATGACAGCTGCACTAGTTAAGTAGAGGGGCTTAGATTCCCATAGCATTCGAAAGGAATCCACAAGTTTTTCCACCTGAAAATTTTTCTCGCCAATAGTTTTTGACACCCACCGTGGGGCAGATTTAGTAGCATCTGCATTTGAATGCGACCACAAGGTCAGAAAATTCAAAATTCAAAAAAGAGAAAAATTTCTAGAATTTGAATGACTATATGAGCCACATGGATTCAAATCATGGCTATTCTAAAAAACCCTCCTATTGAAAGACCTGAATTTCTCTTCCACATCCAAGAATATGTTGCTTCAAATTTGAGGGAAGCTATTTGGCATAATAGACAAATTTCCAATCACTACTTCATTGCCACAAGAATTCTGGACCTTGAAGAAGAATGCACTGCTGAATTGGAGAGGAAAAGTTAAATTCTAGCACCACAAAGAAGAGCATAGATTTTCAAGCTAGCAGATAAAAGATACACTCAGAAACGAAGACAAGGAGGAAAAACTGATCCCATTTTTGAAGAACTTCAAAGGAGACAAGAGCTACATGGAATCCAGAGGCTTCCTTTTTAAACAACCTGTCACATTGGGAACTTGAGTGTTGCCAATCCTTTGGACAGTGAATTTTCATACATCAACAAGAACCTTGTAGAATTCACTGACGTGAAGACTGGAGAAGAAGCTAGAGAAAGAGAGGTGAGAGACGACGAAGAAATAAGATCTCAATTCAAAGAAATCGAGAGACTTTAAGCCAAGGCAGATGAAAGAGTAGTAGCAAAAGCCACAGCCTTAGCAAGGTTGGAAGCTAGAAACATAAATAGAATGGAGGATCATGATTGTGAGTGTGAATGTGATTGTGAGGCCTATAGACCTAATGTACCTTGGGGAGGAAACACCAGTACACTAGCTCTTACTCAACCACTCCATGAGCTATCGAGAGGCTCGAGAAAAAACTTCCCAAAACTCAGAGGGGACGGTTCTCAACTCCCTGAAGAGCATGTAGAAGCATTTATCACTCCTTGCAGTGTGTTGGGTGTTGAGGATGAAGATATGTCACTCCAACTCTTTGTGGAGTCACTCCAAGAGAAAATTGCTGAATGGTTCTACATGCTACCCCCCGAGGTCTGTCACTTGTTGGGAAGATATAAGAAGTGCATTCAAACATAGGTCAAAGAGAAAAAAATATTGTCAAGATCTCTTGGTTGAATTGGTATAAATGAAAAAATAAACCTTCGAGTCAATGAGATACTTCGTAGCAAGATATAACATGGTGATAAGAAGAATCCCTAAAGATGTGGTGCCTCCTAAAAATAATTTGAAGAGATTATTCATCAGTGCCTTGCCATCAGAAGTAGGTTTCTTCCTTAGAAGAACCCAACCATGAAAATTTAAGGAAGCTCAAGACCATGCAATATAAATCAATGATGATCTAATCCTTTCGGGAAAGGTGAAAGGCCCCAATGGAAAGCAAAAGGGTCAAAATTCAAACTTTGTCACCACAAATCTGATGTTCCAAAAAATGGAAAATGACTTGGTTGCCTTGAAGAAGCAACTATCTCATATCACAATGAAAAATGCTTCAATGAAACCAAACTCTCCAGATAGACCAAGGATTGCTTCACCTCCTTGTCGACTTTCTCTTGAAGCACCACCAATCAATTCCATCTGTGACACCAAAGAGTTGCAGGAGGAAGTAGAAATTGATGAAACTGAAGAAGAAAATATGGAAGAATATGAAAACTATCTTGAGGTCGAGGAAGTTTATATGCACAATGGCCTAATTGAGTACGTTGATGATGAAGATGAGGAGGATGAAGAAACTCTAAGTTTCTTCATGTGTTTTTTTCACTCGTGCACAATCCAGGAAAGGTGCTTCATCCTCAATGGTTACAGTAAAGGAAAAGAAGAATAAAGAAGATTCTCCTCTAAAGGTCACAAAAAATAAAATCATCACCAAAGCATCACCATTACCACCTTCTATGGAGTTGGCGAAAGAAAAAATAGACTCGCTGGTTGTCAGGGATCATGCTACTATGCCAAGTAATTCATCTAATTCATCTCCCAGCTCAAAAATTACTAAGAACAATTCTCCTTTAAACGTTGTTCATGTAAAAACATCTAAGGTTCAATCAAAAGTTACACCCTCACCCCCTTCCAAGCCAATTACTACATATAAAAAGGAGAATTCAACACCTAAAGTAGCAAATCCTCTACCATGTAAATCTTCCTCCATTTTCGAAACCTCTTCCTCGTTCACCATAACCCCATTTGACTTTGTGGAACATGCAAACAAAACCAAAGTCCAGCTATCAGAAATAGAATACCTATGAACACACCTTGCCCAGTTTGACAGGTTCATTAATACAGTTCATGGTAGTAACCATGTATCCTTGAGTCCTAATGCTAAAGGCTTACTGCCCACACCATCCACACCACCTTCCCAAAACATGCTAGCCCTCAGTGCCTCCAAAACCAATAGGGTTGAACCTTTCTACCTGTCACTCCTCATTAAAGGCTTCTAGCTAAATAATTGTATCATAGATTCCGAAGCCTCAGACAATGTGATGCTAGCCAAAGTTGAAAATGATCTAGGCCTCACCTTGACCCGGGTAAATGGCACCTACTACTCAATGGAATCCAAAAAAGTTCCATTGGTAGGAAGAATCAAAGATGCACATGTAACACTAGCTGATTTTCCAGAGAAGAAGGTGCTCTTAACCATAGTGGTAGAAGACATCCCAACATCCTTTGGTATGCTATTGAGTAGGAGTTTCTGTAGAGGCCTGGTTGGAGAGATAAAAATGGACTGTTCATCCACAACTATCCCAGTAAAAGGTGAGATGAAGAAGTTTCTACCAGTAAGAAAGATGAAGTTCACAGTATGAAAGTCTTATGATCTGAAAGAAAACATTCTCTTTCAAGATTGTGGGCTAGGAAACTACTTCCTCACATCAAAAAAAGAGGAGAACTTGCCACTTCTCATGGAGGAAGAGGAAGATCAAATTTGGACAATGGAATTTGATGGTAGTCATTCCAGTGCGGGGCTCAGGAGCTGGTGTAGTATTATACTCTCCTTCCAATGAGTTGTACCCATTTGCAAGCTGCAATTTGATAATATAAATAACCACTGTAGACTATGAAGAACTACTCTTAGACATGAGTGTAGAAGAGGACATGGGAATCAAGAAACTGAGATGCTGAGGTGATGTAGAGGTTGTAGTAAAGCAGGTCCACCCAACAATATCAGGTGAATAATCCAAGAAACAGAGTGTGGGGCTGCATTAAATCTTTTGATGCATTTTCCATTGAAGCTATTCCAAGGGAATAGAATGAAAAGGCTGATTCTCTTGCAATTTCAACTTCCCTAGTGACACCTCATCCTTGTTTTGGTAAAGACAAAGTGACCATTGAAATGGTATTCAAGCTTAGTGTACCAGACAATGCAAATCATTGGCAAGTCTTCAATGATGATAACCAAATTCTAGCCTTTTTAGAGTAAAGGGATAATTTCAATAATCTCTTCTTTGAAGGAGGTGAAAATCCACACCGAGAAGTAGTCCCCAAAGAAGAGAAAGAAGGAAGTGAAGGGATTGATGATGAGGGAGTAATCAAATTGAAAGGGAACAAAATTCTCAAAAGCCTAGTCTCATTAGAAGACCTCTTTGACAAACATGACAGATTCATTCAAGAGAAAGAAAATCAATCTTCTCGGTGCCTAGCTGATTTTGATAAAGAAAACATTGGTACCCTGAGGAGCCAAGGATGGTCAATATTGGAAAAAATTTCTCCCCTGAAGAAAAAAGAAGGTTTGTTGCATTACTCAAGAAATACTCAGATGTCTTGGCCTACTCTTATGATGAACTCAAATCCTTCCAGCGAAAGGAAATGCATTACTCAATTCCTTTAAAGAAGGGTGTTAAGCCCTTCAAGAAGAAACAAAGGCCATACAACTCAAAGATTGTTGATACCATCAAGGAGGAGGTAACGAAGATGCTTAATGCAAGGATCATATTTTCCATCCACCATTCAACGTGGGTGGCTAACATTGTGCCTGTGCGGAAGAAGAATGGTGAAATAAAGATATATGTAGATTTTTGCAACCTGAACCAGACATCACTAAAGGACAATTATCCTCTTCCTATCATGGACCATATCCTGCAAGTAGTCACTAGATCTTAAATGCTTTCATTACTTTATGGATTCTCAGGATGTAATCAAATCAAAGTGGTAGAAGAGGACCGCACCAAGACAACTTTTACAACACCTTGGGGCACTTTTTCCTACAATAGAATGCCTTTTGGCCTAATCAATACAGGAGCCAAATTCCAAAGGGCAATGGATTTGGACTTCAAAGATATGAAGCATTGCATTTTCATATATCTTGATGATCTCATAGTATTTTCAAAGAAGAGGGGAGATCATATCTATCACTTGGAACAGGTACTTGTAAGGTGTAGGAAACATGGTATATCACTAAATCCAAAAAAGTACATTTTTGGAGTCACAGAAGGCAAGTAATTGGAGCACATTGTGAACAAAAATGGAGCACAGATTGATCCTGAGAGGATTCGATCCATTCAAGCATTAGAACTTTCCCACAAGCAAGAAATGAGTTCATTCATTCTTCGGAAAGGTGAACTTTATTCATCGTTTTGTGCATGAATTTTCTGAGTTGACAAAGCACATCACTTCCATGATGAAACCGTAAGCAAACTTCAAATAGAACAATGAAGGGAAGGCATCATTCGAAGAGATCAAGAAATCCATTGCTAAGGCCCCGAATCTTGTATCTCCATATTTTAACAAAGAATTCATCATGTATTGTTACGCATTAGAACATACAATCTCTTCCATTCTCATTCAGAAAAATGATGAAGGCATGGAAGCACCTATTTTTTTCATAAGTTGTCCTTTGAAAAAGCATGCATATGCAGTGGTCAAGATTATAAAAAACTTCAGGTTTTACATCCTCAATTTCCATACGGTGGTGATGGTCCCTGATAGTGCAATCAAGTCCATCTTGACACAGCAGGATCCCAAAGCTAAAGAGGAAATTGGATTGCAAAGACTCAAGAATATGACTTGGAGATTCAACCCTCCAATCTGGTAAAGGGAAATGGCTTGTGCAAGTTGATTGCTGAAGAAGAAACACTCAAAGTTCAACATGGCAAAGAAAACTGTGCTTGCTCAACTTGTTCAGAAGACAACCAATAGGTTCTCTTTGTCACCACTACTGATGAGTGGTATGCTGATATTGCCTATCACCTGACTTATGGAGAATGCCCTCCCCATCTTGATTACAAGAAAAGGAGAACACTCAAGTTGAAGGAAGCTAAATTTGTAATCTAGAATAATGTGCTTTACAAAAGAGGCCTGGATGGTTTTTTCCTCGTGTGCGTAGATAAAGAGCAACAAGAAACGTTGCTTAAAGCATACCATGACCAAGCATGTGGTGGACATTTTTTAGGAAAGGTCACTGCACATAAGATCATTCGAGGAAGGTATTATTGGCCCGCCGTCTTTGCAGATACTCAAGACTGAGTTTCTAAATGCAAAGCATGCCAATAGTTTGTTGGAATGCCACAACTCGTTGCATTACCACTCAGACCTGTGGTTATTGAAGAACCATTTCAACAATGGGGGTTGGACTTCATTGGTGTTCTGAACCCTCACTCAAGCATAGGGCACACCTATGTACTCACAGCAACAGACTACTTCACCAAATGGGTGGAAGCCATTCCAGCCAAACAAGCCAACACTAAAACAATATACAACTTCATCAAGGAGAATATCATAGTCCATTTTAGAGTGCCATAAAAGGTTGTAACAAATAATTCTACCTATTTCTCTTCAAGAGAGCTGATCGAGTTTTGCTATAACTACGAAATCTCCCTATTTCATTCTTTTGACTACTATCCACAAGGAAACAGACAGGCCGAATTAAGCAACAAGAACATGGTGACCATTTTTCACAAGCTTGTAAATGAGAATTAAATGAATTGGCACAAAAGGTTGTATGACGCATTGTGGGTGGATAGGATCACTCCTAAGAAGGCAATAGGTATGTCACCATTCCAACTGTTGTATGGAGTCGAAGTAGAAATTCCTCTCACAATCGATATGCTAGTTCTCAAGATGCTACAGGCAATAGAAGATGGTCAGTAGAAGGATTCCATTGACAAGAGGATCCTCTTTCTTGAGAAGCTGGAAGAAAATAGACTCCAAGTGGTGGATCGCATTAAGGAGCACCAATTGAAAGTAAAGAATATTTTTGATAAGAAGCCTAAGGCAAGAGAATTCAAATTTGGAGACCTCATCCTGCTATGGGATAAGAGAAGAGAACCAAAAGGCAAACATGGAAAGTTCGATTCATTATGGCTCAGCCCATTCCAGATTCCTGAAGCTTGCAGTGAGAACACTTTTCTTCTCTCATATTTGGATGGAACGCCACTAGAATTACCTTGGACTGGAAATACTTGAAATTGTATCATCAATGAAAGTGGGTTGTTCCCCCGCCTTGTATCATAGGTGTGTTTCCCTTCCCATTGTGTGGTTTTGTTTCCACTTCTGTTGTGTGTCATGTGTTTCATTCTCGTTGTGTGCTTGTGTGTTTCCTTCTTCTGAGTTTTCTTTCTCGAAGTTGTATATGACTCTGCAAGGCCCAATGGATAAGGCACTAGTCAACAAATTATAGGGTCTAGAGATTGATATTTTGGATTCCCATGTCATGTCTTCACTATGCTCAGTCCATGTTATGTCCCCAAGCTAGAGCCAGTTGTTGTTGCCATCAAAATCCCCCCCTTAGTTTTTAAGTCAAATTCGAAAATTTTGAGCTTACACCCTCTAGAAGTGTTCAAGTAAATTTGGAAGTCCGAAACAGATAGAGAAATTCATGCTTTGAAATTGTTTAAACCCTCTAGTCTGCACATTTTGAGAAATTTTCCATTTTCTTGTCTAGACCCATGAAAATTTTATTGTTTTCCTCATTTGAATGAAACTATCAATCTTCTTATGGCCATGGATCGTCGAACCTTGTATTGTTTTCAATTCCTTGGTTCGTGAAAGAAATCTAAAAATCGGGCGTGAAATGGTGGATTTTTCTTCTTCTCTGCATTTTTTCCACATTCGTGAATGATGGGTGTTTTCTTCCCCATCCAATTTTGGCTCCATTATCCATGGGTACATGGAAATATCTAATTGGAAGCGGGTCAGTAGAGAACTTTGAGGTTTTGAGCCTCTTTGTAAAAAATGTTAAAAGTCATAAAGTGACCCGCAGCCCTAATCATGCTAAAAGGAAAAAGTCAAATCTTGAGCCCGTCATTGAAAAGTCAAAGCAGGGAAGCGGGTCGTTAGAGCCTTTTGAGATTTTGAGCCTTGTTTTCATTAAAGGGGATTAAAGTTAAAAAGTGACCCGCAGCCCCGTCCACGCCAAGGAAAAAGTCAAATATTAAGCCCCCATCAAAAGAGTAAAAGGGGGGAGGCAGGTCTACAGAGCAATTTGTGTTTTTGAGCACGCATTGAAAAAAGATAAAATTATAAAAGTGACCTGCGACTCTGTCTCCACTCAAGTGAAGCCATGTGTTAGGCTTATATCAAAATAAGAAGGGCGGACCAAAAATGTAAAAAATGTCAAATCTCTATAAAGTCACAAATTACAAAAGGCATCCTCCACACCCGCTCTAGTAAATTTCTCCCACATGGACGGCTCTGGTTTAAAGTTTCCAAGGAAAGATGAACGGTTCAAAGTCAAAGTTACAAAACGAGTGTAACGGCTACATTATGAAAAGTCTATTTTTTTCCGCCATTGGCGTTTCTTCGCGAATCAAGAATCTGAACGGATGCGAATGATTGAAAATATTGTAAACTGTTTCTTGCTAACAAAGAAGAAGTTGTAACCGTTTCTTGCAAGATATTTAATGGCTTCTTCACGCCATTGTAAAGGGTTAGAAATTGATCTTGTAAATTCATGAGTGCATTGTACTTAGAGAAATCAAAGGAGATAGCCATTTTCTTCTACTTTCCTCCATTCTCAAATTTCTTTTATTCCCACATTATGTACAACTCTTGTTTAAGCATCAATACAAGAAGAATGATTTTTTAGCCTCTTTGATGAGGATATTTTATAAACTTTGAGTTTGTAATCTTATCTCGTCTTGTTTCCATTTGCAGGGTTGTTTCTTCTCATAAATGCATGTGTTAAAGTTTCTGACTAATATGTGTAGGAATCTAATTTCCTACCTGCAACATTAGTTTCCCTATCTCATTTCTCACTCCCTTTCCCATCTTTAGACAAAGTATTCCTGAGCAATAGATTTCTATCTTTGCCACAGGGCAGTGGAGTGCCCTTGTTGGATCCCCGATCGAAAGGCCACAACAGAAATCCACCTTTTCACGCACATGCATATACGACATCTGCACCGGTTAAGTAGAGGGAGTTAGATTTCTAGAGCATTGGCAAGGAATCCACAAGTTTTTCCACCTGATAAATTTCCTCGCCAACACATGTGATAAAGTATTTGAGCATATGGCTCGAAAGAATAAAAGTGTGACCAAGTAATAGGTATTTGATAACCTATATGAGAGTGTGGAATTCTGAAGTGGTGTCTACCTTTGATAAATTATACCTAAAAAATGGTTATGCACATGGTGGAGATTATGACGCACAAAAAATTAAATAACCATTGCAAAAATAAAAATAGTAGTAGTGATAGTTACAAAATCATTAGTAACGGTAGTAACACATATGTAATAGAACTAGTATAGAGACATAACAATATTCAAGTGAAAAAATAAAAATAACAACATTAAGAGAAGATTCACCTTAAGTAATAAAGCCATAAACATGAGACACCTATGGTATCACAAGATAATAAGGCATTTGGGTTGCATACAAGAGAAGTAATGTCCCAAAAGAAAGGCATAGAGCTAAAAACATGGGACACCCATAGTGTCACAAGAAAAACAAGGCACTCAGGATGCATACAATGAATCAAAAAATTAGTAGAATAAGTGAGTAACAACCATTTATATAGCAAATAATGATGTCAAATAGTGATAAATAGAATGATGTAAGTAGTGAGAAAGCACATGAAGAAAAATATGTCACCTTTGTACAAGACATGTGTGTTAGTCTTGCTATCTCAAAAGATAGTATGTACACAATATATGTAATCAAGCATAACGAGGAAGTAAAAAGGAACTATGATGAAACAATATCACATGTATAGTGTGGAGGGAAACCCCCAAGAGAGTAGTGTAAGGAACCAAGGTAGCTCCTATCACTATGTAATGATCTATGTGTCCTATATTAAGCTCAGTATACCTCATGAATGCATATGTGTAAGGATTATATAGAAAATATACACTATCTATCAAACCATAGTGAAAAACAACACAAGTAATGTAAGTGACACAAATTCAAGCTATGCATGCGTAGGTCCTAGTTCCGTATTTTGTAAATATTTGATTATTTTTGTATTTTTTAATTGTAATCTATTTATATGGATATGGGTAGCACAAGAACTACACAATGAGAACCTCTTGAGGAGAAAAATCAGATTAGGAATAAATAGGAGACTATGTCCTCAATTATGCCAAATATTGATTCTCATATGTCAGAGGTACAAAATATTTAATATGTTTCATATAATTCTCAAGATAATAACCAAGTGGAGTAGATATGTATGAAGTAGTGTGTGAAGGGAAGGACTTACAAAGAGGAGTGGAAAAGTGAGATTCACTGGAGATAATGTGTACACTTAAATACTAATGAGGAAGACTAGAAAGGAGAGATCTAATAGAGATAATGTGTGCACTAGAAAACCAATGAGTAGGAATAGAAGGGAGAGAACCACTAAAGATAACATGTGTACTTAGAGACCTAGGACGAATCATAGGAGGGAAATATTTTCTAGAGAGATCTTGCAAAGTAGAAGGCCTATATGGAGTCATAGGAAGGAAAAAGAAACTAAAGATAACATGTGAAGTAGAAGGCCTATATAGAGACCTAGGAGTAGAAATAAAAAATATAGAAGTATGAACAGGAAACATAGAAAGGGGATCCTGAACAAGAATACCCTAGATCGTGATAACCTATTGTTGATGAATAGATTTGACACATTGGTGTAGGATAAATGGGACAACCCTAAGAACACCTAACCAAGGGATACCTAAACACATATCACTTAAGATAACAGTGTAATGGAAATGGGACCTATGTAGTAGCAGAGATGATAGTGATAGGTAGAATAATGTTTCCATAGGGGTAAGTGCACCAAGATGGTGGACAATTAAGTGGACATAAAAACCCAAAATTTAGGTACCACGAGCGCGGTTTATAAATCATGTTCGCACAACTGTTTTTATAGGCTTGGTGATTTCCGAACCTAAAACCACGCTCACGATTTGTAAACCGTGAGCGTAGTTTAAAACCGCGATCGCGGTCCTCTGAGACAAAAAGAATAGACCCGTGACTCCTCATTTTCCCTCATTTTTCCTTTCCAACCGCGATTTCTCCTAGACCTTTAGCACACACACTTTGAATACCCCCTAAAAATTACTCTTCGAACTTGTGAATCATGATAGTTTCAACCATGCCACCAAGACAAAGAGATAAGCCCTTGATTTTGATCAATTTGTTTGCATTTTAGGTTATTTTTGTGATTTTCATGGGTTTTTCAATTTTTTGTTTATGTATACAATTTTTTTTGTTTTTTCAGTTGCTGAGCGAGCTCGTAATCCTGAAAACCCTCCAAACAATCCTCAAAACCCTCCAAACATTCCACAAAACCCTCCTCCAAACATAAATCCGCCTCCTGTGGCTCCTTCTATCCCCACGAAACCAACAAGAACACATGTTGATATTGTTTGAAAAATCTGATAAAATAAAATTGCCACTGATAACCTTATTCATAATATAAGACAAAATCATGCCACAAATCCGTGCCGCATGACTTTAGCCAACACATTGCAAACATTGATTGGTGAAGTTGACTCTGCAACTAACCAAATAGACAGATGGAATACCTTTAGAGGTGATTGTAGGTAGAAATACAAAAAAAAAAAGAGAAACACAAAACAATAAGGGAAACATCCAAAGTCACTTATGTATATAGGGTAAGTGCACAAAGATGGTGGACAATTAAGTGGACATAAAAACCTAAAATTTACATACTACGAGCACAGTTTATAAACTACGCTCGCGTAACTATTTTTATAGGCTCGGTGATTTCTGAAACTAAAACTGCGATCATAGTTTACAAATCGTGAGAACGGTTTAAAACCATACTCGTGGTTTCAAAACGTGATTGCAGTCCTCTGAGACAAAAAAAATATAGACCCACGACTCCTTCATTTCCCTCATTTTCCCTTTCCAACTACGATTTCTCCTACACCTTTGGCTCTCATGATTTGAATACCCCCTAAAAATTACTCTTCAGACTTGTGGATCACAATAGTTTAAACCATGCACCAAAACTCCCACTACCTTCTGTTATCCCTCCTACAGTGAAGGAGGTTGTTGAGATTGACACACTACATGTATTGAGGGAGCTCACTAACACTCTGACCCAACATAGTGAGAAGATTTCATCTGGTGATGTTGGTGGAGGCACTAGTTATAGTGCACCACACCACTGTGAATCATGTGGTTCCACATGCACTGCGGGAAAGACATCATTTGCTGGATCACATGATTTCTTTTCTCTAGATGAGATGATGGCGGATGTTTTTGGAACTAGTGCAAAGGATCTTGGTCTTTCACAGGTAAATGTCAAATATATATATATATATATATATGGGTAAGTGCATCAACTTCGGGGACAATTAAGTGGACATCAAATCCTTAATTTTACATCAAAAACAAAAAAACAGCAAATTTAGTCTTCCGCGGATTTGAACCATGCCTAAAAGTAAAAAATATGTCATAAAAATGGTACCATTGTAAAGGGGATAATGTTAGCTTTGTAGAAATATTGATTTTAAAGTGAATAGAATAGGATAAATATCATTTTAGAATTTTTTACTAATAGTAGTTCTTTAAGACACTTTTTCCCATGAATTTTTATGTCTACATTTAAGACTGCAAATTTTGTTTCACTTATAATAATGTGATAAAACTTATACCATCCAGACCATGGTGAAATTATATACATGTTCAAAAAAAAATATTCGATTTCAATATTTTTTGATGAAGTTATGGTGGGCAAACATAAAGTGCTCTATTTTCTTTATGTTTTCAGACCACTTTCAGGGAAAAAATCATAAAAAATAAAATATTACTCAAAAAAATACAAAATAAAATCTATCCCAAGATAGATAGCGGTATCTAACTTCTCACTAAAGGAAAAAAATATATATCAATTTTTTGTCATCAAAATCGGGGGCAAACAGACTATAATCTTATAGGCATTTAAAAAAAAAACCAAGTCATTGAATTTTGATTGTTTAATACAGCTAAACTTGTCTATTTTTAAAAACAATTAGTAGTTTAGAAACTAGATTTTGGATGCTACAATTCATATTGATATACATTTTACTAATTTTGAGTGTATGCATTGTTAATAATCCCTTCAAGTTGATATTATGTTGTTATTTGTAATATGATTTCCACTTATGACCCCTTTTTTGTCCCCCAACTTGCTGCACTTACCCATATACAATAGTTTAATTCATGTTTGAGATTTTAATATGTATTTCATTGTATGTTATGTACATACATGTAAAAACTATTTTTTTAATATATTTTAAATAGCAAGAGTCAATGAAGGAAACATCCGGCGTCGATATGCTAGCTACTGCAGCTGGGCATGTTATAAACATAAGTTTCAAGTTGTACTTAAATTTCAAATTTCATTTGATTGTGCACTTTTATTATTATAATGTTTCACCTGTACATGTACATATTAATATATGTTTGTATTTTATACATGCAAGAGCCTTGCGGGTCATCATTTGCTTTGGGAACTGAGGCTATTGGCATGCCTCACATGAATTTTATGTAGGTTAGTTTCTCTTTACACTTTGTTTCTAATTGTGGAAGTTCATGTGGATTATACTTTGGCTCTGTTATGTGGCAATCATGTAGATTAATATTGATTTATATATGTTTTTTTGGTATAGCTTATGATTGTTAGAGAGACTCATCCATATATGCAAACTGTGGAGGCTATTGTAATACTTTCATAACATCTACAGATCCACTAATTGAGGTACAATTTTTCAAATTTGTTAAATTTATTTAGAATTATTTCTTATTGCTTAAATCTACAATATCAAATTTTGTTCATGAAATATTTAATTTGAAATTTAATTATTTGTATGTAGCTTACCTCTCATGAGTCTACTGTTGTCCCCGCCATGCGTCAACAACAAATTGATAGGGATCATGACATTGCGGTAAGATTTCACATGCATTTTAACTAAATTCTAAGTTTCTAAATTTTGAATGTATTTTAAAAATATGGGTGTTAAAAACTTGTTATTTATGAGTGTGCAGGTTAGGTTGCAGGCCTGCTTAGAGACGCCTAGGACCACACGGATGAAATCTGTAGTGGCATCTCCCTCCACTATATCCCCGGGTCGTGGACATGCTACTTCTAGCAGGGTGAAGAGAGGGAAGATGTTTCATGATTAGATTCATAGGACGTGGATGTACATAGATATATATATATGGGCAAGCTGGTCCTAGTTCATGATTCTTCATAGGACATTGTGTATATAGCCTTATGCGATCACATGTGGTCCTATATGTATGACACACTTGGTTCAAGATGTACACATGTTATGAACTTATATTTTCAGAGACGTGCATTCAACACACTTAGTTTGATACATTATATATCCATGTGTTGGTTTTCATAACGATATATTACTTATATGTTTGATTCAAATTCATTACACATGATATCCTTCTATGTATGTATATTCTATGTATATTAATTCTATATGTATGTTGTATTTAAAATTAGAAAACTATGGTGTGACATATATGAATATAATGTTAGTATGGTGCAACATTGCATGGTACAATTGTTATGAAATTAAGGGAAGCATGTGTATTCCTCCATCAACATGGGCAACTTATCATTTTCCTCTCAAGTCATGAAAATATATTTCATACCTTGAATATTGAAATAAGATGTCTTCCCTTGGGTCATTTGGTTTTTGAATTGTGTATTTAATTTTATTTATCAGAAGGATATTATTCATTTTACCATTGATGAGTATGGTGGTGTATGACCAATCCATCTTTATATCCCCACCAATATCGTGATAAAAACTTTGGCTCAACAATATACCATACGTAGCTATCATGTCTTCCACAAGTATTTCCATCTTGATTTTCTTGTCAGGGAATTCTGTAAATTCTGGCTTGAGAATCTTTCACCTGGCCAAAAAGAGGTAATTATTTTGTTCTCATGTAGTAACAATGGCCAATAGCAAGGTTGAGAGTAATACCAATAGAGTTATCAAATTTTATAAGCATGATGTTGTCAGAGGCGCCAGAGTCAATAATGCAATTATTCAATTTATACATCCATTGACCAACAAGGAAAGATATAAAGGTTCTTATTTCCTAGAAGAGGAGGATTTTAAGGAAAGAAGGTTATAGGAATGAGTGGTTCTAGGAGTGAGAAGTTATTCTTTAGTGTTGGTAGGATTCTTGGAACATGTATTTTTACTACTTCCTGTGATAAAATAAACAAGGATTAAAGTGTTTTTCTTGGGAAGTAGAAGAAGAGGCTTATTTATTTATTTATGAGTGGATGAACACTAAACAAGAGTAACTATTCATAGATCCAGATTATTCAAGATCTTTATTGGGTGAGTATGAACACAATAACCAATAATAACATAACCATCTTCTTCTTCTCTTTCAATTTTTGATTCAACAATTTCTTGAAAAAATTGTAATTTTTGAAAAATTTGAAAAAAGCTGTAATTGTGGAAAAAGTTGTAATTGTTGAAAAAGTTGTAATTGTTGAAAACGTTGTAATTGTTGAAAAAGTTAAAAATGGTGGGTTGTGGCACCGAGCCAACTACGTGGACACGTCTGGGTGGCCAGGTGAACGATAGAGGAGGCATTGTTTCGGTGCGCGACAACGACATTGCTTCTGGGCTACCTCGTTCGGGTGGAGTCCCTTAAGAGTCCTGAGACCAAAAAATCGTTCAACTTCGATGGGTGACTACGCAGACTCCATGGAACCTAAGGATGTCTTGTTCAATCCTACACCTCGACGTAGGTACCCTCTATAATAGTCTGTCTCGGTTTTTTTCCCTTTCCAATCGGTGCTCTCGCTACCCTATTGTTTGCAAACGTGCCGAATAGTGTAGTTTGAGCCAGTGTAAGGCTATTAAACGGTATATTTTGTAAACGGTGGGTCATGAGACCAAAATGAATATGTGGAAATGTCTGGATGGCCAGGTGAATGCTAGAGGAGGCATCAATTCGGTGCGCGAAAATGTCGTTGCTTCCGGGCTACCTCATTCGGGCGTAGTCCCTTAAGAGCCCTGAGACCAAAAAATTGTTCAACTTCGGCGGGTGACTACTCAGACTCCATGGCACCTAAGGATGTATCATTTGATCCTAAACCTCGGTATAAGGACCCTGTATAATATTCTGTCTTGGGTTTTTCTTCTCTAATCGGTGCTTTTGCTGCCCTATTGTTTGTAAATGTGCTGAATAGTGTAGTTTGAGACAGCGTAAGGCTGTCAAACAGTATATTTTGTAAACAGTGGGTCATGGCACTGAACCGACTACACAGACACATCTGGGTGGCCAGGTGAACACTAGAGGAGGCATCGTTTTAGTGTGCAACAACGTCGTTGCTTCCGGGCTACCTCGTTCAGGCAGAGTCCCTTAAGAGCCCTGAGACCAAAAAATCGTTCAACTTCGACGGGTAACTACACAGACTCTATGGCACCTAAGGACATCTCGTTTAATCCTAAACTTTGGCGTAGGAACCCTATATAATAAATTTTCTCAGTTTTTTTCTTTTCCAATCGGTGCTCTCACTGCCCTATTGTTTGCAAACGCACCGAATAGTGTAGTTTGAGCTAGTGTAAGGCTGTCAAACGGTATATTTTGTAAACAGTGGGTCATGGAACCGAACCAACTACACAAAAAAGCCTAGGTGGCTAGGTGAACACTAGAGGAGGTGTCGTTTTGGTGCGGGACAACGTCGTTGCTTCCGGGTGACCTCGTTCGGGCGTAGTCCCTTAAGAGCCATGAGACCAAAAAATTGTTCAACTTCGATGGGTGACTATGCACACTCCGTGGCACCTAAGAATATCTCATTTGATCCTAAACCTTGGTGTAAGGACCCTCTACAATAGCCTGTCTTGATTTTTTCCTTCTCCAATCAGTGCTCTCGTTTCCCTATTATTTGCAAACACACCGAATATTGTAGTTTGAGCCAGTGTAAGGCTATCAAATGATGGGTTGTGGCACTAAAATGAATGCGCGGAAATGTCTGGGTTGTTAAGTGAACACTAGAGGAGGTGTCGTTTCAGTGCACAACAAAGTTCTTGCTTCCAGGCTACCTCGTTCAGGCAGAGTCCCTTAAGAGCCCTAAGACCAAAAAATCATTCAGCTTCGACGGGTGATGACGCAGAGTCTGCGGCACCTAAGGACATCTTGTTTGATCCTAAACCTTAGCATAGGGACCCTCTATAATATCATGTCTCATGGTTTTCCTTCTCCAATCGGTGCTCTCATTTCCCTATTGTTTGCAAACACGCCGAATAGTGTAGTTTGAGCTAGTGTAAGGTTGTCAAACGATATATTTTGTAAACGATGGGTCATGGCACCAAACCAACTACGCAGAAACATCTGGGTGGAAAGGTGAATGCTAGAGGATGTTTCATTTCAGTGTATGAAAATTTCGTTGCTTTCAGGATACCTCATTCGGGTAGAGTCCCTTAAGAGCCCTAAGACCAAAAAATCGTTCAACTTCGATGGGTGACTATGCAAACTCCATGACACCTAAGGACATCTCGTTCAATCCTACACCTTAGTGTAGGGACCCTCTACAATAAGTTGTCTCAGTTTTTTCCTTATCTAATTGGTGCTCTCGCTGCCCTATTGTTTGCAAATGCACCGAATAGTGTAGTTTGAGCCAGTGTAAGGCTGTCAAATGATATATTTTGCAAACAGTGGGTCATGGCACCGAACCGATTGTGCAGAAACGTTTGGGTGGCTAGGTAAACACTAGAGGAGGAATTGTTTTGGTACACGAAAATGTCCTTGCTTCATGGCTACCTCGCTCAGGCGTAGTCCCTTAAGAGCCCTGAGACCAAAACATTGTTCAACTTCGACGGGTGACTACGCAGACTCTGTGGCACCTAGAGATGTCTTGTTCGATCTTACACCTTAGTGTAGGTACCCTCTACAATATTCTATCTCAATTTTTTCCATCTCTAATCAGTGCTCTCACTTCCCTATTGTTTACAAACGTGTCAAATAGTGTAGTTTGAGCCAGTGTAAGGCTGTCAAACAATATATTTTATAAACGGTGGGTTGTGGCACTGAACTGACTGCGCAGACACATCCAGATGTCCAGGTGAATGCTAGAGGAGGTGTTGTTTCAGTGCATGACAATATCTTTACTTCTAGGCTACCTCGTTTAGGCGTAGTCCCTTAAGATCCCTGAGACCAAAAAATCGTTCAACTTCAACGGGTGATTATGCAGACTCCGTGGCACCTAAAGACGTCTCGTTTGATCCTACACCTCAGCATAGGGACCCTCTACAATATTTTGTCTCAGGTTTTTCCTTCTCTAATCGGTGCTCTTGCTGCCCTATTATTTGTAAATGCACCTAATAGTGTAGTTTGAGACTATGTAAGGCCAAGAAATGGTATATTTTGCAAATGGTGGGTCGTGGCACCGAACCGACTATGCACACACATAGGGATGGTATTGTAAACACTTAGGGAGGCATTGTTTTGGTTCTCTAAGCTCTAGGTCCTTTTGGGCTACCTCCTCTGGAGCCAAGAACCCCCTCTACAGGTACATAAATCATTGTTAATTGCTTCTCTTTTCTTGTAAAACAATGAAAGCTTCTCTTAGCTTCGAGAATTTATAATTCTCTACTAACAGTGCCAACCACGTAAAGGTGGAAGATTTTCTGGCACCACTAACCTGCATATAAAAGTGTTATTCAAAAAAATTTAAGTTTCAAATCAAAACCATACTAGATATATACAAAATACAAAAAATTAATAAAATATATGAACTTAAATTTATCTAACAAATTTATATATACCAAAGAAATTATATATACCAGACATGAGCATTGTAAATTCATTCCAATGAACCATTAAGATCGGATCTACTCTGAATAGCAGACATGATTGCTTCATGATCTGACTCTCGAACCTTCCAAAGAATCTTGTTATTATGCCTTCCTCGATATCTATACAGCTGAATATTTGTCACTAGAACTAGATGCGAATATAAGAGTATTTTCCTGTGTGTCTCAAAGTCTTCAAACACCCAAATAGAGGAGTTTTTAATGGATACCGTCGAAGCCAAGTTCCAGTAACTACCACTGACCCTACAGGGTACTCAATATCTTCACCATATATAACAGAAGAAGTCAACTTCTTTCTTTCCTTGATGCAACGACATAAGAAATAGTTTGTTCCTTCTTCATTGTCATCTATCGTAATAATTTCAAACACATGTCCTATAAAAAAAGGTTTCAACTCAAATTTAAATTGTACATATTAAAATTTCAATGGACATAACTCAATACAAAAATTGTAAATAACCACAAATACCTTGTCGCACCAAAATCAAAATTTTGTCAAATTCCTTGGATGTTGCAACTTCATATGTAGAAAAAAGTCATAATGCTTGTGGAGGTTGATAACTAGGAAATGGAGTTAGAGGCCTACAAATCCATCTATCCACCCATTCTTGTGAATCACACTCAACAGTGAAAAATTCGATGCAAGATGCATAAAAACATGTCAAATTTATTGTCCATGTGGCCCACGAAGTAGCATCTGAGCTACAAAATGAGTGCATTTCACTGGTCCCAGTGAGTGTGATACAATCGTCGTAGTTAGAAATTTTTTGTTCCTCTATCAACCAAAAATATTTGTGAACCGTGGAAATTTCTTGAGAACCTCGGGCCATGTTGTCAATACACTATTCCACTATGCTCTTTACATCTTTCAATTTAGCACCATATTTGTACTTCAACTCTTCTCTTGCAAGATCTCTTT
The DNA here is from genome assembly GCA_019776745.2 of Taxus chinensis. Classification (NCBI taxonomy): domain Eukaryota; kingdom Viridiplantae; phylum Streptophyta; class Pinopsida; order Cupressales; family Taxaceae; genus Taxus; species Taxus chinensis. Next base: position 685,565,102 of record CM034146.1, read on the forward strand.
TCACACATGCCTCTGCACTGTCATGCTCTCCTTTTCCATGTCTAGCCTCAGTGAAACTCCAAATATGTTGCACACCCATCTTACGTGCATCCTGCTCATCCAATAAAACATTCGTGTATTCTTAAACTAAGACGTGTAATTATTTGACCATATATAATGTTTTTGAAGTAGATGTCCCTATCAGAAAAGTTTCCATAAAATAACTGGAAACACCCTTGCACAAATTCAATAGAATGAGTACGATCATCACTGATATAAAAGTGGTACTCTCTTAAAAAAATTGATCATTCTCTGTACTATCAACAAAATGTATAAATGTTATATGCACAAAAATGGCAACTTGTACTGAGTTGTAATATTATGATTGAACATCCATTTGTGGTTGCAATGTGTAATTCTCTACAAAATTGACCATTGAAACAATAGTACCGAAAGGAAATATGTCTTTGCATATCTTGAACTGTTCATCCAACCATCGATCTCTATGTGTATGCCTAGCATACTCATAAACAATTTTATCCTTAAATTTTCTCATAAATTGAAAAATAGGCATATGTTTTGTAACTAATTCACACCATTTAGAATCTTTTCCATCTTTCAACTAGTATACAATTGATTTATATTTATCAAAATGTTTCCTCAGAATGTTTCATTCTGGAAAATAGTTGCTTCTATCCTTCCATTTTCTTAAGAAACAGATAAGGGTTATGGCTAGGAGGAATACCTGTTGAGTGTTGGGAGGGTGTGCACGTACCGTAGAGAGATTAGATCGATTGTGAAGAACTCATTTTTTCTGGGAAGGAATACCTGTAAGTAAGAATACAACACCACCAGATCTTAGTTAGACAAAGAGTGAGGGAACTGCCTTGGGCCCAGGAAATATTAGACTTCCTTTTGAAGGTGGTCAGTTCCCCTTTTAATATAAATTAATGCAAATGATAACAAAGAAGCTATTGCGAAATCACGTTTTAGGTACCTTGTTAAAAAGCAATAGACACTATTGATGCATTCGGATCAAATTACAGGGATAGACCAAGATGGATATGAGATTGTTTGGGGGTCAATAGGGGAAGGGCTGGTTTTGGTATAAGTTACAGTGACCGATGCCGGTCACTGGATAACCAACTATGGTTATAACACCGGTACCAGTAGCTGATAACTGATATCAGTAGGGGCAGTGATTTAGGGGCTTTCAATGAAGGTTGGCTATAAGGTGGTTGTGGGGTTTAAAAGTTTGGTAGATGATTGCAGGGGGTAGTAGGATGATGGAGAAGACTCAGAGAGTGAGAAAACTATCTTTAGGACAATACATGGGTGGATGAATGAAATTTGGGTGTAGATTGCTACCGGGTGTTAGATCCAGGAGTGAGCTTATAATTATTTATGAATTAAAAGTTCAAGAAATGGTGTTTAGAAACATACAAGATATTACTTACTAGTTCCTGATGAAGATACAGGTCCAGGGAATGTGATGACAAAGGCAAGGCTTAGGTGGGATGATCTGACAATAGAAAAGTGAGCTGATGAAGCTATCCTCTGACTCTCCTAATGCTTGGACGAGTGTCACAGTGCTCTGGTTCCTCTGTTACAGTCTTAGGCTCGATGTCCTTCTCTGCAAACACTTCTCTTTCCTTCACTTGTCTCTGTCCTACCAATGAATTCCAGATGCCTCCAAAATGAATCCAGATCCTTCATTTTTGGCTAGGGGAGGTCATTTACAGGGAACCGATGGTGGTTACGTAACTGACGGTGGTCGAGTAGGAACCGATATCGGTTAGGTCAAAGTGGCTGATTTTGGTAAAATAGCCAAATTTCCCTCCTTTTCTCTCGAGGGATCAGTTGTGGGCTTAGTCAAGTCATTATTAGGTTCATTTTGGTGCGGGTGAGGGGTGATGAGTCATGGGTGTGGGTATAGACCAAGTTATAGGTTTTAATTAGGTTAGTTTAGGGTTAGGGCTAGGTCATGGTGAGGTGGCGAGGTGAGGTGGCAGGGTTGGAGATGTGGATTTATTAATTATAAGGTAATTAATAAATCATTAGGTGTGTAAGGTTTAGGTGGTGAGGTAGGGATAGGTTGCGAGACGAGATGTAGGGCACAAGACGTCGTAAGACCCAAATTTGGTGTCTACATTTGCCCCTTGTTGTCGTGTAGCTTGTCTTGTAAAGTTGCACTGACAATAATAAGAAGTGGTTGCCCCAGTTAAGGGTATAGATAATCCCCCTCAAATCTATCATAGATTGAGGCAACATGAAATTAGGGATAGGGTTGATAAAGGGTGAATGATGTTGAGATGATGGTAAGATGGTGGAGTAAGTTCAAGGAAGCAGATGCACGTTGAAATGCAGTAGTGTGACCAGGGTACACGATTTGAAGAGCAAACAAACAATTCATAGGCAAGTGTCGATAGTTTATCCAAACAAGGTTGATATAATCCTGGTATCCAAGGCATAGAAAGTATCTCTAGTGGATATAACGGGTAAGGTATCAGAATGTTTAGGCATGTTCGGCAGTACCAAATGGTTGGTTTGGTTGAGATAAACGTCACGGTCTCGGTCTACGCATAGCTGGTCAGCTGATCAATTCAAGTATCCTAGTCATGCTAAAACACGAACAGGTGAGCTCAATTGAACAAACAACTACATGATGGGTGGATAGAATCATAATTTACAGTCCTTAGTCGAGGTACTTAATTAGTGCAGCCTTGGGTCGGGCCGATTGGTTGGGTGCGGTCGTGGGTCGGGCCGATTGGTTGGTTGCAGCCTTGGGTCGAGCGAATTGGTTGGCTGCGGCCTTGGGTCGGGCTGATTGATTGGTTGTGGCCTTGGGTCGGGCTGGTTGGTTGGTTGCGGCCTTAGGTCTGGTGAATTGGTTGGTTGCAGCCTTGGGTCGGGCCGATTGGTGGGTTGCGGCCTTGGGTCGGGCCGATTGATTGGTTGTGGCCTTGGGTCGGGCCGATTGGTTACGGCCTTGGGTCGGGCCGATTGGTTGGTTGCGGCCTTGGGTCGGGATGATTGATTGGTTGCGTTCTTGGGCCAGGCCGATTGGTTGGTTGCGGCCTTGGGTTAGGACAATTGGTTGGTTGCGGCCTTGGGTCATGCCGATTGATTGGTTGCAGCCTTAGGTTGGGCCGATTGGTTGGTTGCGGCCTTGGGTCGTGCCGATTGGTTGGTGAGTGTTATCAATATAAATACGTAAAAATATTTATATTTTTAAGGAAAACACAACACATGATAGGTTATGGTAGGGGATGGTCGAGCTAACCTTGGGAGACCCCATGTCTCCTAAGTGCTGCCTACATAACCCATTGCACAAAGCAAGGAGGGGCCTCAGACCGATGTAGTTCTCCCTTAGGACCATGGAGAGGTGAATTCAGGTAATTTGGTTGTGATTAGGCAATTTGTTGGTTGGTAAAAAAAATGTTGATATTGGTAGGGTAATGTTGTTGGTGTTGGTAAGGTATCAGCGGTGTTGGTTTAGGTATAGGTGAAGCGAAGGTTAGCTTACCCAAGTATTAGGGAACCATGTCTTGATTAAGGTCAACACATAATCCTAGATTCGGGTAAAAGAGGGAAAAGTGTCCCCTAGTTGGAAAGAGCTAAACAAACCACATATTGTCGGAGGATAAGCTTGAATCCCTAGGTACCTTGCATAGGCGAGAAGTCGATAGGTGAAAAGAGTTGTATAATCACAATATATCAGATATATATCACGTCCCTTGAGTTTTTTTGTTTTGAAGAATGGTGAGGTGAGGTGGATGGTATAGCGGGGGCGTAGAGAACTTGTTATAAGGTGATTATTCTGACAAAAGAGAACCAAACCTAAATAGACAAGTCCATGACTCAAAAGTGATTTTAAATACTGCTTTTATTTTTCGGGATATAGACTGATCGATGTAGGAATTCTATATAGGATATGCATTTTTTTGTTCTTGAGGTCTTCACGAAGCTGATCAATGCAAGAAGCTTCCGATGGAGGCTGACTTTGTATAGCTGTCCTTCAAGGGAACAGTCTATTTATAGGAGCAGATGCAGCTTTTGTGTATAGCTGTCCTTCGAGGGAGAAATCTATTTATAATAGCAGATGTGGCTTTGCACATAGCTGTCCTTCGAGGGAGCAGTCTATGTATAACTTAGAGGTCTAGATGTCCGTTTGGGATGAAGCATCTAGTTTTGCAGGAAGTTTGACTCAAGAATATCCCAGAATTGTATAATTGAGAACATGTTCTTTTGATACTTTTAAGTCATGGACCAGACTAAAAAAGGGGAAGGAATCTTTAAGAGGAGGTGATGATCAAACCATGTGAGTTTGATTCTACTTTGAGATGCACGAAACAAACTATATGAGGTGGTAAATGAGCTCAAGGGATGAGCGCAAGGTAGATAAGAAGTGATGTAACACTAAATTCAATAGTAGAATGGTCGGAGATGCAAGGCATTAAGGGGTTCAGGCTCAGGTTTACCATTAAGCAAAGCTAAACGGTAAGTACCTGATCCGTAAGTGTGAGTGATAATGTAAGGCCCAATCCAATTAGGAGCAAATTTTCCATGTTTTCTCTTTTCTAGTTTAGTTACATGTTGATTCTCTTTGAGGACAAGATCACCAATATTAAAGGTACGCTCATGAATTCGCTTATCATAAGCACATTTAATGTGCTTTTGATAAATTTGAAGGTGGTCAAGAGCTGTAAGATGACGCTCGTCAAGAAGCTCCAATTGGGATAAGCACTCTTGGCGGAAGTCATCATTGGTGAGAATATCCTGAAGAGATATTCTGAGAGAAGGGATTTGTATTTCGAGAGGCAAGACAGCCTCGATACCATATACCAAAGAAAATGGTGTGGCATTAGTGGAGGTACGAATGCTGGTACGATAAGCCCAAAGGGCAAAGGGGATGTGATTAGGCCAATTTTTCCCAGAATCGTTAATGAATTTCATGAGAATTTTGGTTAAGGTTTTGTTAGAAGATTCGGCTTGACCATTTTCTTGTGGATAGTATGGTGATGAGAAGCTAAGTTTGATACCAAAGTTGTCACAAAGGTCTTGTAACAACTTATTTTTGAAAGATTTTCCATTATCTGTTATCAGGCGATGAGGAACACCAAAATGACAGATAATGTGATGGTTGATAAACTCTACAATTTTTTCTTTTTTGGTTGAAATGAGTGGAATAGCCTCCACCCATTTAGTGTAATATTCGGTTGCCGTGATGATCCAACGGTGACACTGCAAAGAAGGCGGGTGAATTTCACCAATAAGGTCTAAACCCCATTGTGAGAAAGGCCAAAGATCTCGTGTGACCTGTAGCGGGTGGCTAGGAGTATGTTGAAGGTTGGCATGCTGTTGAAACATAACACAACGCTTAACATATTCACAGCAGTCGTTATTAAGAGTAGGCCAATAATAGCCTAGGCGAAGTATCTGCTTGGCCACGGCAAGGCCACTAAAGTGTCCACCACAAATTCTGTCATGGACTTGTTGGATGGTATAGGTGACTTCAGCGCTGGTTAGACATTGAAGGAGCATACCATCAAAGCCATGTTTATAGAGGAGTCCCCCCATGATGACATAACGAGAAACACTTTTAAGTAAAGCGCGTTTTCCATTACTAGTAAGGTCAGGTGGGAGAATAGAGGTTGTAAGGTAGTTGTGAAATTGATGATACCAGGTATCCCGTGGATCAGCAGATACATTATTTATCATACAAACATCTGGGACTGAGTAAGATGGTGCAAATAGTTGTTGGACCAAGACAAATATGTCAAATTCAGTTGGTGAGGCAAGAATTTGCGAGGCCAAGCAAGCCATAGTGTCCGCAAATTTATTCATTGAGCGGGGAATGGTTTGGATAGAATAATGAGTAAATAAGGTCAAAAGTGAATCCACGTAATGTTTGTGCTTTTGAAGTTCCTCATTTTTACATTGGTAGATGCCAGTAACTTGATTGACTACCAATTGAGAGTTCCCGAAAATGTTAATAGACTTCACACCTAAGTGTAACACAACGTGGAGACCTAAAACAAGGGCCTTGTATTCCGCTGTATTGTTAGTGAAGGGGAATTGAGCCTAAATGAAAGAGGCATAGGTTCACCTTCAAGAGGAATGAGAATAACGCCTACCCCTTCGCCACGCTGGCATGTAGATCTGTCAAAGAAAAGGGTCATTGGATATGACACATCACTGAGTGAAAGAGTTGCGATGAGTTCATCAAGGAAAGTAAAATTGGTAAATTGTTCCCCAGGTAAAGGGGCTTCTGCGAGTTGGTCTGCGATAGTTTTTCCTTTGACTGATTTCTGGTGTACAAACTCAAGGTCGAGGTTGGCGAGGAGCATAAGCCATCGGGCGATGCATTGGTTTAGATGAGGTTTGGCGTACATATAATGTATGGGGTTAGCGTTGGTGATGAAAAAAAATTTGTGATTCAGGAGATAATGTCAAAGTTTGGTGGCCACGAATGATAGGGCTAGGCACAACTTTTCTACATGTGTATACCTAGTCTCATAATCCACAAGAGTACGGCTTATGTAATAAACAGCTTGTTCTCGATGCTCGGAGTCACGATGTGCGAGCATGGCTCCTACAACATGGTCAGTGGTAGAAAGGTAAAGGTAGAAAGGGCGATCGTCTTGAGGTGGGACAAGCACGGGTGGATGTAAGAGATAGGCTTTAAGAGCTTCAAAGGCTTGGTGGCACTCCTCACTCCATTAAAAGACAATGTCCTTTTTAAGGAGATGATGGAAAGGTTAACATCAATCTGAGAGTTGTGAGATGAAACGCCGGATAGATTGGAGTTTTCCCTGTAAACTACGCAATTGTTTGAGGTTAGTGGGTGGGGGAATTTCTAGGATAGCTTTGACTTTAGCTGGGTCGACCTTAATGCCACGCAAAGAGACAATAAATCCAAGGAGTTTTCCCGAAAGGATGCCAAAGACGTATTTCTTTGGTTGAAGACGAACACAATATTGTAACAGGTGATCAAAAATAATGGTTAAAACATCGAGATGTTCACTGCGATGTTTGGATTTTCCAAGAAGATCATCGACATAATCTTCCAGGATAGTGTGCATAATGTCATGAAAAATGTAGGTCATAGCCTGCTGATAGGTCGCGCCAGCATTCTTAAGGCCAAACGACATGACACAATAGCAGAAGGTTCCCTAGGGAGTAATGAAGGCGGTTTTATGTTGATCGGCTGGGGCTACCAAAATTTGATTGTATCCCAAGAAACCATCCAGGAGAGAAAGCATCTCATGGCCCGCAGTGAGATCAATAAGTTGATCAATGCTAGGTAGGAGGAAGTCATCCTTTGGGCAAGCGAGGTTAAGGTCCCGAAAAATCCGTACATATCTGAAGTCCCCCCGTCACTTTAGTGATAGGTACGACATTGGAAATCCATTGAGGATAGTCAATAGGTAAGATGAAGGAAACAGAAATGAGTCATTGAAGCTCTTCTTTAACCAAGAGGGCAATGCGTGGATGCATTTTTATCAATTTCTGTTTAATTGTTTTGGAGTCGGGTTTCAGAGTGACGTTATGGACAGCAATGTCAGGATCGATTCCTGACATGTCAGCGTAGGACCAAGTGAAAGCTTGGTTGCGGGCACAGAGGAAGGTAGTGAAGGAAGCTTGTTCTGATGCGTCAAGAGATTGTCTGATCTTCACAAATTGAGGATCGTCCTCTGTGTGGATGTTGATTTCTATATTCAACTCATTCAACATGGTTTGGGTTTCAGATGGTAAGGCGCGTTGAATATAAGAGTCATCCGCACCAAGGTAGGTGAGGATGGAGTCGTCATCCTGGCACTCCAAAACATTAATTGAAGGCGAGTCTTCTTTGATCATGTTTGGATATAAAAGGGGGAGAGAAGATGGGTCTTCACCATCATGTTGATAAGTGAGAGGACCTAGGAAAATAGCATTCACGAAAAAAAAAAGTTAGGAGGGATAGATTCCGGGTCTATCGACTCTGTGGGTGAAGATGGAAAAATGGGTGATGATGGTTTGGAAGGGGTGACTTCATCATCTTCCTGGATACAACTGATATGAAGTTTCTTCGGTGTAGGTGGTTCAGAAAATACAAGACCACGACGATCTTTGTGTTTGCATGTAGTCACGGGAATGATCGTATGTCGGCCTTGTTCATAAAGACTGAAACCAAAACCCTTCCAAGCACAGCGCGCCAGGAAGGTGAGGGTGAAACGACGATTAGTTAGATATTGAAAATCAGATTGGAATGGAACCACACCAAGGGGAGGTTCAGGGGTGACAGAGGATGTATCGACACCCACATACGTTAGGTTGGTGTGGCAATTAGGTGGTCCATAGAAGATCACCTCCCCCACACGACGGTCGTAGGTAGGATGTGCATGTAACTATCCATACTTCTGTGGGGTATGGAAGGTGTTAACGTTATATAGGTGGTACTCCCCCAACGTAAGGTGTTGAAAAACATCTACCAATGGATTTGAAGTTGGGATGTTGTCTGCAGGGAAGGAAGTGGTATTTGCGGCGGTGGTTTCATTGGGCGAAGGTGTGGGTGTGGTAAAGGCATGGTTGAAGTAGATGGTTGGGCTGGATCAATGGGTGCCTTGACTGGTACAAGCACATCATTAGGGTGATATAACATATTGCAAGTTTTGAAGGGGGAAGAGTCAGCTTTTACGGTGTATGACTTCCCCTCATACTTGAATTTGATGCATCTATGTAAGGTGGAGGGAACGCATCCCATAGCTCGAATCCAAGGGCGGCCTAACAACATGTTGTATTGGAATTCTCCCTCAAGGACATAGAAGATTTCGGGTAAGGTATGTGGCCCTACACGAATGTTAAGGATCACGGTGCCTAAGATAGAAGTAATAGCATCGTTGAATGAACGCAACATGGTGGGGTTGGCACACATGTAGCTAGGAGGGATATTCATTTGTTGGAAGGCTTTGGAAGAGACGATATTTAGGCTAGCGCCCCCGTCGATCATAACATGACGTACTCGGATGTCCCGGAAGTAAGCTGAGATGAAAAGAGCGGGGTCAGGATCTTCTGCACCAAAGATGAAAATTTCTTCTTCAGAAAAACTGACAGCAGCGGCTTGCTGTACAGGGACAGAAGTGGTTGTGGAGGTAGGTTTTTTGGTGAGAGAAGCAACGTAGTTGGGTGTTAAGATGGAGTCAATGGGAAAGGTTTTGTTAGGTAGGACCTCTATCCCTTGGAGGATCTCAATTAGAGCTTGTCGATGAGATTTAGAGGTTTGAATGAGATCATACAATGTCATTTTTACAGGTGATTGGTGAAGTTGTTTGATCATGGTGCGATGAGCAACTCCATCAGAGATGGGATAGGCAGGTCCACGAATAACCACTTTAGGTGGTGGTGTGATCGGGATGGCAGACAGAGAAAGAGAAGCCGCAGGTGTGTTTTATTTAGCTTTTCCATTGTATTTCTGACCTCGAGTAGCAATGCTAATCATGTTGATCTCGTGAATACGAGGGGAGGAAGATGGCAGGGATAAGTCATTGTCCTCGAGAGGTGGGGTTGTAATGATGATATATTTTGGCGAGGCGGGGACATGTGGTATAGGAGAAGGGATTGAAGCTAAAGGCTTCTCCCTTCGTAAGTTGTCTTTCTTAGACTTCTTATCTGAGATAGGTGACTGACGAAGGATGGCTTTCAAAGCTTTGCATCCTTCTACATCATGTCCTGGTGTATGGTGGTAAGCACAGATTTTAGACTCATCATAACCTATAGGTTGAGGTTTAAATGGATCATAGGGTCTGAGTGGGGGTAGGGAAATGGTCGCCTCCCCTACCAACATATCAAGGATCTTGGCCTAAGATCCTTTGAGCGGGTCAAATTCAGATGAAGATGAGGCTATTGATTGGGTGGGTTTTGGTAATGGTTGGGTATGAGTGGTTCGTACAGGTGGTGGTTTAGACAAGGGATTTTGATGATTGGATTTAACTAGGCATGGCTTCTTTGGTGCATAAGTCATGTTTAGCTGGTTAGATGATGAGGCCACAGATGACGTGGTGGCAGGAAACAACCACGGGGAAAGAGGAGCGACAGTAAAAAAATCTTTTGATGATTGAGTTTTCTTAGGGTTGGTAGGTGAACAGGATACTTGGGGCGACGGTGTGGATACGCCCGTGGATTTCTTTATGGGTGCAGAAGGTGCAGGTCATTTTAAAGAAGATGTGGGAGGCATGATGTATTGAGGCAAAGTGGAGGGGTGAGGCCCCAATATAGAAGGTAGGTGTGACGGTGAGGGTTGAAACCGTGCTTGTTGTACTGGCATGATTGGGTGCGAGGGTTTTAGTTGTGACAGAGGAATAGATTGGACTTGAGGCAATTGGTTCTATTTCCTAGGTGGATTGACGACTTTATTTTTGGATAAATCTAACTGTTTAGGTGGATGTGTCATACTGGGTATTGGTGAAATACCGAGCATAGGGGAAGGTGTGGTTAGGTTGATAGAGGTGGCTGAGGGATTTGGTAGAGGTGAGGGAGATGAAGGTGAGGACATAGGCATTTTGAGTTTTTGTAAACACCTCGGGTATATGGTAGAGGTGTCTGGGTTAGTCATCTGCATTTGAGTAGAGCATGGTGTACTCAAACGTTCCCATAAGACTCATCTATCTTCTGGGGGATGACAATCTTCACGTGTGAACAAGAACTTTGGTATGGTAGAGAGGTGGGTTGTGATTCCGGTCCACTGTGGGTGGGATACAGGGGATAAAGGAGGCATTGTATCAATGGGTGTTAAGAGGTCAACTGGTCGCTGGAAAGATTTAGGCGATGAAGAAATAATAGGTAGGAGGGCCTGTTCGAGGGGATCCGTTATGATTAAGGAGTTTGGTGATGTAGTCTCGAGGGGTTTCTCCTCTAAGGATGACTGAAAAAGTGGCGAGCCTTCTTCTTTTACAACAAGAGTGATGGAAGGATATGTTTGGGAAATGGTTAAGTTAGATAACATCTACTCACAGTCTTGTAGGGATGTGGTGTAAGAAGGCTCATTTGTGAGAAGAGAAATCTGGGTGGTTAATTCCTTTATGAGTAAAGGAATAGCGAGACTATTCTATTGTCTTGATGACGGAGAAGGGGGCGAGGATCCGGGCGTTGGTGAAGAGGTTTGATTCAGAATTTCCTCAATGGAAGTCCTCGGTTGGGAGTTGAAAACTGCATGGATTTCATGCACACTCTTCTCCTCGGCTAACGTTTCTTGGTTTTTGTTACTGTTAGATGAATGGTTTGGAAATGGTTTGTTAAAGATTTTTAAATTTCAATTAGCAGGGGCATTAGGATTATCTAGGGCTATATCCCCTGCATTAACCATTTCCTGCACTATGTTTTTCAACATCTTGCAGTTTTCGTGACTGTGTCCCTTCACGCGATGGAAGTTATAGAAGTCATTTTCTTTATACCAAGAAGGTATAGCATGGGTGGAATCAAACCTAGAGTGAGGTTTAACAGGAGGCAAGGTGATAGCTCCTACTTTAAGCAATTTGTCCAAGATCACACCATAAGTTTCTCCCAAGGGAGTGTAGTTGATGGGCTCAACTTTATACTTATAGGTGACTTTTGGCGAGGTATTAGACGGTGCTTGAGATTTGACCGTCACCGCGTGTACAGCTCCTTTCGATTTCGAAGCAGCCGATGCTTGAGAGTTGGTGGTGTTGGGTTTTTTGGTGGAGTCTTGGGTTTGGAAATTGGAGCTTTTGTTGCGAAACCTCAATTTCTCCTCCTCTAAGGCTCGAATCTCTAGTTTTCGAGCCATAGTAAAGGCCTCATCAAAGGTATGGAAAGTTTGAATTTGGAGGGTGGGAGAAATGTGCTTAGAGCAGGCCCACGTAAAGAGTTCGATGAGTTCGGCCTGAGGTAAGGCATAAGTAAGTTGGTTGATGAGGCCCCGCCATCATCCAATGAAATATGTGATAGATTTTTCTTCAAATTGTCGGATGGCATAGAGGTCAGTAATGGATACTTTCTTGGCAATATTGATGGAGAAATGATCCAATAAAGATTGAGCTAGCTGGTTAAAAGAGAAGATTGGGTGCTGGGATAAAGCACTGTACCACTCCAGGGTAGGTCTTGATAAGGACATGGGGAAGGTACGGAGTAGTAAGGCATCATCATGAGCAATCAGATAGCAGGCATGTCTAAACGATCGCAAGTGTTGTTGAGGGTCCTCCTTACTATTAAAGCGAGTAAATTTCGGCAATTCCCATTGAGGAGGATATGTATGAAGGGGGACAGAAGGATGAATAGGTTCCTGGAAAACTTGCTCGTATGTCAGGGTGTTACGGCTTCCTGAAACAAAAGCCTCAAGATTTTACATATTTTCCATCATCTGTTTGATTAGATCAGTGGTTGGGTAAGATGATGGTGCGGTTGTCATAAATGGAGGAGGATTGGGCCAAGAGCCGCTACTAGACAATGGTGGGGTTACATGTTGATAAGGTATTGATGACAAATGTGTTGAGGCAACTGAATAAGGGTGTCCTATATAAGACATTGATGCCACTGGATGAGTTTGTGGAAATGAAAAGGTGGGAAGAGCTTGAGAGGGAAAGCTCGTGTGGATAGGTGGCAGAGAGCAAGTTATAAAAGAGGAAATCTACGAGAGAGATGAGGTAGGAGCAGTTGGCGGTAATGATATGTGGGGCCTCAGATTAATGAAAGGAAAGGTAATTGGATCAGTATGAACCCCCGAAGCCACTGAGCTGGAAGATGGGGCTAAGGATGAAGACGGTAAGGCGAAGTTATTAGGTGGGGAAGGAGCTAAGTGAGCAGCTATACTAATAGGCATACCAACGAGAAGCTGACTGTCAGGTATATGGTTAGGGGTATGAGACAAATAGTACTGTACGACACTAGGATTAGCATCCAAAAATTTGGCAAAGTCCTTATCTCCTATAGGGATCTTGGGAAAATCACTGGTGTCTGTAGGATTACCCATAGGATGTGGAGGGGGTGACTCGGGCAAAGGCACGGAACAGGCATGTGAAACCATGGCTGCGGCTTGTTTCCGAGTTATAACAACCATGGACAAGAGGAAACAGCAAGGAATTAGTCAATCCGGAATAGAAACAACAACAAAATGTTGGAATTGGTGGGTTGCTGGTTTGTCAAGAACTGTGAAACACAGTAACCGATATCAGTCTGATAACCGATGTCGGTTAGAATTTAGTCGGTGTCGGTTAGTTAACCGATGTCGGTAGTATAGGACCGCTATCAGTCACTGTGAAAACAAATACAGGATGTAAGAAGCTACAGGTTTGGGGATAACAATGCTTAGTATACCAAACTTTCTTGAAGTGATCACTGAAATAGAGTATGACAGGGAAACAGAACTAAAAACAAGCAAGATACACAAGTAAATCAAGAGACTAACCCTAGGATTAGTTTTAATCAATTTGGGCTTATGCCTTAGACGCAAAATGATGTCAATCCTAAACAAAATACCTAAGGGGGATGTCAAGTTTGTTTTGGCTTGTAAGGTTACCTCAATCGGGCGAAGGAATACTGCGGGAAGGGGGGGATGTTTGAGCTTTTGTGTTGATTATGATGTGATTTGGTATGTGTTGTGCAGTGAGAGTAAGATTAATTTCTTGTCAATACCATGGATATCACCCCTACATGTATGACCTATTACTTAATCTACATTCACTAGAATTAAAAACAGCAAGCAAGAATGTGATGCACGTGTTTTAAACCCAAATCGACAATGATATTCGATGAAGCAAAGTAGATGACTTTCACTAATGCAAAGATGCGAAAGAAAGACAAATTCTTTTACCAAAATGACAAAATATTTTGTGAATATTTAGAAGAAATAAATAGCAAGTGTGATCCCTATATGAAAGCAAGCAAGAAAGAAAGAAACCCGAGAAGGGTCCCACCGGGCGTGCCAAAATGTTTCCTCAAAATGTTTTGTTCTGGAATAGAGTTGCTTCTATCCTTCCATTTTCTTAAGAAACAGATAAGGGTTAGGGCTAGGAGGAATACCTGTTGAGTGTTGGGAGGGTGTGTGCGTACCGTAGAGAGATCAGATCGATTGTGAAGAACTCCTTTTTTTCTGGGAAGGACTACCTGTAAGTAAGAATACACGACCACCAGATCTTAGTTAGACAAAGAGTGAGTGAACTGCCTTGGGCCCAGGAAATATTAGACTTCCTTTCGAAGGTGGTCAGTTCCCCTTTTAATACGAATTAATGCACATGATAACAAAGAAGCTATTACGAAATCACGATTTAGGTACCTCACTAAAAAGCAATAGAGAATATTGATGCATTCGGATCAAATTACAGGGATAGACCAAGCTGGTTTTGGTATAAGTTACAGTGACCGATGTCGGTCACTGGATAACCGACTGCGGTTATAACACCGGTACTGGTAGCTGATAACTGATATCGGTAGGGGAAGTGATTTAGGGGCTTTCAATGAAGGTTGGTTGTAAGGTGGTTGTGGGTTTTAAAAGGTTGGTAGATGATTGCAGGGGGTAGTAGGATGATGGAGAAGACTCAGAGAGTGAGAAAACTGTCTTTGGGACAATACAGGGGTAGATGAATGAAAGTTGGGTGCAGAGTGTTGCCGGGTGTTAGATCCAGGAGTGAGCTTATAATTATTTATGAATTAAAAGTTCAAGAAATGGTGTTTAGAAACATATAAGATATTACTTACTAGTTCCTGATGAAGATACAGGTCCAGGGAATGTGATGACGAAGGCAAGGCTCAGGTGGGATGATCCAACAATAGAAAAGTGAGCTGATGAAGCTATCCTCTGACTCTCCTAATGCTTGGATGAGTGTCACAGTGCTCTGGTTCCTCTGTTACAGTCTTGGGCTCGATGTCCTTCTCTGCAAACACTTCTCTTTCCTTCACTTGTCTTTGTCCTGCCAATGAATTCCGGATGCCTCCAAAATGAATCAAGATCCTTCATTTTTAGCTGGGGGAGGTCATTTATAGGGAATCGATGGCGGTTACGTAACCGATGGCGGTCGAGTAGGAACCGATATCGGTTAGGTCAAAGTGGCTATTTTTGGTAAAATAGCCAAATTTCCCTCCTTTTCTGCTGAGGGATCAATTGTGGGCTTGGTCAAGTCATTATTAAGTTCATTTTGGTGAGGGTGAGGAGTGATGAGTCATGGGTGTGGGTATAGACCAAGTTATAGGTTTTAATTAGGTTAGTTTAGGGTTAGGGCTAGGTCATGGTGAGGTGGCGAGGTGAGGTGGCAGGGTTGGAGATGTGGATTTATTAATTATAAGGTAATTAATAAATCATTAGGTGTGTAAGGTTTAGGTGGTGAGGTAGGTTTAGGTTGCGAGATGAGATGTAGGGCACAGGGCGTCGTAAGACCCAAATTTGGTGTCTACACAAACTCAACTAAATTATTTCCAATTGCACCTTCAATTTACTCATGGATGCAACTTTCCAATTTAGGTAATCCGCCACATATACCACAACTTCCATCTAAACAATCTTGACTATAAAAAAATTGTCCAACTTCTTTTTCACAAAATATCATAGAAATGAAATCCCTGGAAGATATTGGTGGAACTTGAACACCACATTCCGATAACATAGTTTCAGAATGTAAAATAGAATGAATACATAAAAATTTAGCATAATGCATAGCAAATTCAACATGTTGCCTACAACAACAAGTGGTGCGAGTGTGGTTGATTCTCACATAGAATGGTTTTAAAATTTCAAAAAAATGTTGACTAATTTTAATTTTCAGATGCTCTTGTTTAAACTTACGAAAAAATTGAGTTTGAGTCATATCTAAGAAATGCTTTGGATGTGGTTCGCGATTAATAGAACCAACTCTTCGTTTTACAACATCTCTTGTATTAGGTGAAACTCTAGTGTTATCATGCCAAAATTGAATAAAAAATTCTCTTATAACATCAATATTATATTTTTCCTTACGCGGTGCTCTAGCAGAAAATGCCCAAAAAATTGGTGTTATTGAGTGATTGAAGGATATTACATCTTTCAATTGATTTCATTAGAGTTTTTCGATTAACTTGCAACATTCGACTTGTTTGCGTAATCAAACGTTATTTTTTATTGATTCACTTACAAAACTAGTAGCAAGTACATGGCGCACAATATTACTATCCCTAGTGTGTCTCTTGACACTAACAATGTGATATGCATCATGAAGGTTTTCAACAATTGTAGAGGTTTGACCACGTATATTAGATGTTGTTAATCTTAAGGTGTTTAATGTAGGTCTCATTTTATTCAATTTCATCAAACTAACTAACAACTGACATCTTTAGGAATCATTTAAAATTTCAAAATGATTATCCCAAATTTCAGTGGCTTTTCTTCTGATTTTCCATTCAGAAACTTTGTCACACATTGGTTTCAAAAAATTTTTCATCAATTTCAATAAAATAATTAGGTTTCTTACAGAAAATCCTAGGTGGTGTTTTTGTCAAATTTTACTTGTCTACAGTTTCAACCTGAATTTCTTTATTCACATTTTCATTGTCTCCTTCAATTTCAACATTTGCTACATCACGAGTATTTAATTCTTCTTTAACATTGACAGTAAAAACATCTTCATCATGAGTATTTAATTCAACTTCAACATTGACAGTAGAAACATTACCTAGTTCCTCATTGCTTACAATAGTAGGGGTTGAAGATGAACCTCTTCTTGATTCACGAAGATTTTGTATTCTCTTAGCATTTTTAAATCTGTTTGCCTCTAATTTGTTTGGTGTTTTTTTAACTTAATGACTTCCTTTTTTGACTTCGTTTTTTGTCTCCCATGATGTTTTACTTCCAGTGATAAGAAAAATGTGCAAAAATGGATAGAATTTCATAGTAATTCGTACGGTAAAGTCAAACAGTAAAAATCACATGGTAATTAGAACATTGGGATGTGTATAAATATGATTTATAAACCACGCTCGCGGTTTATAAAGCACGATCGTGGTTCTTGTTTAAAAACCCCCAATCCTGGTTTGTAAACCATGATCGCAGTTCTATCTGTATCATCAAATCCAACCCTAAGGCTTGGGAAATCTTTTTTTTCCCCAACCAAAGCTATGGAAGGTCATTATGAAGTGTAAAGGGTAAAAAAACATCAAATTTTCTCTTCCACAGACTTAAACCATGCTAAAAAACTAAAAACATTTCACATAAATGGTGCCATCGCGTAGGGGAGACTGTTAGCTTCGTAGAAATATTGATTTTAAAGTGAATAGAATAAGATAAATATCATTTTATAATTTTTTACTAACAATATGTCTTTAAGACATTTTTTCCCGCAAATGTTCATGTCTACATTTAAGACTGTAAATTTTGTTTTGCTTATCAAAATGTGATAAAACTTATACCATCCCAAGCGTGGAGAAATTCTATACACGTTAAAAAAAATATTTGATTTCGATAGTTTTTGATATAGTTATGGCGGGCAAACAGAAAGTGCTCTATTTTCTAAATATTTTTAGACCACTTTCACGGAAAAAATCATTTAAAAAAAAAATTGCTTGAAAAAATACAAAATAAAATCCATCCCAAGATAGAGAACTACATCTAACTTTTCACCAAAGGAAAAAAAAACAAGATTTGGTCATCCAAATCGTGGGCAAACTGACTACAATCTTATAGGTTTTTAAAAAAAAAAAAACAAGTCATATAATTTTAAGTGTTTAATATAGCTAAACTTGTCCATTTTTAAAAAAAATCCCTATTTATATGACGTCCACTTATGACCCCTTTTTTTTCCATAAACTTGGTACACTTACCCATATGTAGAATCATAATCATGTGTGATGTGATTTTAATAATAATTGAGAGAACGAAGTAGCTTAAAAGTACATAGATTATACGTATTATGTGGATCAACAAGAGAAATATGTATAAGGACCTGATTAATAGATGCACAAATATTTATAGTATTTGAGACAAGATTATCATCCATATTGGAGTCATAAAAAGTAATAGTTGGTGTATAAAGTTACATACGGACAAAAATAATAATCATCGTATCCAATGGGTAATCATAAGAAGGTAGATTTAGTACCGCATGATGAGCATTAAATACTTCCAAACTAGATTTTTCAATGTTATGATTAGGAAATAGATTTTAAAATATTACATCTTTGGATTATCATTAGTGGGATTAGAATATTCAATGAGCTCCTCCCATTCAATTGCATTTATATTGATAAGATCTTAGATAACATGTTTGAGATCAATTTATCGATTAGTGAGGTGACTAATACATCAATGATAATAGAAATAAGACTTATCAGATCAAAACTATTACCATGAGGCTTGATCATGTCAAACTCAATTGGTGGAGGGAGAGACACAATATTATACTCAAGTAATTTTTTGAGCATAATGTGTACAGAACAAGGTAAACATGTGAATTGTTGTTGTGCGGGTTATAACTATAGCTTAGTAAATTGGGATATAACATTAGCAATGTCTTTAGTAGTAGGCTAATTTCCATTAACCTTACCTTGGAATGTATCTTTACTTGAAAATTTATCACTAAGGGTGGAAGAATAACTAACAACATAATTAATATTATTCATATATAGTAGCTTGGCCTCATGTTCTTTGAGTGTATGACATAGATCATCAAAGGAAGATAGCTTATCAAATAGAATTTACTCTTGTAAAGGAGAAAACAATTGTTTTGCTAAGAGATCTTGAAGGTCAGTATCAATCAAGATGTTATTCATTTTAGTGAGAATAGTCTTGTAGCATAAAACATTATCATTGATGTGCTCATTAGATCCTTGTTGGATTTTAGACATTTTAGCATAAAAAACTTTACCACCAACATTGATGGAAAATTGTGAAAGAAACTAATTTTCCAAAGTTGTGAAATATCACACATAATGTGTTAGAAGATCATAGAACCATTTTAAATCAAATTCCTGAAGACTTTTAGTTAATAGCTTTATAAGTAAGATATTGTTACATGCACAATCAAAGAATGCCACATGGAATGATCAAAGTTGTTTTACATAGTCACTTTTTCCATCATAGATAGGAAACTTAGGATAAATGATCCCGATAGACAAGGGATGAAAAGACATTTTAGTTGCAACCAGGCTATGAAGAAATTGAATAGAATATATTGTATGAGAATCAATGGATTCCTCTTGTTGCAATTGTAAGATTTGAACTTGTAAATAATGAATAAGTGTTGTAAGATATTGTGTGCTAGAATAAGTAACAAGTGAAACATTATAATTGCATAAAGGGACAATGGTAGATATATGAATGGAAGTAGAGACATTCGGTGTTGAGATATAATGTTCCCTCATAGACGTAGGCACTATAGAGGTGGGAATGGTAGATGTTTCCATATTATATTATGAAATAGATTTAAGTTGATTCTGGGAAGCATATATGAGAATATCAATATGAGTGATATTTTCTTGGAGGAAATATGCAAGATGTTGTGTCTCGTTCTCATGAAGTACATGGGATTGGTCATAATAATTAGTGTTATAACCTTCACATTGTACACAACCATAATAGTGAAAACAAAATTATCAAATATATCAACATTATAATAGGATCCAATATGAGGGGACCATAGTGCCATGTTATGCACCAGCATAAATGGAATGTTACATCATACTAGGAGGAGAACCAGAACCCCTAGGCTGAAGGAAAATATGATAGAAGAGTTAATGATTAATCATGATGATATATAGAAATACAAATACAACACCAAAAACGAAAGGAAAGACATATAAAGTGAGCCTTAGGGCATCTAGGGTTTTATCCTAACTGTTAGATGCAAGATACAGGTTGAACAAATGTTTGCACCCTTTTTAATATTAATAGATAATAATGGAAAGCACAATAAATAAGAAGGAATGTAATATTTGTTACATCGGATTATAATGATTAGTTAACTTCCAACATTACCGATACAATATCACAATAATGTAATTGTAATTACAACTATTATTTACAATATTCTACAATCTCAAATATATAAGAGGAGAGATGTAATTATCCATACATAGTGGTGTAAAAGAGATTTGGGTGTACAAACTGGACACACTAGGGGTAATGCACTTGTAGATGGAAAAAGACACACTAATTGGAATGAGAGGAAAAAATACACACTAAGCAGCCTGATCGGGAAAGGAAGGAGATGGGGACAGAGAAGGGAAAAATTCATGTGAACCTATGCAAGATTAGGAAATAGAGGGACCCAGACCTATGTGGGAAGGGGTAGTATCCATGTAAAGACCAAGTGTTAAAAAAGGGTTGAAAAGGGTGTTGAAAACATGCATCACATCTTTGTGAGATTTCATCATTTCATAGTCCCGGATGCACTCATAAATAGAGTAATGTAGAGAAAGAAATTATCTATGATTGAGAAATTTCATGGTCCAAGGCCCAATGTGGATGTCATTAGGAGATGGGAATGTATAAAATGGAAACTAAAAGGTAACATGGAAATATACCTATTAACAAAAGGATTCTTCCTTGTTCATTTCAACACCTTGGAAGATTATACTCGAGCACTAGTTGAAGGACCCTAGTTCTTGGGAACCATGGGTCTTTTCTTAAAAATATGGACTCCACGATTTGATCCAGACAAATATAATATAAATTTCATGCCCCTTATGGGTTAAACTCCCAGGACTACCTCTTGAGTTCTGGGAAGATGATTTTTTGACAAGTATAACAAATTCGCTAGGCTCACTAGTGGCCTTCGATGGAGCTACCAAAGCTAGAACAAGACTGACCTTCGTCAGGATCTGCATAAATGTAGATTTAGATAGATATCTACTAGATTTCATAACTTTCCATTCAAATATAGGTGGCTAGAAGAAGACACTTGGAATATGAGACATTCATAGCTAGATGTAAAAAGTGCAACAAATTGGGACACAATGTCAAAGCTTTCCCAAAAAATATTAATTCTAGACACAAAGGGAAACAAAAAAAGAATGGAATGGACATGAGAAGACAAATGAGGTAAAACCCCAGAGGAGGACACAGCTAAAGATAATGGACAAGAAACCATAAATAAACCTGAGTAAAACCAGTTCAGTGGACAAGGAAAATCCTTTCACATGTCTTGGAACACATGAGTAAGACTCTTTGGAGGAAGGAGAGTATTTTGAACAAACCCAGATAAATGAGCTTATCATACCACATATAGAAATAGAGGAAGAGGAGGAAGGACATTACAAATGAAAATAAATGAAACCAAAGAGAAAAAAGATGCAGAGATTCAAGAGAAAAGAGAAAGAACAAAAGAAAAGATCCAAAAATTTCAATAACATTAGAAGATTAGTTCCAAGATTCTCTGGAAGAGGAGGACATAAGAGAGATAGGAACAAAAGAAAAAATGGAACAATAAGTAGAGGCGCCAAGGACTAATCATGGAGGATTTCCCAATTATGGAGTAGTTCAAGGTGATAGTGACTCCAATAAAAGGGAAAAACAAAACTCAAGAAGCTTCATCATCTAAAACCCAAAAAAAAGTTGATGTGGGGGGAAGAGTAACTAGAGGAAAACCATCTGGTAAATAAGAGAAAATAAAAACAACAGAGATGGAAATTATAGCAGGGAAGCAAAGAACATTAGATCTTAAGGGATCCAAAAAACACAAAAATATAAATGAAAGTCATTACTTGGAATTTAAGAGGACTGAATAATGCAGTCAAACAAAGGATACTCAAATATTTTATTGAGAATCACAAGCCTACTATTCTGGTACTTCAAGAAACTAAGATGGATGTAGAAAATTTTAAAATTTTGGGAAATAAAGTTTGGAGAAATGCAGGAAATTAGTTGTGTGAGCTCAAACGATGCCTCAGGGGGAATTATTGTTCTCTAGGATAATGATATTAGTTAAAGGTGGAATCATATTTGAGTCCCCTAATCATCTAGCTATATTGTTCACGTCCCAAAAAGAAACAAAAATTGGATTTGGTCCAACATCTACGCCCATGTTTCTATTAAAGAAAGAAAGCATCTTTGGACAGAGGTAAGTACTTTTAGAAACAATTGTAGTAATTTTGATTGGATTGTCTTAGGAGATTTCAACACTCCATTCTCCCTGGATGAAAAGAAAGGGTGGAAATCAAGATTTTACTGCTAGCATGATGGAGTACTTGTTGATTTCATCATTGCTCATAACTCTTTGATGGATATTGAATTAAGAGGGATTAAATACATGGAGAAATAGGAGATTGGGAGAAAACTTAATCATGTTAAATTAGATAGAGTGTTTGTCTCAACTGATTGGTTTTCTACCCAAAGATTTTTCTTTCAGCCTTCCCTAAAATAGGCTCTGATCACAATCCTTTAGTTCTAAGTCTGGAAGACAAAATAAAAATCTCACCTTCTCCTTTTAGATTCAAGAAAATGTGGACTAAGCATCCTAATTTTACAACAAAGTTCAAGAATGGTGGAAAACTAAAAAAAAGGATCAACCATGTTCATTTTGGTCCAGAAACTTAAGAATGTCAAGAGAAAAAACCAAAATGTGGAATAAAATAGTCTTTGGAAATATATTTCAGAAAAAAAAGAAACTAACCAAGGAGCTAGAACTTCTAGAACATAAAGTGCAAAATACTGGAATGGATGTGAGTGATTACTACAAGGAAAAGGAGCTCCTTAGTGAACTGTATAATCTCAAAATCTATGAAGAGATACACTAGAGATAAAATCGAGAGTGATTTGGTCTAAAGGAAGGGGATAATAGAAATAAAAACTCTTCCATCTGACTACCATGAAGCACATGGAATTACAATAAAATAAACTCTATTATTGACATTTCAGGATAGGAAAGAAGAGATATGGAAATAATTAAAAAAGAGGATAATAGGATTTTACAAAAACATCCTTTCTAAAGAGGTATCAAGACAATGAAAACCAACACCAATTTCTTGTTGAAGCTTCATCCCCCATTATAATGATATCTAAGAGGATCTAAGAAAGATTATGAACACTAGTGGATATTGAAGAATTGAAAAATATTGTCTTTTCTTTCGAAGGATAAAAATCCCTAGGATCTAGATGGATTTCTAACTTGATTTTCCAAATTTATTGGGAAGTTTGCAAAACTGATTTTCTCAATGCAATAAATGAATTCTTCAGCATTGGAAAACTTCTAAAGGAGGTAAATAAAATTTATAGTGTTGATTCCTAAAATAGTTGGAGCTAAGGAATTCAAGGAATTCCAACCAATAAGTCTTTCAAACACTATATATAAAATCTTTACAAAGACTATTGCATCTAGAATGAAACCTTTATCTCAAGAATATCATCTCATGGACAACAAGGAGATTTTTCAGGGAAGAAAAATCCAAGATGGTATAGTTGTGGTTCATAAAAATATACATTCCATGGATAAAAGAAAGAAAGTTGGTATGGCCATCAAGCTTGACATATGAACAAGCATTTGACAGGGTCTCATGGGAATTCCTTGATAGAGTTTTGGAGAAAATTGGCTTTAATCCACACTTCAGGAAACTAATCAGAGAGTGCATTTTGACCCCCATGTTCTCCATTATTTTAAACTAAACTACTACTAGTTTTTTGGCAGCACAAGAGGAATAAGGCAGGGTGACCCTATCTCACCCATCTATTTATCATAATGGCAAGAAAGCCTCAACAGAGCTATAAAAAGCTACACTGAAGTAGGATACCTTCATGGTTTTCAATCCCTCATAAAGAAATCTCAGTTTCTCACCAAAAATTTGCAGATGACACCATTCTCCTCTCCATTTATTCAGTCAAGGAAGAAAAAAATTCAAATTTTTTAAATTTCTATGAGAAGCTTCAGGAACAACTCATCAATTATGGTAAGATCTTTGTTTTTTTTCATTAATACTTCTAAAGAATGGCAGAAGAAAATTGCTAAAATCTTAGGTTGTGTGATTAAAAACTACCAACCACTTATCTGGGGATGCCTATGTTCAAGGGAAATCTCCCAATCTCTATTTGGAATCCACTCCTTGATAGGTTTCACTCTAAACTGGCAGGATGGAAAGGAGTTGTTATCTAGTCATGGAAAAGTTACTTTGATTAAAATCACTCTTCAAAATCTTCTGGTTTACCTTCTCTCTCTTTTCAAAATGCCCCAAAAGATTATTGATTTGATTGAAAATATTCAGAAGATATTCTTATGGGTAGGTGTAGAAGAGCATAACATAATACATTTGGTTTCTTGGGAAAAAGTTTGCAAGCTAAAATCTCATGGTGGGTTAGGAATAAGAAACATCAACCAAATGAATACTACCCTTCTTGCTAAAATGGGTTGGATATTTCTCAAGGAAGACTCAACTTGGTGCATAGCATAATCAAAAACAAATATTTACAAGAGGATTTCATTGAAAACTTCACTTATTCTATGGATTTACCTCTAGGTTCCCATTTTTGGAACTCCCTAATCAAAACTAGGGAGATTATTACTAAGGGCATCAAATGGGACCTCGGGAATGGACAGCAAGATCAGATTTTGGGAAGACAGATGGAACTTGGAACTTGATCAATGACAGAGGAAATATCTTTAAAATTAGATAAAAAGCTAAGATTGAAATATGGAGAGAAGATAAGTGGTTACCTTGAAGACATTAAATGGGAAAACCACTTGGAGAAATACTATCTCTTGAGGAATTAAACACATTGGAAAGAGATAAATCTCTCTCTAATCAAAAAAATATTGCAAACATTTATATCCCTAACAAAAAGGTTGGGGATGAACTAATATGGAAATATTCAGGTGATGGCAATTATAGTGTCAAATATGGTTACAATAATCAGAACCAGCCACCCAATCCTCAAAATTACTGGAAAAAATTTTGGTGTAAGAGATGATACCTAAGTTAACTTCTTCTAGTGGCTCACTAGTCCAAAACAAGATACTCATGGTTGGCAACCTAAGAAACAAAGGATGTATTATTATTAACAGGTGCATACTTTGTAAGGAAGAAAAAGAAATTGTTGATCACCTCTTCATACATTATAATTTTCAGAGACAATCTTTGGGGTCTCGTTCCTTGACAAAATGTGGGTTGAAATGGGCACACCCTAGTACAATGAAGGAATTGAAAGAGAATGGGTACTATCATACAAAAATTTCGATTAGCTTTTATGGGACTTAACCCTATGCCACACATTCTGGTTTGTATATCAAAAAGAAAGGAATAAGAGAATTTTTGAAGGGAAAGTGTTAAAGGTGGAATTTTTTTTTAAGCATTTGATTAGGATGATAATTGAGAACGTCACAATTCACAAAATGCAGTAAAGGATATTGAAAGTCTCAGACATCAAATTCTAAATAAATGGCATTACAACTCACACAAGATCCTAAGGAACAAATTTCTAAAATTTCTAGGAGCAAGACTATTTAGAAGCATCCTCAAGAAGGTTGGCACAAGTTATATTTTGACGGGGTGACTAAAGGTAACCAAGGAAGAGCTGGGGGAGGAGGAGTCATCATAAATGATAAAGGAAACTACATTGCAACCTACGCTAGGTTTATGGGAGTTCAAACTAATCATTACGCTCGAGGATTTAGTTACCTTCATGGGGAATCCAACTTACCAAATCCTTGAATATCTCAAACCTAGAGTTGAAGGGGACTCCATGAAAATTATAAACTATTTGCAAAGCAAGTCCCCCCATGTTAGAAAATCAACAAAATCATTGAAGACTCCATCAACATTCTAAATAACTTCACAAGATATGAAATATCTCACACCTTCTGAGAAGGAAATAAGGTTGTTGATTTGTGTGAAAATATCGGAGTGAACTCTGATAAGTTTTAGAATTGGATCAGGAATGATAACACTCCTCCTGAGATCTTAGTTGTCATTAATAATGAAAAAAGGAAAATTTATAACTGAGTCGCCTTTGGGGGGAGTCCTATATTTTTAGAGGACTAGTCTTTTGATTCAGCTATGTTGGTTGGTTGGATCACAAGTTCCTAAATCTTTTTGTTTTCCTATGGGTTATTTTGTTGGTTTTGTGTTTGTTTTGTTCCTTCACCATTTTTTTTGGTATTTGATATTTTTTGGTTTTATAAGATCTTTATGCATATATTTGGATTGTTGATCCTTGTTGTAACAGGGTACAGACCTTGCCAAAACCCTATTTTTACCAAATATACAAAAAAATTTGTAAATGCTTCATCATAGAAACTATAACATGAAACTACACAGGCATGAAACTGCACACCTCTACCATGATCATTTATATGGTCCATGACCTATTTTCTAGTCTTAGACATCATTGGAATGATTTTTAACAAATTTTTGTGCCACCTTTTAGTGGTCTGGAAATATGTCTTGTTGTTAAACCCTAAGTGTCACACAATCCCGAAAAAATATGAAACCATTTGAATAGAAATCAAACCATAACCATGGGTTGAAGATCCTATAAGAAGGTTAGTTTCTGGGTTCAAGTGTCATCTATGTATTGTATACATTTACACTACTCCAAAGAGGCATCAAACTAGACATTGTTCTCCACCTAACATGTGATATTTAGATGAATACAATTAGATGACAACTTGAATCACTTTGAACATACTTGAGATGATTATTCTCTTGCTAAAACATTTATTAGGTCTCTTTGACTTCTTGGAAATGAGGGAAGATGAACTCCTTTACCTATTTGAGTATTTTATAACTATGGTGCACATTAACTTTGGGAAGATTCAAGGAGCCTTGGGTGCCTTTTGTATGTATTTAGATTGAGTGTGCCAAGTTATTTGTTATATTTTTTTCTAGGTCTGTAAATGAGGTGATTGTTATCACCAAATCATAGCACCCCCCCGAATGGGACGGTTTTGGAGTATTGGGGCATTTGGTATAATTTTTGTAACATTAGGTTACCTCTCAAGCTATGGGACTTGTGGACTTGACATAACCCTCTAGAGAAAGATTGTTCTCAAACTACTCCTAATGCAGGCAGGTAAACTATCTAATCATATTGTAACCTTCCAAGGAGACAACAAGAGGGAGTGAATGATAGTAAAACCTACACTAAAAGAGGTGATAACACCAGGAAAAGGAGGTTGTTAATCACTATCCACTTGCCTTAAATGGAGAGAGGTGAGCAATGGAGAGGGTGGAAAAGATGCACCACAGACAAAAGGTAGATTCACACAGAACACCATTTTTTCCTATTAAACATAAATCTTTAAACTTGTAATAAACATCAAGAATATGCACATTATACCCTGCAATGAAGAGAGGCATGTAGAGACAACAATACATGCAAAGGATGGACAAAATGCATCACAAAACATTAATTTATTGCTCCAATAAGTTTCCACAGTACAACATTAGTGGGAAAGAGACAAGAAAATGCCATTTCAAAGCTTGGAGAGAAGGCTTAATGCTCTCTCAACCACCTAGAGATTTCCAAACTGAACTAGGTTTGTTTTCTACCAAACTCCACATTCACCCCAGAAGAGAAGAATTAGAGAGGGGGCAGGAGAGAAAATAACCAAAAAATGCTGACTTGCCCTTCGGCCGCCAGCTCATTATTCCGAATTACGTGTCCCTTATTATTACGTGTATTGCGGGCTTGTCGCATTCGCATGTCACAGTTACACGGGACATTCGCGTCGTTATCCCTAATTCGCCCGGAATGATGGTTTTGCACATTTTATCGAGCTCGAGCCCGTGTCATCGTCCTCCGTTGACACCCGCAAATGGGCCATTGACAGGGCTAACTTCCGCACCCTTCTACCTTGGCGGAGTAAGGCTTTTGTTACCCCGCGTGTCCCACGGGCTATTTGGGCTCCCCGGACCCCGACTCTACATTTTCTGTTGATCTCTGAGATCTGTATTGTACGGTGATTTCAGGCTTGACAGCATGCACGTCCCTATTTTGACCGGGCTGTTGGTGCCATGTTTTTCTTCCTTTTCTGCACAACATTACCCGTGGTGCTTCGGCTATTTCAGGCATTTACGTGCAAATCACCCTTGGATCCGCGGGCCGTTTCATCTTGCCATTTCCGCAAATCTCCCACTGTGGATTTTTAAGCTTCTACACGCACTTGTGGCCTAACTCAGTTGGGCCACTCGGGCTCTTTTGTTTCGCAATTCCTGTAGTGGTCTATGCCGAGGCCCTCTAAACTTATTTCACCGCTTTTGGCTAATTCCTCGTTGAGCCCGCTTTTGTCCTTCAACCACGCAAGCATCCCTGTGACAACTAAGCTAATTCGTTTATTTGAAGTGCTGAGCTCGATCTCTATTATCTTGCATCACAGAGCTCTACAACTTCACCAATCGGCTCGGCTCCTCCATTTAGTTAATGGCTCGCTACATTGTTCCCCTCACCAACGCCATGCCCCTTTGGCACAATCTTAACATCTTTATATGTGATTCGCTGCAACTTCTTGGGATTTGGTCAATGTAGTCTGAGCTCGTGAATCCATCATTCTCCATGTGTGCTTTATTGGCTTGAACATACAATTCGCTTGGATCTCTGAAGTTCGATCTCTCTTCCCAATGTTATGTTCAGTTATGGGCTCAATCCCTCCACCCTGTTTAGCATGGCTCACTGGCTACTTGCATAGCTTGCTCTCTAGATCGAATGGTCTTTAATCGGTGACTTGAATCGGCCCACCTCTTGTGGCACGACCTGTGTTGCAGCTAATCTACCTTGCATCAGGGTCTGAGTATGTCCTTTCCCAAGACATTGGAGAATAGCTCGGTGTCTTCAAACAACTTGTCATGATTCCTTAAATAACTCAACTCAGTCTGCACCAGGATCTCGATGCATATTGAAAATATCTTGCCCAAACTTCAAGTGGCTTGGTCAATAGATGGATAGCTCAGTGCGTGACTTGAAGAGCCCGGTTCTACAATGTAGCTCGCCTAGTCCTTATGAAGCAGCTCGGTCATGCTTCAACATTGAAGTAGTTTAATGCATTAATTCAGGGAGCTCGATTTGATCTTCAACTCGCCGAGCTAGTGGAACTAGCTCGGCGAGTTCCTTTCAAATCTCAAGCTGCCCTTCAAGCTCCTCATCTCCCATACGCATTCCATGCAACATCTTTTCTGATCTTTTGTCTCCTCAGGCCTATATGAAGATGTTTGGAATGCTCACGGGGCAATGTCCCTGGTTTTTTCTATTTGCTTATTTTGAGCCCATCCATTCACCTTGCTCGTTGTTTCTTGTCTTATCAAAACTTTGAAATTTATGAAGACCAAGAAGAGGAAAATTTTCTCTTACAACTTTCAACTCTCCCGAAGACCCTGATTCTACCCTGCATACTAGAGTCCACCTTTGAGCTTCAAATGAGTATGGAAGTCCCTTAACAAAATCATGTTCTGTTGTTTAATTTCACTCAGGGGGTGAAATTGGATAACAATTTTGCGGCTCGCGGGGGCCATGTTCCTGTTAAATGTAGTATGACCAGCTACTTGTAGCAATCCATTGGGCAAGGAGTCTACGTGATCATTATGAACTGATCCAAACTTTTAAAACTTTGACCCCAGAATGCTTGGAATTTCGTTGTCTGCTTCTGGAACTACCCTCCACTAGTTGCATTTTCCAACTTTAATAAGAAAATATTGAAATTTATTTTGTGAGAGTGGAAAATTGTCTTTAAATATGAATTTCACCCATTCCTACAAGTGTGATCTATGCGGCTAAATGATGAACACTTGTAACTATTGTCCCAATATCTGATTTTTTTTTCTAAGTATGAATAGACGATACTGATTTTCTCGATAAAGTGAAGCATACTATAGAATTGAAGTGAAAAACATGTCAGCTTGGATAATGGACATCATGGAACTTTATTAAAGTCTTAATTTCTTTCTTCTTCTGAAAGTTCCATCCCTGACATGCTTCTTGGAATTATGCTGAAGGTTGGAGTTGATCTAAATGGGATGTTTGCTAACCTTTTGATTTCTTGCATGGGCACTGGAGTCTTACTAGTTGCTACAGTTTTTCTCGGAGAGAATCATCAAGATTTCCCCCTCAAATGATTTTATTTTCTTTGCATTTGTTTTGATTTTAAGTTTGTAACTATTACATACAACTATGAATTCCCTACCACAAGAACTGAAGGGTATGGTGCATTGTATTGCCTGTAGAAACATGAACAAAATCAATATACAAAGGAACAAATCATAGATGCCTCAAGTAATACATGCAAAGTGTTCACAAGCACTTTTTCTACTGAAAACAAACCTACTCCTACCCTACATTAACCAAATAAATTGGCAACATCAAACAAAACCTGCCATTAGTGATGAGAAATAGCTTCCCTTTCATAAAATTGGAAGCCATGTGGATGATTTGGCACTAAGAACCACTGTGGCTAGAAGTGAAAAACTCACTGCAAAATGTTTTTTCCACCCCACCATTCACCAAGGCATCAACAAGAAACAAGACATATACCTCTTCTAGTTGCTACTCACTTGGTTCCAAGAGGTGTTATTGTTGATCATTGATACTTTGATGCTCATCCTCATGCTCAGAAGCAAGCA
This sequence comes from Taxus chinensis, assembly GCA_019776745.2. Classification (NCBI taxonomy): domain Eukaryota; kingdom Viridiplantae; phylum Streptophyta; class Pinopsida; order Cupressales; family Taxaceae; genus Taxus; species Taxus chinensis. The sequence continues at coordinate 685,595,570 of CM034146.1, forward strand.
TGACTAGTTTTGGCTTCTCTCTTGGTTCCAATGAAGCCAAGTACCTGATTGGGAAAGGTTTGGTTTGTTGAATTTTTCTGCTTCCCTGAATTCCATCCTCAGTAATAAATCCATCTTGCAAGCCTTCCTGGAAAAGGTGACTGTCTGTAACTTGATTTTCTTTTCTTTGTACATTTACAAACAACTGATGTGTTAGCTTGGTGAGTGGTAAGAAAGAGATGGCATCCTGTTACTCTTTCCCTTCTGTAGAAACATGGAACCTCTCTTTAAAATGCACCTCACCGTTATTGGTTACAGAGTCTAATGGGATCACTACTATTTATTGTTCACATGGGAGCTCTTACTTTGTTGTTTGAAGACCACACTATTCTTGAATAACTTCTTCCTCTTGCTTGAAGTTTGACGAATCAAACTTTTCAATTTGTAGCTCTAGAGGGTTGTTTTGGGCAGAAAGGTCTTCCTGAAAGTTCTCCTCCATCATAGACTCATAAACTAAATAAGATTCTTTGAATGAAAGTAAGAAACTTTCAATGATTTCATCTTCATTAAGTTTTTCTGAATTTAATCTAGTTTCCTCAAGTTTCCCCTCTTCAGTGGAAATTGGAGCTGGTTGTTCTTCCCCTTCTTCCATGATTGACTTTGTGGCTTGGATTGGATCAACATCCTTTTCAAAAAAAGTGCCATTATGGACACTGCATTCAAAGCATACCGACTGTTGATCTTCCTCTTGCCTTGTTGTTGAAACATTTGCTTCAACATCAGCCTTGGTTGTTGGATCCCTAACATTGATCACTTCTGTAAGTTTCACCATCATGGGGATTTTGTCAATTCCAAATCTTAAAGCTAAGATTCTCAAATTTTGTGTCATATATTTTTCACTGGGCTTCTCCTCTTATTGCTTTACTGCTGGTACAAAATTAGGTTTGGCCACCTCTTTTGGTTTAACCATCAAGGGAATCCTTTCAATACCAAAATTAAGAGCCCATTTTTTCAATTCTTATGTCATTTCTTCTTTTGTAACATTCCCATTTTAGGACATTAGAACAAGAGAATTTTTTTTTGATAACATTCTCTGCTCTAAATTACGTAATTCAGAACACATGATCAAGTTTTAATAATTGTTCTCTATTCTAAATGATGTAATTTAGAACACAAAAGACTTTTAAAACCAATGTTTTCTGTTCACATATTCATAATATGGAACACACATTCCATGCCATTCAATCATATAACATATAACCATATGCTGCTGTAATGACTCGAAGAACTATCAATCTCCCATTTCATGGCTTGGAGTTTCATCGATCTCTCATTTCATGACTCGGCTACCTACCGATCCTTCATGTTAATCCATGCATTGTATACTAAGTATACTTGGTTCCCTTTACCTTTTCGGTTATTGAAGTGCTTCGTTTAATAGGCCTATCTAAATATCTGTTACTGATATTCATCTGAAAGCCTGCTTCTTAAACTAGGTGATTTAGGACAACGCAACTATCAGCTTGCGATACTTTGGCAAAAGATTCTCACATGCTTAGCATGATCATATTCCTAGATGGCATACTCGTCAATGGAATATGTCCTTCACCCCACTTCATCTGTTACCTAGAATGGTCTTTTCTGACTTTGTCAGTCCTCTTGTCCAAGGTTGAACTTTAACCCAAAATAGCAATATGAAAGAGTATAGAGAGGCACTTGTGATGACTAAAGGTACACAGACATACCTCGTCTACCCTAGTCGACTGCATGTGTCTAGTTACCTTTAGTATCTTCACGATTCACTCTGTATACAAGGTCACATTCCTAACTTGGTCCAAAGTAAAACTGAGGTCAAGTCCAAGCTTATGTAAACCTCGATGATTCGATTCGGTAAGGGTGTTACAACACGTTAGCTGCAAAATTATGTCGTCATGAAGGCCCAACCTTCATGAAGACACCTTCTTGCAGCTGGCGTGTGCCAACATCCTATGGAATCCTCCCACCCATAGGGTTACACATCCAGCCAAAAGTTTGATTAGATTCTTATCTTAAATATTTTTAAGAATAAGTTTCAGCAACTTTGCTGATCCTCTAACCTCATAGTTCATTACAGTTGCATAGCTATGAATGACTTGAATTGTTTCATAGCTTAATATACATTCACTCCTCCATACCGAAGGATTGCATATTCCTTTCTTAGTTCATTAATAACAAACTTCAGACTTACAGTCCACTACAGCCTAACGTAGTAAGATTAACTTACTAAGCTTAATCAAGTTTATTCGCAAATGATTTTAAATTCAGGTTTCCATTTCATTAGACCTCATTTGAATGAGGTCTATTTCCCATATAAATGTATTCATTTATTTACAATTACCTTACTTCAGTTAAAGGTTTGTTAAGAGGAGATATTATTCCTCTTTCCAAATATCCTTTGGGCAAGACATCCCAAAGAAGATTAACAAAATCTGAATACATAATTCAATTGTCCTTTCTTTAATATTCATTAGTTTATAATCTAATTCCAAATATTATTTATACAAGAGTTCATATTTATATTACTCTTTTACTAATGTCAATTTAAAAGTCCATATTGACCTAAGTATTAATCAATTGCACATTCAAACTTAAAAGTTGTGTTCAAGTGAAGGATAGACGTTATATCCTTTTTAAAATTATCAGGACCATCATTTGAATAAGTACAAATTCAATGAATAAGAATATTTTCCCGATTATATTTCAACAATTCAATAATGGTACAACATTTAAAATAACACACCATTCCCTTCTCTCATTCCTTAAGGTAAAATTTACACATTTTTACATGTCCAAATAGCCGGACTTTGTTCATGCCAATCAACATCGATAACTCAAAAACAAAGAAGAATACAACTTTTCCTTTTTCCATTTCCTTCGAGACAGAATAAGAAAAATCTCAGAAAAGATCAATCCTTTAGTTAATCAAAAGAAGCATCATAAAACAACATGTCTTCATTATTACTCACGGAATCCATCTGCAAAATTTACTGGCACGGGTCAGTTCATCGAACTGGAGCATGTTAAGCACTCATCATTAAAATTGAGGTGCTCTTGACTAACTGTCTCAATTGAATAACTCTGCTTTTATGAAACATACTGTAATAGATATGGACATCACGTAAGACATAAGTACCGATAAGGATGAACCATTTAAACAACCAAGTCTCCATAAATAGCATCAAAAATCAGACAATGCTATTAACTAATCAACTCCTAAACAATAATTACAGCAAACACGCAATGATATATCTCCATTTCTCTTAATTGTTTTCTTTAAAAAAGAAAAGATTTTATTCCAGATTTAGAAAAATATTACAAAGAATATTTTCTCTAAATAATCATCAGATTAGAAGCATTTATAATAACTAAAATATATATATTACTGTTCGAATGCAATCACTATTAATCCCATTCCATCATTGATAAATGGGATTAAAAAAAATCAATTGAATCAGAATTTTAAACAAAAACTCCTTCACCTTTATACTACTCACTTAAATTTCAACCAAATGCAAATGTAGAAGAGAAAGGACAGTCATACATCATGACAACAACCTATGTCACTTTTCAAAATTCAACCAATAGCGTAGTACTCATCCAACTCAGAGAGAGAAAATAGTAGGTAATTTGTAATTACTTACACCCGAAGGCAGTCGCCAGTTCTTCCAATATCAAAAGAAAAGGAAACAAGAAAAGAAGTATATTTTTCTCAATGAACTATTTTGTAATCTCTTCTCAGTTACCTCGACCGAACTGGTCAACCCTATGTAGGGAAGGATATCAACTAGAGATAACAGTCAAGAAAAATTAATCTATAAATTGATAATCCAAATGAAATAGAAATTCCCATTACTTATTTTCCAAACATAGCTGAGACCTAAAGTAGTGATATGCAATCCAGGTTAGCACTAATGTATATCTATTCCACACAAAACTGAGTCAGTTATAGTAACTTACTAGCGGCCAAAAAAATATACTCAATTAATTCATTATAAAACTAAACTGCAAGTATGAATAATAACTGAACCTCCAATTACCACCATTTCCATTAGTTATTTTTCACTGAAAACAGACACATTTATCCCAGGTATAAAATGAGTAAGAGTATATATCAAAGCAACATGATCCTGATTTCACTGTAATAAATAAAGAAATTGTTTTTCAATCGCAAGAGTAAGGAATTTACTCAGGTTCATTTTCAATGAAAACAACTAATGAAGAAGTTTAAATCCACAAATTATATATATATTCATCATTGAGTTTAAAGAAGGAATAAAAACTATATACTCTACCCAATCCATTAGACAACCAGGTTACTTCTGTTCCAGGTTTGATAAGAACTTATTTCAAAATAATCATTAATGGGTAACAAAAAACAAAATAGGAGGAACATTGTATTGTTTTAGATCAGGCGAATGTAAAGACGATCCGATACATCTATTGTTCCTAAAAGAATTCACATCCCATACACTATAATATGAAAAGGAAGAACAGTCTGCATGCAAAAATTCCTGTCAAAGCATTCACACAGATTCCATATCCTTTAAGAACACACAAAACTCTGAAAAATATTATACACATCACTGTCGCTTTCAGCGAGTTCCAAACCCACAAAAGACAACAAAACTCATATACCCATCACTTTAAAAATCAAAACATAGCAGAGACAAAATCCATGTTCTATTACTATTTCAACAAAGATCACCCATTTACCTTTCGAAATCAAAACAACAGAGATGAAATTCATTTCATTTACTATTTCAACAAGGAACACCCATCACTTATGTATGCATCAAGGAAATACCCAAATCGCATTTGTTTTCAAACAAACAATTCAAGCAAAAGACCACATCTAGACATATCAACATATCTTCACAAGAACACGCATTTATAAGAGTAGATTTCTTTTAATGAAGACGCATAACAAAGAGCAAAACTGTTTAAGGAAAAGAGCCTAACATACCTGTATAATTTCTTGTTAGCTTGTGGAAGGTCACAGCCGATCTTCTCCTCGATTTTCTTCCCTCCAACAACATTATTCTAGCAGTTCTCTCAACTGCTTCCCTCATTTACACAGGCCAAGAAACCACTTGAAGGTAGTCAAAACAATAATGGCCGGAAAACAAATTTGCAGGCTCAAAAGGGCAACAAAATGCAAGAGAGAGAGAAAACTTGAAACCCAAATGAAAAACAATGGCTCACAAAAAAATCCTCTTTCCTCTTTCCTAGGCGGCTAGTTACCAAAACTAAGGCAAATAAATGCATTGAATGCATTTTATTCCTCTTTCTCCATGCCCACCACCAACTCAGATTTGGTGAGTTCCTTCTTATAAATTTGCATGTAATTTCAAATTTATTTGTATTGTTAGTTAGAAACCTCTAACTTATTTGCTCCCGCAAAACTTGGCGTTTAAAACTTCAAGGACTGTAATTAAAGTCCTTCATTAAGTTTAAAACCTTCCCCCCCTTATCCTCCCACTTAACATGTATCCATAGGTCCCTTTTAGGAGTAGCAATAGTTTAGGTCTCAATTTAAATAGTTAGGTTTCCTTCTAGGTCGCAGGTCCTTAGGATCCACCTTACGTTAGTTTACAAACCCCTTTTTTTAAAATTAAAATCCTTGTAGGATATAATATTATTTCATAGGTTAACATATAACCCTTATCCATTCCACAACAGGCTCTTAGTAGATTTTACCACCTGAGGCTTAAAACTGATATAATGCAGGACATTCCAGTCCAAGGCCAAATATATGCCTTAATGTCCTGGTATCAACCCTTTTTCTATCTTACTCTTTCCAGCATTACAACTCATATGTATCTAGAAAATCAAACCTTACCGTTGGCAGCATGGTGCCAAGCAAGTATACCTGTAACCTGGCTCTTTAAAAATTTACCACAATCTCCAGCTCAGTTCCAGATCTTTATTTTATTGGAAATTCAACTGAGAAGATGACAATAAAGAAGGCTAAAGCATACCTTGGATCAATGGAATTGATTCAAGGTGTGTTGTCAGATAATTATGAGTTCATCAAGTACAAAAGTAATTCAGCAGGTTCACAACTTTACAAACACAAGTTATAACGACATGAGTCCTAAGTAAACAAAGTTACATTATGCATGAATTAAGGACAGTAATACTTACTCATTGCAAACATGACTTTCAAGATTCAAGGAATACACCTTCACATGAAAATTCTTATTTCCACATTTGCAGCATCACAAAAATGAAGTTATTGTAGTAACTGCCAAGATCAAGACGTTACATACCTCCCTTCTTAAAAGAATCATCATCCCGATGATCAAATTAGCCAAATCATAGAGTTTTAGGACAAAATTCAGTTATTGTCCTACCATTCATATGTTCATAATAGAAACAAAATTTAAGTCTTTAAAATAGTATTTTAAATTAACCATCAAATAGTTCAGTAACTGCCCAAGTTTGGCAGAATTATCAGTTTTTTGAACTTAATTTCGATCAAACAAGTATGGAAAAGAAAGATTTCATTTCTTCAAGGTTCTCCCAAGTTGTACTTTCTTTCGCTAAACTCAGTCCCACTAGTACATTATATTGATCCACTTCACGATTTCTTAAGTGCAACTAACGAGTTCCTAGCACTCGAATGGGCTTAACCATGATTATTCTGGGGTCCTGGACCTGCAAGGAATCCCAATTCAGCACATGTGATAAATCTAACACGTATTTATTAAGCATGGAAATATGGAAAACATCATGCATTCATGATAAAGCATGAGGTAAAGATAAATGATAAGCTACAGGGTTGATTATTTCAATAATTTCAAAAGATCCCACATAACGAGGTGATAACTTGGTAGTCTTTCCGAAAGTTATAGAACTCTTTTACGGCTTAACTCGAAGAAAGACCTTCTCATCAAGTTTATAATTCCTATCAACCTGATTTAAGTCTACATAACTCTTTTTCATGTTGGCAGCCTCCTTTAAACGTTCACAAATCATTTTAATTTGTTGTTCCATTTTTGTAAGGATTTTTGGCCCAATTATCTTTCTATCCTCTATGTTGTCCCAGCTAACAGGGGTTCTGCATTTTCTTCCATACAATGCTTCGAAAGGTGCCATGTTTAAAGAGGCGTGGTATGTATTATTATAAGAAAATTCAACCAGCAGAAGGTACTCCTCCCATTTATACTGTTGGTCCATGTAATACATTCTTAACATATCCTCTAAAACTTGATTGACTCTTTCAATCTATCCATCCGTTTTTGGGTGATATGCAGAACTAAAATTTAGTTTAGTTCCCAAGGCCGCATTAAGCGTTTTCCATAATCTTGAGGTCATTCTTGGATCTCTGTCCGATATGATCAATTAGGGTATTCCATGTAACCTGAAAATCTCATGTACAAACCTTCTTGCTAACACTAGTGAATCATCTTTTAGATTACCAGCAATAAAGTGTGCCACTTTGGTTAGTTTTTCAACAATAACCAGAATGATATCATGTTTATTCCTAGACATAGGTAATCCTTGAGTGAAATCCATAGTTATCACTTGCACTTTGTACTGCGGAATGTTGTGGGGGTACAGTAATCTGGTGGGATGCATATGTTTTGCCTTAACATGCTAACATTCCAAGCAGTGTGTCACAAATTCCATCACATCCTTTTTCATTCCCTTCCAGAAATATTGCTGCATTATATCAGCAAGCATTTTCGTAATGCCAGGGTGTCTAGAAAAAGGTGAATTATGAAATTCAGCTAATAATTTCTTTCTTAAATCATTTTCCAAGGGTATATATACCCTGTTTTCAAACCTCAAAATTCCTTCATTGTCAAAATGAAATCCTTTATACTTCACATCTTTCGGATCTGCAGCAAGTGTTCTTTTAACTTGCTGAAAATAAGAGTCAGATTCCATGACACTTTTCACCTCATCTTTAAACTGAGTTCGTAATGTTATAAGAGCAAAAATGTGCTTCCTACGGCTCAGAGCGTCTGCTACCCTATTTTTATTACCTTTAATATAGATTATATCAAAATAATATTGAGATAGGAACTCTAACCATCTTCGCTGTCTTGCATTCAGGTTTGGTTGAGTAAAAATATACTTCAACCCCAGATGGTTGGTTTTTACCTCAAAAGGCTTACCAAGAAGGTAGTGCCTCCAAAATTGAAGTGCATGAACGATGGCAGTGAGCTCTAGGTCATGTGGAGCATAATTCTGTTCATGTAACTTGAGTTTTCTTCTTTCAAATGCTATGACATGATCATTTTGTAACAGAATACCTCTGAGACCCTCTCCAAATGCATCCATTACGATCGTAAAATCTCCATTCGGATCAGGTACAGTCAGAATAGGTTTTATAGTTAACTAATCCTTTAGAATCTTAAAGGAAAATTCACATTTGTCATTCCAAAAAAAATTCTTATCTTTCTTTTGTAATGAAGTGATTGGTGCAACAATCTTAGAAAAGTCCTTAATGAAGTTTCTATAGTACCCTGCTAGGCCCATGAAGCTTCTAACTTCATGCACGTTCTTGGGCGCAGGCCACTCAGTTATAGCTATGATCTTTTAAGGATCTACAGCTATCCCGTTCTTGCTTATAACATGTCCTAAATAATGCACTTCTGCATCATAAAAGGAACATTTAAATAACTTACCATACAACTTTCTCTTCCTCAAGATTTCCAACACTATCTTTAAATGCTCTTGATGCTCTTCGACGTTTTTGGAGTATATAAGAATGTCGTCCAAGAATACAAGCACAAACTTGTCCAAGTATTCTTGAAAAATATTGTTCATAAAATTCATGAAGGCGGCAGGTGCATTCGTCAACCCAAAAGGAAACACTAGGAATTCATAATGTCTGTACCTTGTTCTAAAAGTTGTTTTATGAATGTCTTCCTCTTTTATTCTCAACTGATGATATCCAGATCTAAGATCTATTTTTGAATAAACTGATGCTCCACACATCTGATCAAATAGATTGTAACATCCCCCTTTTAGGATACTAGAACAAGGGAATTTTTTTTTTAACAATGTTCCCTGTTATGAATTATATAATTCAAACACACGTTCAAGTTTTAATAATTGTTCTCTGTCCAAATAATGCAGTTTGGATCAAACAATTTCCTTTTAAAACTAATGTTCTCTGTTCACATATTTGTAATATGGAACACACATTCAGTGCCATTCAATCATATAACAGATTCCATATGCTGCTGTAAATGACTCGAAGAACTACCGATCTCCCATTTTCATGGCTCAGAGTTTCAATGATCTCTCATTTCATCATGTTCATTCATGCATAGTATAATATATATACAAGGTTCTCTTACCATTTCTGGTTATCGAAGTGATCCATTTAAGAAGCCTGTCTGAATATCTGTTACTGATATTCATCTGACATCCTGCATCTTAAATTAGGTGATTAGGACAACACAACTAGCACTTGCGATACTTTGGCCAAAGATTTTCACATGCTTTGCATGATCATATTCTTGGATGTGATACACACCAACAGAATACATCCTTCACCTCACTTTGTCTGTTATATAGAATGGTCTTTCCTGGTTCCCACCAGTCCTTCCAATTTAAGGTCAAACTCTAACTCCAACTAGCAATATGTACGAGTATAGGAAGTCACTCATGGTAACTAAAGATATGCAGACATACGGTGTCGTCCCTAGACAACTCCATGTGTCTAGTTATCTATAGTCTTCCGGAGTCACTCCGTATACGTGAACACACTCATATCCCAGCCAAGAACTTAATATTCAGCTTATGTAATCTTGATGATTTAATTCGGGAGGGTATTGTAATATGTCAGCTATAACATTGTGTCGTCATGAAGGCCCCGCCTTCATGAAGACACCATGCTGTAACTGGCATATGTCAATGTCCTACGGAATCCTCCCATCGAGAGTACACATCTAGCTTAAGTGATTTGGCTATGATCTTAATATTTAAGATCAACTTTCAGCAGCCATGCTGATCCTTTATCCTCGTTCTTGTTACAGTTGTATGTAGCTAAGAGAGACTAAATCCATCTTCTAGCTTACTATGCATCTTCTCCTTCATACTGAAGGGTTGCATTTTCTCTACTTGGTTCTTTTCTTAATCCTTGGATTAAACAGTCCATTACCGATAGACTTAATAAGTTTAACCTATTAAACTTAACCAAGTTTTTCCACAACTGAAAACAAACTCAGAATTCCAGCTTATTAGATGTCATTTAAACAAGGACTAATTCTCAATAAATATATTTGTTTATTCTCCTTAACCTTACATAGTTAAGGTCTATTAGCCCTGGATATAATTTTCCCATATCCTTATTTTCTGAATTTAACATTCGAGGTTATTAACGGAGTCCGAATACGAAGTTCGGCTGCTCCTAAGTTATTTGATATTCCTTATCCTTCAAGCTAATCCTGAATACCTTTCAGTTATGAGATCATGTTCTTCCTAATCCTTTTTAATGTCAATTAAAAATTCATCTTAACCCAAGTATGAACTAATTTCACATTTCAACGCAAAAGTTGCATTTAGGTAAGAATAGATATCAGTTCTTTTTAAATTCATCCAAAAACATTTGAATAATTCCAGATCAAGAAATAATGTTATATTCCCAACTTAATCAACAATATCAAACTGATATAGTCATTAAAATATCACACTATATTTGTATTCATCAATCCATTTCATAATCCATACATTTTCCAGTCCAAATGACTGGACTTTGTTTATATTAAACAACGTTACAACTCATAAGATAGAAGAATGTAATTTCTTCTTTTCTCAATTCCTCATAGAGGAATAATAACTATCAAATACAATCCATCTTCAGACAATCAAAAGAAGTATCAGAAAACAACCATGTCTTCATTTTACTCAAGTTCCATCTGCAAAATTACTTGCACGGGTCAGTTCATTGAACTGAGCATATTAAGCACTTGTCATTAAAATGAGGTGCTTCTAATTAACTGTCTCAATAAAAGAACCCTGCTTTTATGAAATGACAATATGAACATCAATCCATAATTAAGTATAAAAAAGAATGAACAGCATGAAAACTGAATCATCTAAATACCATCCCAATCAGTCAAAGAACTACTGTCCTTTTGCCTAAATGATCATTACAAAAATTAATTTCCTTCAAACAGTTCCACATTACAACATCTGTAAAAACTAGGAACACACGCATGCATACTATTGTTCTAACATTAAATGCTGTCAATTTCCTTCCCTTTCATCAGTTATAATATCAAAGGATAAATTTTACTGAAATATAAAACAATTACTTTCCTTTCAGTCCACGCAACTCATTTGATTTCAAGTAATCAAATACAAATGAGAAAAGAAAACAACAATAAAATGTAGATGCTTAAACCAAGCAATACAAAATTTGTTCCATAGCGATTACAGATTTCTAACTGTATAAGAGAAGAAATGACCATTATTCCAAGTTATCCATCCACACTCCTATTCCTTTCCTCATGAATGTACTGATAATTTAATCCAACGAGACATCAATCAAAGATAACAGTTCAGAGTGAAACTTACAAAATCCATTCAGAATTCACTTTCCAACAGCAAGGAATAATTCCATTCATATTCAGCTTTAAATGAAAATAAGGAAGAATTTATCATCCATATCAATACTTCCTTTAAATCAGGCACATACGAATACCAAAAACAAGTTGGTAAAACATCGTATCCATCATAGAACAAACAATGTAAAGAATGCATACTATGTTCTTACTGTACTAGAATAATTCATACTTCTTTCACTGTATTTTAACCAAATAAACAATATACAGTCACTTAATCAATTATTCACACAACTTTCTATATCCATGAATGCACATAGTTCATAAATAACAATTTACACATTGTTGTTACCTACAGCAAGTCCAACCCGGGTGTATAGTGAAGCTCTATTGATTCTATTTCCAGAATTCAAACAGAAAGAAGAGAAAATTCATACCTTTAACTATTTCAATAAGAAAACATCCATTTTCTTCAAACACAACAAGAATCAATCAGGTCGAGTTCATTTTTTTTTGAATGACAGTGAAAAATCAGAGATCACACGAAACATTTAAATCTTCCGTTTGTATAGAAAGAAAACAACACTTAGAAAAATAATCTAAATATCACTGTCACTTCCATTAATCCGAATCCAAAATGCTCAATGGATCCACAATTACCATTTCTTTCAAAATCTAAAACAACAGAAAGAAGAAGAACTCGTTTCCTTATAAATTTAGTAAAGAAACAATCATTTTCTTCAAAATGTAATAAGAACACCCAAGTCGTGTTGTTTTATAATGACAGCTCAAACCCATATTGACAATAGAATGATTGTTCAACAATGTCCAAAAAACTCACACATTGTGTACAATTTTCATTCAATATGCCATTTGTAAAGAAATACCCAGTTCGAGTTCCTTATCAACAGACATTTCTACTCGAAATCCCATTCTTCTATTTCACAATGATGTGCAGAACCCAGAAATGCAATATTCATATAACAATACCTATATCAGGGCAAACCCGCATAGGGTATTAAATGTGCAAGATTGGTACAGTCAAAACAGTCTCAAACAACAAGCTAATTCACATATATTTCATTCGTTTGCACATAAATTCAAAGCCAAGTTTGTATTCATGACAACAGTCCGAACTGGAAGATCAAACCGCATCCATAAAACACAACAAAATCAACTTTCCTTCACAGCAAGGAGAAAACATAGTTCATTTATAATTTCAGAAGAAGAACAATTACTTTCTCCAACTCCCACGAATACCCAAGTCATATTCATCCATTTATACAAAATAAAAAGCACAACTAAGTATTCATAAGCATAATTTCCTTATAATTTCAGTAAGAAGAACAATTACTTTCTTCTACTTCCACGAATACTCATGCCGTATTCATCCTTCCGCTTTTACAAAAGAAAAGCACAACACTTAGAATATTACTATCACTTCCATCAAACCGAGCCCATCATACTCAATAAAACCCAATTACCAATTCTTTCAAAACCAAAACAGCAGAAGGAAGAGGAACTCGTTTCCTTAAAAATTCAGTAAAGAAACAATGTCAAAACAACTTGCAAAGTATGCACGATATCATAATATAAAGAACGAATTCCCCAATATTATTGAATAAATTCAACACAACATAAACTATATTTTAACTTAATACTTATGCAAAGACAGTTCAAATCGTAACAACAAAGAAAACGACTCTACCCAAATCATCTCAATCATGACAGCAAATCAAATAAACCCAAAACCCCCTTCATCAGAAGAGCATGGTTGTTTTAATGAGATGTTTAAGCAAAGCAAGCAGTTTAAAGAGAAGCGCTTAACATGCCTGATAATCTTCCTTGAAGCTCGAAGAAATCGTGCCTACATGAGTTATTTCCTTCCACAGCGACAGCAACAGAGCTTCCCAAACAATCACCTTCCGCTACAGGCTCAAAAATAGCCTTAGAATTTCCAAAGAAACAGAGATAACAATCAAACAAAACTGGTTCGACAGAACCATGAAAAACCAAATGCAGAGAAACTTTCAAAAACCCGAAAGAACACAATGAACAACCAAAATCTCTTCCATACTCTTTCCAAGGCGGGCTGGTTGCAAAGACCAAGAAAATTAAATGCATTGAAGGATCTGACTTTTCCTATTTCCTCACGCCACCGCCGACTCGGGTTGGTGAATTGCCAAATTCAAATTTTGCATGAAAACCAAGTTTAGTCCCATGACTAACTGAATGCCTCTAGCTTTTTCCTATTCCCGCCAAACTTGGCACTGTCCACGCAAGGACCACATTCAATTCCCATTAAATTTCCTTCCATCCTTATCCTTTCCATCCCCCATGGGTCTGTGCGTCCCCTTCCTTAGGTTAGGATTAGTTTAGGATTTATAATAGTGTTCATACCTAGGTCATAGGTTAATAGGACTTAGTTCTATTTTCATCCTTAGAATTTAAAAATCCACTTAGGATAGTAGTTAGGATATAAGGTAGAACTTAGGGGTAGATTAGGGTCTAATTCCCCTCACACTTAATTAATCAATTTCCAATCAAGTCCTTCCGACTGACATCCAATTCAGCGCTATACAGGACATTTTGTCCCACGTTCCACCTACCTGAGCCACCCGCATCCAGGCATTTATCACCTTACGAGGCCTCACGTTACAACAGTGTATGGTTCGAGAATCGAACCTTTTTCATTGGCATCTACGTGCCAGCTATTCATACCTGAAATTAGGTGCTACAACATTTATAACAACCTTCAGTCTGGTTTAAAAACTAAATCGACAAAGCGATCACAAGAAGACCACAACATACCTTGGATCAATGGAATTGATTCAAGGTGTGCTTTCAATCAGCGAATAGAGTTCATCAAACATACGACAGATCTGTTGTCATATCAGCAAACATACAAGTAATAATAACTGCTGTCCCATGTAAAAAAATTACAGTATACAAGAGTCCAGATTAGCAACACATTCCTTTAAGATCAAAATATATCTTAACATGTTTGTCTTCATTTCAGCAGTTACAACATTATGAAAAATAATCACTATGATAACTTACAAAAATCAGGGTGTTACACAGATTATCAATCCTAGGAAGCGGATATTGGTTCTTAATGGTTGCCTTATTCAACATTTTGTAATCAATGCATAATCTAAGTGTGTATTCCTTCTTCTTTACAAAAATTATTGGCGCTCCCCATGGTGAGACGCTCGGTCTTATCAAACCTTTGGTCAAAAGTTCCTGTAATTGATCCTTAAGTTCCACCAACTCAATGGTGGTCATTCTATAGGGTGCCTTGGATATGGGCTCGGTTCCAGGTTTGATCTCAATTACAAAGTCAAACTCCTATTTGGGCGGAAGACCTGATAATTCTTCGAGAAATACATCACTGAAATATCTTAACAGTGGATATTTTTCCATAAAATCATTATCTTCCTCGGTAATTTCTACCATTTTTATGGCATACAAAGTGTAGCATCTATTTTTTTCCCTTTTTAGTTGCATAGCTGTTAGTTTCCTAACTACAATCCCACGTTTTACACCCTGAATGACTGCTATTTTCTATAGGTCATCAAAATAGCAAATCTATTTTTCATAGTAGTCGACCTTTGCCTTATGTTCCGCCAACCAATTAACACCTATAATTACATCATATGACCCCAAAGGGGTAACATACAGGTCAACTTCTATGGAGAAACTAGGCAAGTCAAAGACTACCCCAAAAAGACACATATCAACTCTATGAACAACATTATTTCCGTAATGTACCGTCCATGCCTTATCCATTTGTTCATCTTTCCTATTTAATTTCAATGCTAACTTAGTAGATATAAAACATTCAGTAGCTCCAGTATCAAAAAGTATAACCACAGGTATACCGAATAACTTACTAGGAACTTCTATGGGTGTGACTTGCTTTTTAGCTTGTTTGTTAGCCACCGCAGTGTGTATCCTGTGCTACTGATCGTGATCGTCCTTCTTCAAAGGATAGTGACTCACGTAATGGTCCTTTCCACAGTTGAAACAACCTCTAATGGGCCCCTTCCTAGGCTCAAATTTATTTCCAGCCTTGAAGTTATCATTCTGGCTTCCATAGGACTTTTGTCCATTACCACTATTTTTGGTAAATTCATTCCACATACTACTAACAGGTTTGTTCATTCCTGTTTTCTAATTGTTATCCACAACAATTTTGTTTTTCATACCGAACCTCTTCTAGGGCCCCTTTTTAGGTGCGAGAGATGAAGAAGATTTGGGAATCTTCTTCCTAATCTCATCCCTATGAGTAGAGATTGCTCTCAATTTCTGTTCTTACCTTATTGCCTTTTCGACAACTCCTTCCATTCAGACCATGGACATCCACCTCACCACCAATGATGGGATTCAACCCCTTTATGAACTTTCGTATCCTGAAATTCTCATCAGCTTAGTACTACGGTACATACTTAAGGAGTTTAGTAAACCCTTCCTAGTATTCTATCACCGTCAGCTTTCCTTGAGACAAGTTCTGAAATTCAGTCAATTTCTGATAAAAAAAGAGTTGAGGCAGCCATTGTTGCCTAAAGTAACTTTTAAATTGATCATAAGTTATGTCTGTTTTGACAGTGTTTAACTCAACCTTACGGTTGTCCCACCATGATGATGCTTCATGAGAAAGCTGATATGCTCCCCATATCACTTTTGTCTCCTTGGAGAAGTTTCTTATTGCAAAGTACTTCTCCATTTCACTGAGCCAATTTTCAGCCCCGTCCCCAAGTGTAGTTCCATCAAACTTTGAAGGACTTATTCTTTTTATATCATTTGTGAGTTCAGTTGCTAATCTTGCCCTTTTATTTTCGGGCTGATTAGGAACATTCACATTACTATTATCAACACCCAGATTTCCTCCATTGGTGATGTCCATAGGAGGTGGCTGATCATTAATATCAACATCTTCTTCCTCCTCCTCATTGCCCATTCCTTATTGTTCCAAACCAGTTAGACGATCTGTCGTATCTAGCAGGGCAGCAAGGATCTCATCTAGTTTTTGGGCAGTAGTTGCTTCTCCACCCAGTAAATGGTTGTTCACAGCATTCCCTCTTCTTCTAATCATTTTTTGTTTGACAAGAAAATGTAAACCTTATCAAATTGTGGACTCATTAGGTCCAAGAGCTATAACCTTCAGCTCTGATACCAAGATGTAACATTCCCATTTTAAGACATTAGAACAAGGGATTTTTTTTTTGATAACGTTCTCTGCTCTAAATTAGGTAATTCAGATCACATGTTCAAGTTTTAATAATTGTTCTCTATTCTAAATGACGTATTTTAGAACACACAATGATTTTAAAACCAATGTTCTCTGTTCGCATATTCATAATATGGAACACACATTTCATGCCATTCTATCATATAACAGATAACCATATACTATTGTAATGACTCGCAGAACTACCAATCTCCCATTTCATGGCTCAGAGTTTCATCGATCTTTCATTTCATGACTCGGCTACTTACCGATCCTTCATGTTAATCCATGCATTGTATACTAAGTATACTTGGTTCCCTTTACCTTTTTGGTTATTGAAGTGCTCCGTTTAAGAGGCCTATCTGAATATCTGTTACCGATATTCATCTAAAATCTTGCTTCTTAAACTAGGTGATTTAGGACAACGCAACCAGCAGCTTGTGATACTTTGGCCAAAGATTCGCACATGCTTAGCATGATCATATTCCTAGATGGCATACTCATCAATGGAATACGTCCTTCACCCCACTTCATCTGTTACCTAGAATGGTCTTTTCTGACTTTTGTCAGTCCTCTTGTCCAAGGTCAAAATTTTACCCAAGATAGAAATATGAAAGAGTATAGAGAGGCACTCGTGATGACTAAAGGTACACAGACATACCTCGTCGACTCTATTCAACTGCATGTGTCTAGTTACCCTTAGTTTTCGTGAGTCACTCCGTATACAAGGTCATATTCCTAACTTGGTCCAAAGTAAAATTGAGGCCAAGTCCAAGCTTATGTAAACCTAGATGATTCGATTCGGAAGGGTGTTGCAACATATCAGCTGCAACATTGTGTTGTCATGAAGGCCCAACCTTCATGAAGACACCTTATTGCAGCTGGCGTATACCAACATCTTGCGGAATCCTCCCACCCAGGGTTACACATCTAGTCTAAAAGTTTTAGGAATGAATTGAATTATCTTGTAGCTTAATATACATTCAATCCTCCTTACCGAAGGATTGCATATTCCTTTCTTAGTTCATTAATTAAAGATTCAGACTTACAGTCCACTACAACTTATCGAAGTAAGATTAACTTACTAAGCTTAATCAAGTTCACTCAAAACTGAATTTAAATTCAGGTTTCCTTTTCATTAGAACTCATTTGAATGAGGTCTATTTCCCATATAGATGTATTCAATTACTTACAATTACCTTACTTCAGTTTAAGGTTTGTTAAGAGGAGATATGATTCCTCTTTCTGAATATCCTTTGGGCAAGACATCCCAAAGAATATTAACAAAATTTGAATACAGAATTCAATTTTCCTTTCATTAATATTCATTAGTTTATAATCTAATTCTGAATATTATTTATACAAGAGTTCATATTTATCTTACTCTTTTACTAATGTTAATTTAAAAGCCCATATTGACCTAAGTATTAATCAATTGCACATTCCAACTTAAAAGTTGTATTCAAGTGAAGAATAGATGTTATAACCTTTTAGATCTAACAACCATTATTTGAATAAGTATAAATTCAACGAATAAGAATATGTTCTCAATTATATTTCAATAATTCAATAATGGTACAACATTTAAAATAACACACCATTCCCTTCTCTCATTCCTCAAGGTAAAATTTACACATTTTACAAGTCCAAACAGCCGGACTTCATTCATGCCAATCAACATCGATAACTCAAAAGGAAAGAAGAATACAAATTTTCCTTTTTCCATTTCCTTTGAGAAGAATAATAAAAATATCAGAAAAGATCCGTCCTTTAGTTAATCAGAAGAAGCATCATAAAACAACATGTCTTCATTATTACTCACGAAATCCATTTGCAAAATTTACTAGCATGGGTTAGTTCATTGGACTGAGCATGTTAAGCACTTATCATTAAAATGAGGTGCTCATGACTAACTGTCTCAATAAAAGAACTCTACTTTTATGAAACGTCTCGAAATTGAGATGGACATCACGTAAGAGTTAAGTACTGATAAGGATAACCAATTTAAACAACCAAGTCTTGATAAGTAGCATCAAAATCAGACAATACTATTAACTATCAACTCCTCAAAAATAATTATAGCAAACACACAATGATATATCTCCATTTTCTTACTGTTTCCTTCAAAAATGAAAAGAGTTCATTCTAGATTTAGACAAATATTACAAAAAATATTTTCTCTAAATAATATTAGATTAGAAGCATTTGTAAGAACTAAAATATAGATATTACTGTTCGAATGCAATCACTATCAATTCCACTCCATCATTGAAAATGGGATTCATAAAATGAATTGACTAGAAATTTAAACAGAACTCCTTCATATTTTACTCCTCACTTGACTTTAACCAATGAAAATGTAGAAGAGAAAGGCAATCATACACCACGACAACAACCTATGTTACCTTTCAGAATTTAACCAACAACATAGTACTCATTCAATTTAGAGAGAGAAAACAATAGGTAATTTGTAAGTACTTACACCCGAAGGTAGTCGCCAGTTGTTCCAATATCAAAAGATAAGGAAACAAGAAAAGAAGTATATTTTTCTCAGTGAACTATTCTGTAATCTCTTTCAGACTTTACCTCGACTGAACTAGTCAACCCTATGCAGGGAAGGATATCAACTAGAGATAAATGTCAAGAAAAAGTAATCTATAAATCGATAATCCAAACAAAATAGAAATTCACATTACTTCTTTTCCAAACATAGCCGAGATCTAAAGGAGTGATATGCAATCCAGGTTAGCACTAATGTATATCTCTTCCGCACAAAACTGAGTCAGTCATAGTAACTTACTAGGTGCCAAAAAAAATATACTCGATGAATTCATTATATAACAGAACCACAAGTATCAATAATAACTGAATCTCCAATTGCCACCATTTCCATTAGTTATTTACACTGAGAACAGACACATCTATCCAGGTATAAAATGAGTAAGAGTATACATCAAGGCAACATGATCCTGATTTCACTGGAGATAAATAAAGAAATCGTTTTCCAATCACAAGAGTAAGGGATCTACTCAGGTTCAGATTTAGTGGAAACAATGAAGAAGTTTAAATCCATAGATTATATATATATTCATCATTGAGTTCAAAGAAGAAATAAAAACTGTATGCTCTACCCAATCCATCAGATAACCAGGTTACTCTGTTCCAGGTTCGATAAGAACTTATTTCTAAACAATCATTCATGGGTACCAAAAACAAAATAGGAGGAACATTGTATCATTTTAGATCAAGAAAATGTAAATATGATACTATTATCCATTGTTCCTAAAAGAATTCACATCCCATACACTGGAATACAGCAAGGAAGAACAGTTCACGCAAAAAGTCCTTTTAAGGCATTCACACGGATTCCATAACCTTTGAGCACACACAAAACTCTGAAAACAATGTACACATTACTATCACTTTGCAATGAGTTCTAAACCCACAAAAGACAACAAAACCATATACCCATCACTTTCAAAATCAAAACAGAAGAGACGAAATCCATGTTCAGTTACTATTTCAACAAAGATCACCCATTTACTCATGTAACAACAGAGATGCATCAAGAAAATACCAAAATCACATTTGTTTTCAAATGACAACTCAAGCAAGAGATCACATCTAAACATATCAACATATTTTCACAAGAACACACATTTATAAGAGAAGAGTTCTTTTAATGAAGATGCTTAACAAAGAGCAAAACTGTTTAAAGAAAAGAGCCTAACATACCTGTATAATTTCTTGTTAGCTCGTGGAAGGTCACAGCTGAGCTTCTCCAGAGTTTCTTTCCTCCAAACAACATTATTCACTAGTTATCTCAACTGCTTCTACGTTTCCACAGACCCAGAAACCACTCAGAGGCAGTCAAAACAACAATGGCCGGAAAACAAAATTGCAGGCTCAAAAGAGCAACAAAATGCAGAGAGAGAAAACCCGAAACCCAAATGAAAAACAATATCTCACAAAAAAATCCTCTTTCCTCTTTCCTAGACATCTGGTTGCCAGAACCAAGGTCAATAAATGCATTTTATTCCTCTTTCTCCACGCCACTGCCAACTCAGATTTGGTGAGTTCTTTCTTATAAATTTGCATGTAATTTCAAATTTAGTTGTATTGTGAGTTAGAAGCCTCTAACTTCTTTGCTCCCGAAAAACTTGACGTTTAAAACTACAAGGACTACAATTAAAGTCCTTCATTTAAGTTTAAACCTTCCTCCTTATCCTCCCACTTGACGTGTATCCATAGGCCCCCTTTACGACTAGCAATAGTTTAGGTCATAATTAAATAGTTAGGTTTCCTTCTAGGTCGTAGGTCCTTAGGATCCACCTTAGGTTAGTTTATAACCTTTTAAATTAAATTCCATGTAGGATATAATATTATTTCATAGATTACACATAACCTTTATCAATTCCATAATAGGTTCCTGGTAGATTTTACCGCCTGGGGTTTAAAACCAGTATAGTGCAGGACATTCTGTCCAATGCTAAATATATGCCCTGATATATTTGTATCAAACTTTTTTTCTATCTTACGATTTTCAGTGTTACAACTCATATGCATCATGGAAATCAAACCTTATCATTGGCAGCATGATGCCAAGTAAGTATACCTGTAACCAGGTTCTTTAAAATTTACCACAATCTCCAGCTTGGTTCCAGACTTTATTTTATTGGAAAGTCAACTGAAAAGATGACAATAAAAAAGGCTAAAGCATACCTTGGATCGATGGATATGATTCAAGGTGTGCTGTCACATTAACATGAGTTCCTCCAGTACAAAAGCAATTTTGCAGGTTCACAACTTTGCAAACACAATTTATAATGACCTCAGTCCCAAGTAAACAGAGTTACAATATGCAAGGGTTCAGAACAGTAATACATGATTTTCAAGATTAAAGGATACACCTTCACATGACAATTTTCATTTCCACAGTTGCAGCATCACAAAAAGAAGTTATCGTAGTAACTGCCAAGATCAAGATGTTACATATTTTTTAGGCTCTTCTTTTTATTGCCCTTGGCTGGTTTTCTAACTGTCTTCTTGCCAAGATGAACTTGAGATAGCAAGAGGAGGGTTGGGTTGGGCTATAACATATTTTTCTATTGTTTTTGGTGGTGAAGCAAGTGGAAATTCTTATCTTTTTGGAGGGGATGACTTCTTGGAAGGAAAAAGGGATGAAAAATTGAGGTGAGATGGAAGATTAGAAGATGGATAAGTGAACTCAACACTTAGGGAAACATACAAGAAACTTGGAAACTGAGGCTCCTGCTGAGATGATACAAATTGGGGAGTGGGGGAAAGATTGTGAGATGGTAATGCTAGATTTTCCCAGTGACAAGATTGACCAACATTGGCTAAAAAAGCTACTATCTCCGAGATCCACTTTGTGAGCCTTGGAAACATCTCACTTATAAAGTCAAGTTTTTGTTGTGAGCTATAGTGTCTTAGAAAAGGTCCCGCCCATGGAAAAGGAGTCCTAAATCCAACCTTGAATGCTTGTATCTGATATATATCCCTTGAATATACCATTTTGCCTCTAATTCTTTAAATTTCTCCTGCAAATCATCATTTTCCATTTGAATGCTGTCACTATATGCATACCCTTGTTCTCGACAAGCTCCAAAGCCAAACTAGTTTTGACATTTCTCATATGGGTAAGCATAGTGGTTTTGAATTTGATCATAATGCTGATCTAGAGGAGTTGTGAAGCTCATTAGAGGCTGATGTCACTGCTGCAAATGTGAATTCCATTGTGGTAACAAATCCATGATTGCACAAATTCATAGAATAGAAGAAAATGAAAAAGATGGAAGGGGAAAATGGATGGAAATGAATGGAGAAAATGACTGCAATTGTGGAGATTGGGTTGTTTAAATAGATGGAGTCGCTAGGTATGTTTTACATATGTTTCCAAAAGTTGAAATTCCAACAAGAAAACACAAACCTGTTGAAATGAAGTTTGCTACAATGTTGAACTTGACACCTGCTGATGATCTTAACTTCCTTGTGGTCCCACCGACCCTGCTAGAACTATTATCACCAAATCACGGCACCCCCTGAATGGGATGGTTTTGGGGGACCAGTGCATTCAATGTGATTTGTTTAACATTGGGTTACCTCTCAAGCTGTGGGACTTGTCAGCTTGAGATAACCTTCCAGAGAAAATTGGTTGTTGCTCCTAATCTTACATGCCACAAACTATTCCTAATACAGGTAGGAAAATTATCTAATCCTATTCTAACCTTCCGAGGAGACATGGAGAGATAGTGCATGAAAGTAACACATACACTAAAAGTGGTGATACACCATGAAAAGGATGTTGATAATCACTATCCAACTACTTGAAACGGAGAGAGGTGAGAAATGGAGAGGGTGGACAAGATGCACCATAGAAAAAAGGTAGATTCACACAGAACACCATTTGTTTTCCATTAAACACAACTCTCAAAACTTGTAATAAATATCAATAATATGCACACTATACTCTGCAATGAAGAGAGGCAAGTAGAGACAACAAAACATGCAAAGGATGGACTAAATGCATCACAAAACATAGTTTATTGCACCAATAAGTTTTCATAGTACAACATTAGTGGGAAAGAGGAAAGAAAATGCCATTACAAAGATTGGAGAGAAGGATTAAAATCCACATTCAACCCAGTAGAGAAGAAAGACAGAGGGTGCAGGAGAGAAAATGACCAACTCTCTCATACAATGAACCCACATTACAATTTATAGAATTTGAGAAGAGAGAGAGAATGAAATAACGAAATCCACTTTCTAACCACTTACAAGATGCCATAAATGTGACCAAATGATGACACATGGCCTTCAAAATTCACCCCATGCTGCCCCGTGATTTGCAGCAGAGAAAGAATGATTGCTCTTGTCCATTTAATGCTCCCTCAACCACCTGGAGATTGCTAAACGGAACTGGGTTTATTTTCTGTGAAATTATCTATTAAAACTACATCAATTATTTAATTTTTTTATCCCTGTGTGAAGGTATCAGAACCAAAATTCCAATGATACCAATTTTGTGTAAATTCATTGAGAAATGCTCAAGATATGGCCATCTTAGCAGAAGTAACTATTTGAGTTTGCCAAGGATTTCTTGTAATACACGGGACTATGAATTAAAATCCTACTGGAAGGTTCATTTCAATTATTTCCTCTTTTTCCCAATGTTTCCACATCATAAAAATACTTTGGGGGTATTTAAAAATTGTTGGCACATCTTGCATCCTTTATATTTGTTTACGAGGGGAAAATTTTAAATATTTTAAAACTTTGAAATGCGCCAGCTCGGCTAAGCTGGCTCTCACCCTTTTATCAACACCGATTCTTTTTCTTATGGGCCAAGATCTTCTTTTATTATTTGATGCCACATTGAAACCTCCTTTTCTTTAGACCATAGACTTGCCCTTTCCTAAACGTTGAGTTATTGTTTTGAACACCGACTCACCTTTGTCTCTCCACTTGACGCCACTTAACACTCCATCTAAGGGAGAGGAGATAGTAGTTGTGCACCCAAGTTGAGGGGTGTACAACACATTTAAATACATCAAATTTTGAAAAAAAAAACCCTTTAAAATATTTTTTTTTCTTAATCTAAATATTTTTTTTGAGCATTTTTATTTTATGGAAAGTGGTTTTTAAATGAATTTAAATCAAGTAGTTTTTCATACACAGGAAAAAAGGGTGGACCATTAGTAGGGAATTATGTCATGCATTTTTTTCCACTTATGTGGCATCATGTGATTGGGTGATTTTTTGATGTGATTTGATGTGACACATTTTATTAGCTACTTTTTTTAAAATGTTGAATGACAAATGTACATGTACTAGTCATTCACTTCACAAATACCCTCACCATTACTGGTCCATGCTCCACTATTGGCTCCTCTCCCTTACCCATTGAGCCATCTCACCACCTAAAATTTTTAGGTGGCATACCCTGGTGCCTTTTGTGCATCAAGCCCCATGTTTTGTATCGACGAGTCCACCAACAAATTCTGACTCACCTTCCGGTTGCTAGCTCATTATCCCAAATAATGTGTATTGCAGGCTTGTCATGCTCGCATGTCCCAATTCACACGGGACACTTAGGAATTTTATCCCCAATTCTCTTGCACATCTTATCGAACATGATCCTATGTCAGGATATTTTATTCTACAATTCCCGCATTGTCTACGCCGAGGCCCTCTGAACTTCTTTCATCGCTTTTGGCTAAGTCCTTGTTGAGCCTGCATTTGTCCTGCAACCACACAAGAATCCTTGTGAAAACTCATCCAATTCATTGCTTTGAAGTGTTGAGCTCAATCTCTATTATATTACATCATAGAGTTCTACAAATTCACCAATCAGCTTGGATCCTCCATTTGGTTAATGGCTCACTACATTGTTCCCTCACCAGGGTTGTGCCCCTTTGGCACGAGCTCAACATCATTATCTATGAATTATTGCAAGCACTTGGGAGTTGGTCAATGTAGACCAAGCTCATGAATTCATCATTCTCCATGTGGGCTTTATCATCTCGAACGCATAATTCACTTGGATCTCTGAAGTTCGATCTCTCTTTCTAGTGTTATGTTTGGTTTTGGGCTCAATCCCTCCACCCTGTTTAGCATGCCTCGTTGGCTACTTGTATAGATCACTCTCTAGTTCAAATGGTATTCAATTGGTGACTTGATTCGGTCCCCCTCTTGTGGCACGACATGTGATGCCTCCAATCTACCTCACACCAGGACATGAGTATTTCCTTTCCCAATACATTAGAGAATAGCTCGGTGTCTTCGAAAAAATTTCCATGATTCCTCAAATAGCTCAACTCGATCTACACCAAGAGCTCGATTGATAATGTAAATATCTCGCTAAAACTTCAAGTGGCTTGGTCAATAGATGGATAGCTTGGTGTGTGACTTGAATAGCCCGGTTCTAAAATCTAGCTCGCCTAGTCCTTGTGAAGCAGCTTGGTCATGCTTCAACATTGAAGTAATTTGATGCATTAATTTTTGAGCTTGGGGAGCTCGATTTCATCTTCAACTCACCAAGCTAGTGGAACCAACTCTGTGAGCTCCTTTCAAAGCTCAAGCTTCCCTTCAAGCTCCTCATCTCCCATATGCATTCCCTGCAACCTCTTTTTGGATATTTAGTGTCCTCGGGCCTATATGAAGATGTTTGGGATGCTCATGGGGCAATGTACCTGGTTTTTTCCATTTGTTGATTTTGAGCCCATCCATTCACCTTGCTCTTTGCTTCTTTTCTTATCGAAACTTTGAACTTTATGAAGAACAAGAAGAGGAAAAATTTCTCTTACAACTTGTAACTCTCCCGAAGACCATGATTCTACCCTGCATACCAGAGTCCAACTGTGAGCTTCGAATGGATATGGAAGTCCCTTAACACAAGCCTACTCTGTTGTTTAATTTCACTTAGGGGGTGAAATTACATTACAGTAACCAAGAAACATGTTGCCTTCCAACACTTGTAATTGACATGTGCCTAATTCTAGTATCTTTTTTCATACAAAAGGTCCCAACCAATGGACTTTTAACTTCCCTGGATGGTGCTCAAACTTGGATTCATAACGAAGAATCATATTTCCAATTGAAAAATACTTGTGTTTGATGTTCCTTTCATTCCAAGCCTTATGTCATTCTGTTTCTGTATTCTAAATCCAACCCATAATGTCGCACCACTTATCTAATTTCATAAATTTGTCAATGCTCTTATTGAATCCATATTCATCATTCAATCCTCCTACGCACGATATACGCAGGGATGACAACATAAATTATAAACATAAAACATCATCTGCGTTAAACACCAACTAAAAGGGTATGGCCTTATTCAATCATTTATAGGTTATTCGATATGCCGAAAGGATGACTCATACCTTTTCATCCCAATCCTTTTTTCATCACATATCTTCACTAGTGTATGACCCAAGATCTTTTAAGCTTTGATAGTTCCATTATCCTAGGGGTGATAAGGGTTAGTCTTATGGTGATCCACAATAAATTCTGCCAACAAAGTTCTAATGGTATCATTCAATAAATGAGTCCCTCTATCACTTGTTAGAATCAATGGACATTCATACCTACTGATAATATTTTATTAAAGGAAACTCACTGTTGTTGCCAATGTACAATATGTTGTAGATGCAACCTCTTCCCACCTTGTCAAATAGTCAGTAAGTGTGATGTAGCATGCCCTAGTCCTTTGCGTGAGTGGTGTAATAGGTCCTAAAAAATAAATTTCCCATTTTTCAAAAGGCTCCATGCTTTCTTTAGGACATAACGACATCTCATCTCTATTTCCAGGATTTCCAATTATCTGACAGTGATCACATGTCTTGATAAAATCCTTGGTATCCTTGAATAATGTCTCCCACTATAGACCTAATAAAATAATCTTGCACAATGTATCATTTCTTACATAGTGCCCTCCAACGATTCCACCATGCGCTTCATCCATGATAGTTGTGTGCTCATGACCCATAACACATTTGCACAAGACCTCACCTCTCCCCATCTTATATAAGTCTCCTCCAATGAGATTATATGACATGACTTATATAACAAGATTCTTATTTTCCATTGTCTTCTTTCACTCCAGTGCCAATCCAGTGCGTAAAAATAATGTTATGTATTCCAAATATTTATCCACATGGTTTCAGTGGAACAATTGTGCATCTGATAGTGTCTTCAATTCTCTGTGCATATTCTTCAGAGTTGATCCTTGATAAGTGATCCGATCCCTGGTTTCTCTTACCTAGTTTTACTATGACTATGAATTTAAATTTTTGAAAAAGAAGTATCCAACAACAGATGTACCCTTGTAAAACTAGTTTGTTGACTAAGTACTTCAATTCCATATGATCTATATAAAATATAAATAGTGTGGCCAATAAGTACCATATGAACTTTTGGACTTCAAAGATCATGGATAACATATCGCATTCCATCGTTGTATAGTTTTCATCCACTGGTTTCAACTTCCTACTTGAAAAAATATTTGGGCTTGTTCTACATTTCCTTCACCTGGTTCCACCAAGACTACTCCAATTGTCATCCTCGATGCATTAACATGTACATGGAAAGGATTATTAAATGAAGGAAAGTGTAAGATGGGTGTAGTAGTGAGCCTCACCTTAAAGGTTGTAAAATTCTGCTATTTCGCATCCCTCCAATAGAATTTTCATTTGTCCTTTAGTAACTCTTCCAAGGGAGCGACAATTTTACATAGCCCTTAATGAATTTATTGTAATAGGTAGTGTGCCCCAAGAAACTGTGCCCTTCACTCTGATTGGTTTGTTCTTCCAACCCCAATATGACTTAAATCTCAGCTGGATATACAAACAATCCATCCTTACAAATAATGTAGCCAAGGAGAGTGCCAAAGGGGGTGGAAAAGATGTAATTCTCAATGTTGAGAGAAATTCTTAGTTACCTACATATTTCAAACATCATCCACAAGTTATCAAAAAGATATATTACTAGCCCATAAATGGTTTAATCATCTAGAAAGACTTGTAAAAACTTATGAATTAATTCCTATAATGCTTGAAACAATATGCACAAGAACAGTGCTGACATTATTTAATCCAAAGGGCATGAAAATATATGAAAAAATCCCCATTTAGTGGCGAAGGTGGTCATTTCCTGATTTTGAAGTAGAATATATACTTGATGGTACCATTAGAATACATCATTGAATGAAAGGATTTTATGCCATGGAAATCCTATAAGGACCCCTTATATGAATGGTGTAGAAAAAGGATCTACGACACATGAAGTGTTGAGTAACTTGTAGTCAACAAAGATCCTGATCCGGCCATCCTTCTTTATGTTGATCACAATAGGGGTGATATACTTAGATTCCTCAATATGTCCAATGATCCTTGACTTAAGCATATTATTAATCTCCACTTTTACGTTCACTAGTAGGTTCAAGTTCATCTTATAAGGCCTCTTCTAAACTGGACGTGTGTCATCTTTCAGATTAATCTTCATCTCTCCCAACGAGGGGATGTACACCCTGTAACTCAAGATAATTCCTTAGGAATAAGTCTTACAAGTTGAGGAATATCTCAATGATATTCCTAACCTCTGGTTTTATCCAATAACATATAATATTAGTGTCTTTAGGTATGTCCCCAATCTCACTATTAACCTTTTTAGTCTGCAAGGGTACATGGTATGTGCACACCAACTCATTTACAAAATCCAATACTTCACGCACACCCTCTTTATGGTTAATATACATGTTCTATACGTCCTCACCATCAATATGGTTTACCATCCTCCCTTTTTCCTTCTCTTTCCATGTGTGCCTGAGTATTAATTCTTTTGTTTCTTGCATATACTCGTGTGATTTAGTTGCAAGGTCTCCTAAGATCTGAATCATAAGTTCCTCTACTTTCGTGCTATCTCCCAACATAATGCACTTGATGATTTATATGGACCTAGTGATTTAGTTGAAAAATAGACAAATCTATGAGTAATACCTTCGGTCATGTCGTGCCAACTTATAGTTTCTTGTTTCAACTCAATGTGCACATACCAAGAACACACGCATCCACACAACGTAGATTAGAACTTTTTTGCCTAAAGAGATGACAATACAACTTATTTTTCATGTACGCATTATCTCTCCTAATTATGGATGTGAACCAAAATAAACAACTTCCCATGATACTCGTGTGCAAGAGATGGAACATTGCTACAAGTAAACCATGTTAAAATGGCTACCCTTACCCCGCACCAACCTAAGAGATTGTATATGTATATCATCCACTAATGCGTTGTTATACTGTAAAATGTTTAGATCATCATATTCCGTCAGTCTCCCTAACTTTTTCATTGGTCCTTCATCATGTGTAAAAAGGATTCATGTTTCTCTTCTCCAGTATACCTTGGTAACCGATTTTTACCCAAGCACCTAATCATGTGTGTTCTGATCATCCTTGTGATTCTTCCTTTGACCTCATGACCTACCATTTCATATGTTCCATGGGCCCAATTATAACAAGAAACACTAGTAGTGTCATTGATAGACTGTGTGTCTTCCCAATGAAGCATGCCTTCTTTTGAGGGTTCTACATTCTCAGGGTCATACACTATATGTGCATAAATTCGATTTAGTTCCTCTTCATTTATAGGCTCAATATAATGTGCAACCTTCACATCATCAAAGGTTATAACAATTCACTCCTCCTTGTTATCAAAACTGATATATCTCTTGTTGAAGTGCAGGTCCACATTATTGGCATAACACCAAGGATGTCCAAGCAGCGTGGGGAAATTATCTTCCTCAACATGTTCTAGTACTTCAAAATCACCTATAAATTTTACTCCTTGAATAGTGATTGAAGCATCCTTGAGTACTACAATCGGCATGAAACTTATTTTGTTTTCCATATACAATACATTAGAAGATGGCTGCAATAGTGGCATTCACATTTAGTTCCAAGCATCCAATGTCAGAATATTGACCTCTGCATTGGTTTCAATTAGAATGTTACTCACTAGCCAATTGTAGTAACCTTCTTTTCATATTTGTGATCATGTAGTGGTGAATTTACATGAAGGATCTAGCGTTCTCACTCAATTCCATAAGGTGGTACCTTCTCACCCAGTTATTCTCCTAGTAAAGGGATGTTGTTCTCCTTTCACAACATCCTACATACTTCCTTCAAATCATCACCATCCCTCTATGGAAACTCAATATTCTTTGCATGTTCCCTTTCATGTGCCCATTCCTTCAAGCATAGGATCTCACCTTGTAAATGCATGATGAATCCTATGGTCTCCCAGTTGACCTCTTTCTGATGAGCCACATCTATATACTTAACATGTATAACCTCCTCTTTCTTGATAAGGGTTTTTCTTTCAAAGGCTCATGTGCGTGCACTGCTTCTACATGCGTAGTGACTAACATAAGTTAGATTTTTCAGATTAGCCAACTTTTCAGGTTCCCATTCCTAATTCTTTGTGCACTCCACCTTAATCATAACTGTGATGTTTTCCTTTTTGTTGTTCTTATAGACATGGGTATAGAGGTCCAGACAATCCTCAACCTTGTTCACCTTTCCATAGTATGTGCAGACTTGATTCTTAGGACACATACACTAGTAATGATCTGGTGATCCATAAGCACAACAAGTCCCACATGTGAACCTTCCTCTACCTCCATGACCTGTGATCCTATATCCACCTCAAAATCTCCCATTTTCACGATTGTACCTTTCATTGTCCTACCCTTATTATGCCTAAGAATTACTTGCCATAGTAGTTTCTTACAATCTAGTCTCACATGCCTCATGGATATGGTCAATCAAATGGCATCCAAAGATATAATGGGAATGTGTGTCACAAATTTTTTAGTACATTGAGATGTTATTTTGCGTTTCACACTGTAAGAGTTGAAAATTTGAGACATCATGATTCTTGTGGAAAATCTCATAAGATGTTAATAATATGCACCCATTCTTGCATGGAAAACTATCCTTTGTATGTCCTTCCACCTTGCAATGATACACCATAACCCATTGTGTATCTCATGTTCTAAATTAGTAGACAAATTTTTTAATTGTGTAGCCATAGTTGATATTTGTTCATCAAGAAAAGGGATCACTCCTATATCTACACTCCCAACTGCCTCAACATGCAGAGCTTCTTCCAGGGCCTCGCACATACTCGTATATTTTTTATGTGATAAATCCCTTTGAAAATGAGTCAGCAAGCCTCCAACAAACCACTATGTATTTGGATCTGATGACTATCATTACATAACTTGGACAAAAAAGTATTAAACCGCGCATCATACTCCCTCAGAATTTTAGACAGGCCTTGCTTTATGTCCTTTAGCATGCTAATACTCTATTTCTCAAACTCAGGGATGTGAAATTCAACTAAAAAGGAAGTGTGCAACACATCATAATCCACCTCACTCTGATGTGGATCATATTTCATATACCAGATGTGTTTGTGACCTTAATGTGTGGTAGCAAAATGACTTGCCTTTCTATTAGAAGTTATTATGACCTTAGCTCTCTATAAAGATCACACTTATGCACATGCTCTATTGAATCTTCTACACCCCTATATTATGGAAGTGAAGAGACATCTCAAATAATATTTGTGGCATTTGTTATTGTGGTTGTAGTTGTGGCTGTTGGGGCCCTTATCTTGGAGAGTGGTCAGATCTTGAACCTAAACCTTTACTAGGATTTCCTCTACGTAAGGGACAACCTTAACCTCCTGAGCCTCTCATCGCGACCTGTGGTTTTGTAGACAAAATTCCTTGTGTCCTAGTTGTTGTGATAAATTAGACACAAACTGTCTGTGTTATAGCTAAACCTATATGATTTCTTCCAATGAGTTACATGTCAATGCTTCATCCTGACAACGTGCCTATTAAATTAACCCCAAAAATACTCATTCCAAACACTAGCATCTACTGCGCTTCCATGTTCATGCCCTTGATATGTTTCACCTCCTAAGAGAAAACTAAAAAATGTCTACCTATATCTCCTTCCCAACATGGAGATTCTATACACAATTATCCATTGAAAAACGTATTTGATTACAAAACAATTCTACTGATTACATCATATATTACTCATTATCAATATTGGTTCATGCTTGCATACAAAACTTGGTTGTAGTGTCCAGCACGACATGCATCAATAGATCTAAAATAGGACTATATCTCAAAAACATACTACTACTCAAAACAAGAATGTATACCCTATATTGATTTAATAAATATATATTTTTGTAAAACCCTAATTGAAGAGTCACAACAAAATGATAAATAATGAAGTATATATCTGACCTATACAATAAGCTAGAAAAATATGAACCCCTAGTTGCAAAAGAAGGGATAAAGTAATTACATGATTTCACACTTGATCCTAGACTGTGTCGAATCAAAAAACTGGACAATATGAGGAGGAAACTATCGTTAATGTTCCCAGAGAATTGTGATTGTCGCATCTGTCGATAATGGGATGCCTAAACTAGGTTAGGGGTGCCTAGGTGTTGGAGACATTTTGTAGGTGCCTATGACTACATATAACCTTAGAAACTAAATTTTGTAATGTTGCAATATATTCGCTAAATTTTGTTATTAGGTGGCCTCCTCGCGTTGGCCGAGTCCCCCATATAAACTCCTTAATCTCTCGCTTATAGATTTGTAGTGGGTTCCTGTACGTACACAAAATTGTAGGGTACTGTACCACCGGAATGATGTTACACATGCCCCAATGATGATACAGGTCACTTCGCAAGGTGTTCAGATCCAGAGAATCTCACGAAGTATATGTTAGCATCCCAAATGTTTTATCCAAGTTCATTGTGCTTTTTTTTATTCCTTTGCCTTTCTTTTCTAAGATTTTTTTCCTTCAGTGATGAAACCACCACCCTGCTAGGGCGGCAGTCTTATACCACCACCCTGCCAGGGCGGCCCTGTCACCACCAACCTACTTAGGGCGGCAGTCCTTCATGCGTTTTCCAGCACGTTGTTTCGATCGTGACTTGTGTAATTTTTCAACTTTTACCAGCTTTTCTCAACCGCCTTAGCTCGTATTAATGTTTTATGTTCCTTGGAATAATGTTTCTTCATTGTTTAATGGTAAAGAGTTCTAATAGGAATTACCTTTGGGTGAATGTGAAATCTATAAATAGCCATCTTGTTTTCAAGTAAATGGCCCCTCAACTTCTCATTTCCATTGTTTAGTCTTTCAATTTCTTGTTTAGAACTCATTTTTGTTTTCATGTTTGCATCCATTCTAGTTTTCCTTTGTTTTTAGAAGCCATTGAATCTTCTTGCTTCAGTCTTGTTCATTTTTGTTCATAAAAATTAGTTTAGAGCAGAGTAGTGTCATTTATAGATTGAATCCATTAGAGTTGTAGGTTATGTTCTTCATAGAAGGTAGATTCTAGAATCTCTCGGTACACTTGTTTAGTATTCCCGCAGTAAAAACCCGCTAGGAATTACATATGCCAAGCTCTGTCACTTGCACAGTCCCTCTCCTACTCGCATTTTATTCGGTCTATATCCAAAGCTGTCATTTTTCCAAATACCTTTTTCTGTTGATGCCAACATATAAATGCTCTTCTGGATTCACGTGAACATGAAGGAACGAGGAGATCACTCTGAGGGGAAAAAATCATACACTATTGGATTCGCCACTGTTCTGCAAATTCCAGGTTTTATTTGTCAAATTTCTAGTTAAAACATATCAAATAGAGTAGTGAAGTATTTCATTTAAGTTAAGTTTCATTTTTGATATTTCTAGGGAAGTTGTGGGGATTGATATTTTCTGAGAAAATATGATTCATTCATCACTTCTGAGGTAGGATCGAGAATCTTTCAATTAAGTTAATCAGCTATCTAGTTATTTAGGATAAACTCACAACTACACAGGCAAGTAGCTACACTAGGCTACCTTGCTTGTTTTAATTTTGTTATTAGATTAGTTGTCATTTTCTGAATGTATTATATTAGTTGCTCTTTTAATTCTATTCAAAATCCTATCAAAAATACAAAAATAGAGGAATATATATGTTGTAGATATATCTTGCATAATTAATTTATTTTCATTTTAGTTAGGCTTATATTGATCTTGTATGACAATCACGGGATCTAGAGAGCCCAAGGAATACGTTTTTGAGCCAATCGTGCCTCAACCCAATCTTGTTGTAGCATTAACTGACATAGACCAAAATCTCAGAATTCAGGTCTTCCAAGCAACAACAGACCTACAAGAAATCAGTGCATAGCTAAGAGTATTAAACATAGAAGATGACAATGCACACACGTTCTGGTCAAATCAGCCAAATTATAGACTGCCTTGATAGATATCCATATGACTGTAGAAGGACCTGAAAGAGAGAAAACATTCAGTTGTGATCCACTAGTCCCATAGCCAGACGCAAGAGACCTCCTCGTTGATATAGACACTAGCTTACGTATCCAAGTTGTAAAAACACCTGTTAGGTACTCTGAGAAAATCATGCAACTTCTAGTTCTAAACATAGAGGCCGGAAAGGCATATAACTACTAGATACTCAGAATCAGGGGTTGACTCTTCATATGACCATAGGAGGTCCACAACAACCACGAACTTACGGTTGTGATCCACAGGTCCCACAACCCAACAGGCCTACAAATCAATCCAACGTTGACCTTGGTTTGTGAACATTAGTATTTAGGTCCTCTCCACTCCCACCAGATATTATCACAAAACTCTCATTATTAAACATAACATCCAATCAAGCTAAAGATTTCTGGACTAAACTAGAGAATCGTCCATAAAACCCCAAAGAATCCACTACACATTTTACCAACATTTTCATGACCTTGTCAGGGAATATATACGAAACACCCACAGGTCATCTTCCACGTATTACATAACCCATAGATCAGATCATGGTAGAGCTTGATATTGATTGGAGCCTTCAATCAGCTATCCTCACTAAACGATCTATCACACCGATTTAGATTAGGAGGGCTTTTTTTGCCTTAGATTCATAGATCCTGCTATTGCATGTTGAATACATAAGATTACCTAACTAGCTTATTTGCATCCCGCGTGTATTCCATCCCCACTGGCTGTCTTGGCACGATCTCGGGAAGTTGGGTGTGAGGAAGAGTTACTTGTAGATTCTCATATTCGCATGTCACTTTTCCATTGTACAAAATTGGTGAACCCAACGTGAACTTGCAACCTTCTGATTCGGGGTCAAATTTCTACTTGTTCTTCTAATTAGTTTACTTTTCATCTTTTCCACCTCTTTAGCCTCCACATCATCTTCACCAACAAAATTGGTGAACCTGATGTGAAACAAACTAATACTCCTCTTTCTATTTTCATTTCTTTCACCCACCTTCGCTCTTTCCATTATTTTGTGGGTATTCATATACCCCCCGAATATGTCAGGATACGATGCATATGACAGACCTATCCTAGGTCTTGAAGCATACTACGATCAACTAAATAGACAACCATCACCCTCGCTCTCAGCATGGGGTGACAACTATTCAACTAACCATTTTTCAACACAAACTCCACCTCAAAGGACTAGATATAGTTCTTCTTTCCAAATAGAGGAGTTGGATCAGCTCACTCAAACACAACAATCGGAGCCTTCAGGCTCAAACAACATGATGCTCACTGGAGAATCTAGTTCATCTCCTCAGGTGTTTCTTAGACCACAAATTAGTAGACAGTCATATCCATATCTGTTTTTAGATGATGAATACTTAGCACATTATGCTAGGAGTGAAAAATGCTCTCCAAATATGTACCCACCTATAGGAGGTTTGCAAACACCACCTGAGGTCTCATTATAAGAAAACACCCCCATTCCTCTACCTATAGGAAATTCCCTCGGTGAAACTTGGCAGGGCACTGATCAATTCATAGCAGGGTACCATATACCTATACAACCTCAAGATATACAACAAATGCCACTAAAGAAAAATACTGTATCTTCACCAAACGAGGTCATCTCAGCCTTAGTTGAGAAGGTTAGAGGATTGGAACTTGGCCAAGCAAGTCAAAATACACAATTCATGCAAGCAGGAACTTCTAATCATGCACATCATCCTAGCCAAGTAGACCTTACAGGAATAGGTACGTTGGGCATGCCTCCTCAGTATCTACAAAAAACGCCAACTAGAACCATATTTTCAAATGCCGCTCCAGTTGAGAGTATGATACCTCCTAGCTTAGCACAAAACAACCCATTCCTGAGTAATGCTCCTCCATACTTAAACATGTATTCAAAATCACCACAGGGAGATATGTTGTCTTCTCTAGGCATGTTCACTCAAACACAGGGATTTCCTTATGCCCCTGCAAATACATATGCTATGCCATATCAACAACCCATTCCACCTCCACCCCCTCAGCAAGCACCATCAATGGTCGAAACCTATGCAATAAGGACTTATTCAGAATATTTGAAAGAACCTTTATACTTCACTATACGAAGCGTCATGCTTCCAAGACCTCTCCCCGATCTACCCAAGTACAAAGGGGAGGGAGACCCGAATGCACATATTAAGGCCTATGCCATAGCCATTCAAGAACTACTCCCTTGGGATGGAGTTGTTGCTAAAATATTCCCCAAAACTTTAGATTGTATCGCCATCAATTGGTATTATAGAATACCTGAAGCCCCAATACATTCATTTAAACAAATCATTTCAGAATTCATTAAGGCATTTGACATGAACAAATTGTTGAGATCAGGAAATATATAATTCTTGCATATTAAACAAGAACATAATGAATCTGTTGCTCATTTCATCCAAAGATGGCATACAGTCCTCTATTCTTCAACAAGCACTCCAAACATGGATCAGATGGAACTATGCGATTTATTCCTTCATTCTCTCAACAGAGAGATAAAGGAAGAAGTCTAGAAGTTCCCACTAAGAACTTATGATGAAGTGCTCGAGAGCGCTCTATGAATAGATCAAGCTGCAATAGATAGCGGTCGTAAGACATATGGAACAAATGGGAGGTTAACCATCCCCAACCAAAATACTATGACTTATCCCACTATCACAAACGTCAATCAAGGACCTAAAATCCTTAACAAAAACTGTGAAGTGACAACAGATGGAGTGACTGACCAAACTAAAAAATCAAACATAGTAAATGTTCCACCACCAGTTAACAATCAACGAAACAAAAATTTTACCCCAACAATCAACGCGGTGGATTTTAATCGTCCCCAATGATGACAACAACAACAACAACAACAATGTCAGATCCAGACACATGGTCCAAGTCAAAACTCAACTAGATATCAAAACCAAAACCAAAGGCAACAAACACAAAACTTTAATCCTAATAGACAACAGTTTAATCAGAGTTTTAGACCACAACACATGCCAAACCAACAAACTAGGAATTATAATCCCAACTCGTATTGTGGTTTCCACAAAATTCGAGGCCATGACACTAGGACTTGCCATGATTACAATAAGTTCATGTAACTTTTTCCAGAAGAACAAAGACAACTCTTCATAGATATGTTCTTAACAGATTCTGTGACACCTATGCCAAATACTTTCACAGGGGCAGTTTCCCCTCAAAACACACCTCTTAAGATCTTCAATGATCCAATTCCAAATCACAATAACAATAATAAATTAAATCCAAATGGGACAAACAAAGGTATAATGACAGGAAATAACGATCACGAAGCCTCAACTTCACTAAATCCACCTGTCGCACCATAATTAGGAAATCAGCCACGAACCAAGATAGTTGGTCTAGTGGAGTTAGATACTGAGCTACACGTAGAAGCCATAACAAGAGCACGAAAATATTCTTCTCAACCAAATCCAATCTATCCACTAGAGCTAGATAACATTCAAAAAACGTTGTTAAAACCCATAGGTGCTTATGATTTAATTAATGACTTAACAAAGACCTTCTCTCACATCTCCTTTTTGGACTTATTGAAAAATTCTCCTGCCCATAGGTTGCTCTTTTAGAAGCACTAGGTCTAGGTCATTTAATTAACATCACTCCACCTCCTGAAACACAAGTAAACCATATAGACTTTGATATCCACCCTTAAGGGCAGCCAAATAGGGATACCGAGTTTATATTTGACATAAACAAAATGCCAACAGATGTTGAAATTTCACACAGAGGCGATCCGGCCTTGCATTTACAGGTGTGGGTTTACAATAATTACATTAAACGCACAATGGTTGATGATGGGGTAGTAGTTAATATTGTCCCCTTCTCTTTCCTTCAAAAGCTAGGATATGGAGAAACAAACTGTTCCACAATAAGAAATATGCTAAGAGGTTATGACAGCCTTAAATCTACTTCAATTGGGACTATAATACTACTGGTCACCTTAGGACCCAAGACAATCCTCACCGAGTTTTATATCATAGATCTAGAAACCAACTACAATATGATCCTCGGTCGACCATGGATACATTGCATGAAAGCAATCCCTTCTACGTTATTCCATGAAATAAGATTCTTACACCTAGGAAAGATATTCATAGCAAAAGGTGACCCAAAACCATTCGACATACACCTAACAAACCTGAAGAAAAGACTAGGCATTCACTCTGAGTTTGAACTCCCAACAAACCAACTTAACAAACTAGTCGACTCAAAATTGGAAGAAAAATTAATACCCACAACATAACTAGAAATTACGAACCTAGTCAAGGGCATCCCAGCCCTCAAGGATGAAGCTAACATTGTAGAAATAGTGTCATTAAGAACTACTATAAAATTTGTCAAGTTATTGGAACAAGATCTACCAATTTTCCTACCATTTGATTCCGCAGGCATGGGATGTACCCTAGGAGTTAGTTCTCTTCCAGCAGAGGAACTTTTCATGGTATAAGTAACCAAAACAGAAGAAATAGATGTAAAGAATGTCCCAACATCCATCTTTCCTAGTAAATATTGGACTCTCCACTTCAATGGAGCTAGATGTCGCTATGGAGTTGGGGCAGGTGTGATCTTTACTTCCCCTGAGGGAAAGATCCTACCT
Organism: Taxus chinensis; assembly: GCA_019776745.2. Lineage (NCBI taxonomy): Eukaryota > Viridiplantae > Streptophyta > Pinopsida > Cupressales > Taxaceae > Taxus > Taxus chinensis. Next base: position 685,634,906 of record CM034146.1, read on the forward strand.
TTTTCTTTTAAGTTGAACTTTGAATGTACAAACAACAACATTGAGTACAAAGCCCTCCTCCTTCGCCTCATCATAGCTAAAAGGATTGGTATTAATGACATCAGAGTGTTAGGAGACTCGCAATTAGTTGCAAACCAAGTCTCTGAAGTATATGAGACTAGAGATGAGCACTTACAGCTCTATAAAACAGAGGTATTAGATCTAAGCAAAGGATTCAACTTCATATCCATTGAGGCAATCCTGCGAGAACAGAACCTTCTCGCAGATTCAATGGCAACCTCAGCTTCATGTTTTACCCCAAGTAATGAGTTGGAAGATACAAGTTTCAAGGTATCACTTCGTACTGAACCATTGGTGAAGAAAATGTCAACAAACCCTCTTCTAACACATATAGCTGAGAATGAATCTTCTATCTCACATCATGTTGACAGTGATAAATTCACTCTCGAATATCTAAACACCTATGTAGAGCTACACCTTGCTCACCCTATAGTTGATCTTTCCCTAATACCACACTCCTCTTCCTACTTTGGAAATCCCACGGTAGAGTCTCCTCCATAGAAGGATCTCAATATCTATGAGATAGAAAACGGAGAAAGCTTGGAACTACCTCCAGCCCCACATAAATTTGAATAAGGTAATTCTTCTTTGATAGAAGAAACCATTGACATAAACATTGGAATGGAGGAAGAACCAAGAATTTTGAAATTAGGATCCTCGCTAACTTTGGAGGAAATAAAAATACACACCCAAATATTCAAAGAACATCAAAAGGATTTTTCATTTAATTATAAAGAAATGACGAGTATCACACCATAAGTTGTGGTACATAATATCATCACTAAACCAGATGCAAAGCCAATTAAACAAAATTCAAGACCAATGAAGCCAAAAGTGGCTCTCATGGTAAAAGAGGAAGTAGTGAAACTTCTCCAGGTAGGATTCATCTAGCCCATTGACTATTCACAATGGGTGTCTAATATCATTCTCATCCTAAAAAAGAATGGGAAGATACGCATTTGTATAGACGTTTGGGTTATTAACAAAGCTTGTCCCAAGGATGATTTCCCATTACCATGCATTAACGTTATCATTGATGCAACAACTAGATTTGAACTATTGTCCCTCATGGATGGGTTCTCAGGGTACAATTAGATTAAAATATCTGAACAAGATCAAGCCAAAACCATGTTTATAACTCACTGGGGAACTTATTGTTAAGTTGTCATGCCATTTGGTCTTAAGAACACCGGCACTACGTATCAGCGAGCAATGAATTATATATTCCACGATCTTATCCATAAAATTGTGGAATCATATGTGGATGACTAATTGATTATGGTGTCACATTAAACCCAGAGAAGTGTGTGTTCGGTGTAACAAGAGAAATTTTTTTAGGATACATTATATCTTCACGAGGGATTGATGTTGATCCGTCCAAAATACAGGCTATTCTCGAAATGATCCCACCTTTGGACGAGTCTGGAATTAGGTCATTTATTGGGAAAATCAGTGTAATCTGAAGGTTCATTCCAGATTTAAGCTTTACCATTCATCCAATCAACAATCTACTCAAGAAATATTATAGTATTGATTGGACTGAAGATTGCAACGAGGCGTTTGAAGCAGTTAAGAACTTCTTGTTGTCACCACCCATGCTAATGCCTCCTAAGCAAGACCACCCTTTGATCCTATACTCACGAGCCACTCATGTCTTGCTGGCCTACATGCTGGCTCAAGAAGATGATGATAAATGAGAACGTGTGATCTATTTCATTAGTCAAATGCTGCTTGATTATGAAACACGTTACACACAGGAAAAGAGAGAATGCCTTGCCATAATTTTTGTAACAAAACATTTGAGACATTACATGTTAAACCAGGAAACAAGGGTCATTATAAAGATAGACCATTTACAAACATTTCTCACACAAGGATCTTTATCTAAAAAAACTGGCCGTTTCATAACCCTAATGGGAGAATTTGAGTTAACATTCGTAAACCAAAATTTTGTTAAAGGAAAAATCATTGCAGACTGGTTAGCTGACAATCCACTAGATGGGGGTGAGCTAGTAGATCTAGATTTTCCTCATGAGTGTATATACTTTGTCAAAGCTAGACCCCCCATTTCTACATGTCCCTGGTATATTGATATCATCAATTTTATCATGGACCATACATACCTAGAAAGTGCCACGTCATAACAAAGAAGGTGGTTACGCATTATTACCGCTAAATATGTTGTTTTAGACCAAGTGATCTATCACAGATCCTTTAACGACATGCTTCTGAGATGTGTCGACATAGAAGAATCAAGAGGATTCTTCATGAATCCCATAGTGGGATATGTGGGGGCCACTTTGGTGGTCACGCTACCACTCAAAAAATACATCAGATGGGCTATTTTTGGCCCACTCTCAAACATGAAGCAGTGGAATTTGTACGTAAGTGCCACAAATGTCAATAATTCTCTCATGAGATTCACATGCTAGCACAATCCTTGCAACTAATAGCAACTCTGTGGCCCTTCTCCACTTGGGGTCTAGACTTAATAGGGAAATTGTCTCCCTCATCAACCGATGGCCATAATTTTATAATCACATCCACGGAATATTTTGCCAAATGGGTGGAGGCCATGCCTCTCACCACTGTACCAGGTTCAGTGATTGCCAAATTAATTTTGAACCAAATTATCTATAGGTATGGTGTCCCACAAGTCATTATTTCAAATAATGGCACGTCCTTTAAGAATGACGAGGTTCATGAGTTATGTAGAAATTTCAAGATAAACCATCACACAACCTCTCTTTACTACCCTCAAGCCAGTGGGAAGGCTGAAGTGACAAACAAAATGTTGCAAGCTATTCTCCTCAAAACAGTAAAGGAAAACAAATGAGATTGGAATTTAAAATTATATCTGGCTTTGTGGGCCCACCAAGCCTCAATAATAACACCAACAAGAGAAACTCTTTTCTCATTGGTATTCAGAGCCGAAGTAGTTCTCCCACTTGAGGTTGAAATACCCAGTCTCTGCATCTCATTACAAGGGATCCTGGATGAAGAAGCTTACAGGGAGGCACGCCTCTCCCAACTAGAAATCCTAGATGAGGCCAGTTTAAATGTCGAACAATGACATAGAGCCTATGTTGACTGAATGTGCCGGTAGTATAACAAAAAGGTCTATGAGTGAGAAATATATGAAGGAGATCTAGTTCTAAGACTAGACATCTGGATCGATAAGAAAACCGGCAAAGGAAGAAAGTTCTGGCCCAAATGGTTGGGCCCATACCGAGTCATGAAGGACTATGGAAATGGTGTGTATATCTTGTGTAAACTGAAAGGTGAGGAATTTGGTTAAACTGTCAATTCCTGGCACCTCAAGCGGTTTTACGCATAAAATGTCAAAATCATTGCTAGTACATTATAGCTACCTACATTGCATTAGTCTTTTAGTTGTTTCATTCTGTCCATTTCGTAAAAATGATAGTTCAGGAGCTTACTCTTAAAAAAAATGTTACAAATTTTTAGAGATATTGGAAAAAATATTCATATCATATCTCTTCAAACATCATCAAATATTTTCAAATCTTCTCATCAATTTGATAGACAAATATTGACAGAAATAATACCAAGACCTGTATACTTGGCTTTTTTCTTTCTTTCTACTAGGTAAAGTTGTGCTTGCCTACGGTCTGTTCTGGAAGCTTCTTGGTGTCACATCTATCCCTCTTAAAATCTCTTGGAATGAAAGGATATCCTAAAGTCTTAGATCAGAAATGTCAAATTAAATCAAAAGCACCAAGCAAACAAAATATTTTATTTTACACATTTCTTTGTCCCATCAACCTTCGGTCATAAGCCCACATCTCTTACTGGTGATGTGAGGTTGGGCAAGGAAAGAAGTGCCTTTACTCGCATGTATCTTGCCTTTGGTGAAAAAACCCATGATTCTTACTAGTAGCGTGAGGCAGGGTGTGGGGGGTCCAATCACACAAACTAACAAATCTTGGTATGCTAAAAACACAAGTCAAATTATGTTAAAGAGAAAGTAAATATCCAAACATCCAAATTCCAAAGAGATCAATTCCTCAAAACTAGATTTTGTTAACCAGGTTGCCATTTATGAATCTAAGTCTAGATAAACTGAAAAGTAAGTGGCCTTATAAGCTTGGTAGTAGTTTTGAGTAGGGTGGGTGTGTAGGTCCAAATTTGGTTCTTGTTCTTGGTTTGTCTGTCTCTCATCATTCCATTCAATCAAACTCATACAACTTGTGCCCTTCCTAATTCTTAGTGCTGACCCCTCGCGTCTTACTAGTTGCGTGGATTTGGGATTGGGACAAGTTCATCTCTTTATCACTATGAATTCATCACATTTTTCCAATATAAGAAGGAATTACAAATGTTTCCCAAAGAGTTCAAAAGTTCAGTACTACCATATGTTAGTATCATCTCATATCAGCATGGCAAAAAACATATAAAGTAAAACATTCTATTTACTATCATTTGTTGTCCATTGCATACATTCTAGAAACATGAAAAACAAATATTCTAAAAACATCTAAAAACACATTTAGAAAATGAGTCACAAAATTCAAGATACAAAGAGTTTAGATCCAAATATATATATATATATATATAATCAGATTTCTTGTACAATGCCATCATACACTAGGCATGGTCAAAATGCTCAATGAGCCCGGAAAATACAAAAATACTCGTATAAAAAACCTAACAAAGGTCACTACAAAAAGAGCCAAGTGGCTTCTCAATCCCTATGGTATCCCTCAGAAGGCACACGATCAGGTCTAGGACTCCGGCTATGCCGACACTCTGAGTGCACTAAGGGCTCACGGTCCCGAACGGTAGCTGTAGTCTCGCTATGAGAGCGTCTCCTCCTCATCAGACACTCTGCAATCCTATACCTGACTAACTCAGTATGGAGGGAGGTCACCATCTTGACCACATGCCAGATAGGGGAAAAAACATCGGTATGCAGACCGACTACTGAATGCTCCCCTGCATCCATGGATAGCTCAACACGAGTCTTCTCCGTGGGGAGCATTAGGGTATCAGTACATACCCGGTGAATCAAGTCTCACCACTCATCAATAGTCTCTGTAAGCAAAGGAGAAAACAAATTATAAAATTATCAAAAGGTGAAACCAAGGATGAACAAAAAGAGAGATAGAAATTAAGTCATTCCTAGCTAAAAACAAATATCAAAAGAAGAGTGACAACTCACTCAGTTCTCCGGGCCTCCAAGAAGGATCTCTAGGATCCGCGCCTGCCACGGATGCTGCCGCTAACTGATGTCCTCCTCCTACATCTGGGACAACATGGCATCCTACCACGGACTCATCCTCTCCACCTAGGTCCTAAGAAAGTAACTCCTCTAAGACTAGAGTCACCCTCTCCGCGCTCTACTCTTCCCTCTCATCCTGTAGGATCTCCTGAGTGTCATGCCACTCGGGATCGCTATCCTCTTTCCCACCCAACTCACTAATCTCCATGTCCTCGATCTCCTCCTCCGTATCTCCCCCTGTGAAATCCTTAGACTTGGATTCTATATCAATGGGGTCATCACTGCTATGGGCAGGACCAGCGAAAAATATGAAGTAAAGGTGCCTGAGGAGCATTGGCTCTCTCTCAAGTGTGTACCACCTTCTTGGCTGCAATAGGGACATGATGAGTAACAACAGTCCAACCTCAGCCTCTAGGACCTCCCCTAGCCTCCCGAATTGATCTGAACACTGGCACCACTGGGGGAAGCATGTCAATGTAAGCAAAGGTGAATTGCTGAGGCACTCGATCAAAGGGGTGTGTCTCTACCTTCCCCGTCCTGTCCACAAGCTATCCTGTAGTAGAGCAGGAAATCAAAGTAAAGGTCTCCTCGACCCACAACCCCGCCATGGCATGATAAGGTGTGGCCTCCATATCCTCAGTAGTTAGGGAAGCAACTAGCTGGTGGGGTGCTCTAAGCACCATCATCTCTACCCATCTAGCTGCCCTCATGGCCCTGGGATCCTCCACCTCTACGCCCCTCCCATAAGGGATAATGTGCTCATAGACCTAGCTCATAACTAAGGTCAGATGGCTCAGTGACTGTCCCTGTAATCGAACCACCTTGTACAAGTCGTGATAGGTGGTTCCAAGTATATTGGCTCCCCAGGCATAAATCTGACCATGTGCCTCAATCTGTGCGATGATGGGGGCCCAACAGTAGAGTAAAGTATCTCCTCCCTTGTCCCCGATAAATCTCAAAGCAAGGATGCCCATAATGGCCTGACAGATCAGAGGGATGGGCAAGCCAGGAATAGAACAGACCTTCACCCCCTTCTTCGAACCAGTGGAGATAACTGCATCTCCCATATAGGTGGCCCACTGAGTCACCTGAGCTCTAGATATTGTTGTATCAAATGAAAGTCTCCTCCCAATAATCGAGACTCCAAAAATGTAGTAGACATCCTCTAGGGTGATAGTCACTCACCCCTAACACCTGGAAATAGGAAGGTGTTCCGATTTACATCCTAGTAAGAAAATAAGTCACATAGTATGTGACTAGCAGGTGCAATGTGGGGGACCCGTGCGATCCTCAATATACCTGCCCTCTGAAGAGTATACTGCTCATCTTGAGAGAGAGCATCTAACACTGCTGGAAGCCAATCACTCTCCCTCTCTCGGCTCCATCTAATGTACTCTTCTTTCTTCTGCAAAACACCCAAAAACACGCAAAAAGAAGAAAGTTAGTGCCAAGATTACATTGGAAAAATCATTAAAGCAAGTAAGAATACTAAAAATACAAAAATAAACTCAAAAATAGTGTTGTTTTAACACTCTATAGAGGACTACCGCCCTGAGCAAGGTGGTGGTTCTGTAACCGCCACCTTAAAAGGTGGTGGTCCTGTAACCACCGCCCTACTCAGGGCAGTGGTCCTGTCCCATGACTACAAATGGGTCGCATGCCCTAAAAATGCTTAAAAATGCAAAATTTGACCATTTTAGCTAAAACAAAAGCCTACCCATTAGGCATCCCCCCTAAGAGACACATTTAAAACTAACATTTCTAAAAATAACCCCCCCATGACAAAGATTTCATCATTTTAACATTTTGGGTGCAAAAACGTTAAATCAAGAAGAACTAACCTGGGATCTCGCGGGTCGAGGTTCTTCTCGCAGAGGCATGATCTCTATCTCGATACGAACGTTTCGACTATACTCTCATTGAAAACCGTCACCGTGGGTCCAAGAGCTCAAAAACTATCAAATCAACATGTGAAAATGAATAGGAAAATTATCCCGTTATATATATATATATATAGTGTTTTGACTCATTTTGAATGCCCCTTTCGTAGGTTTAGAGCGCCGACAGAGGTAAGTTCTCATCCCCGTGCAAATGGTAAGTCCTCATTTCATACTAATTTAGTATTTACTTTTTGATTTATTTTATCTATCTACACTTGAGTCCTCTTTCCATTTTGCAGGTAGCGGGAACTTGGATGGCGACATTTCGACACATGGGCATGTCAGGTATAATTTCTAGCTTCCCATTTTTGGGACTGCCATACTTGGACCCACCGATTTACGCCTCGTTATGGTTAAAATGCTTCTCTGAGGGGGCAATATGTACGTACCCAAAATTGTAGGGTACTGTACCGCTGAAACGATGTTACACATGCCCCAATGATGATATAGGTCACCTCACAAGGTGTTTAGATCCAGAGAAGCTCACAAAGTATATGTTAGCATCCCAAATGCTTTATCCAAGTTCCTTGTGTTTTTTTTATTCCTCTTCCTTTCTTTTCTAAGCTTTTTGTCCTTCAGTGACGAAACCACCACCTTGACAGGGCGGCAGTCTTGTGACTGCCACCCTGCTCAAGGCGGTAGTCCTTCACACATTTTCTAGCACGTTCTTTCGATCGTGACTTGTGTAATTTTTTAACTTTTACTAGCTTTTCTCAACCACCTTAGCTCATATTAATGTTTTATGTTCCCTCAAATAGTGTTTCTTCATTGTTTAATGGTAAAAGAGTTCTAATAGGAATTACCTTTAGGTGAATGTGAAATCTATAAATAGCCAGTTTGTTTTCAAGTAAATGGCCCCTCAACTTTTTATTTCCATTGTTTAGTCTTTCAATTTCTTGTTTAGAACTCATTTTTGTTTTCATGTTTGCATCCATGCTAGTTTTCCTTTGCCATTAGAAGCCATTCGATCTTATTGCTTCAGTCTTGTTCATTGATGTTCATACAAATTAGTTTAGAGCAGAGTAGTGTCATTTATAAATTGAATCCATTAGAGTTGCAGGTTTTGTTCTTCACAAAAGTTAGATTCTAGAATCTCTCGATACACTTGTGTTGTATTCCCGCAATAAAACCCACTAGGAATTACATATGCCAAGCTCTGTTACTTGCACTATCCCTCTCCTACTCACATTTTATTCGGTCTATATCCAAAGCTGCCATTGTTCCAAATACCTTTTTCTATTGATGCTAGCATATACACACTCTTCTAGATTCACGTGAACACGAAGGAACGAGGAGATCACTCTGAGGGGACAAAATCATACACTACTGGATTCGCCACTGTTATGTAAATTCCAAGTTTTATCTATCAAAGTTCTAGTTAAAACATATCAAATAGAGTAGTGAAATATTTCATTTCAGTTAAGTTTCATTTTCAATATTGCCAAGGAAGCTGTGGGGATTGATAGTTTCTGAGAAACTATGATTCATTCCTCACTTCTGAGGTAGGATCGAGAATCTTTTAATTAAGTTAATCAACTATCTAGTTATTTAGGATAAACTCACAACTGCACAGGCAAGTAGCTACACCGGGCTACCTTTCTTGTTTTAATTTTGTTATTAGATTAGTTGCTCTTTCAATTCTATTCAAAATTCTATCAAAAATACAAAAATAGAGGAATATATATATGTTGTAGATATATCTTGCATAATTAATTTATTTTCATTTCAGTTAGGCTTATATTGATCTTGTATGACAATCACGGGACCTAGAGAGCCCAGGGAATACGTTTTTGAGCCAATCATGCCTCAACCCAATCTTTTTGTAGCATTAACTGACATAGATCAAAATCTCAGAATTCAAGTCTTCCGAGCAACAACAGACCTACAAGAAATCAGCGCACAACTAAGAGTATTAAACATAGAAGACAACAAAGCACACACATTCTGGTCAAATCAGCCAAATTATAGACTGCCTTGATAGATATCCGTATGACTGTAGAAGGACCTGAAAGAGAGCAAACATTCGGTTGTGATCCACTAGTCCCACAGCCAGATGCAAGAGACCTCCTCATTGATATAGACACTAGCTTACGTATCCAAGTTGCCAGAACACCTGTTAGGTACTCTGAGAAAATCATGCAACTTCTAGTTCTAAACGTAGAGGACGAAAAGGCATATGACTACTGGATACTTGGAATCAAGGGTTGACTCTTCATATGACCATAGGAGGTCCACAACAACCACGAACTTACAGTTGTGATCCACATGTGCCACAACCCAACGGGCCTACAAATCAATCCAACGTTGACGCTGATTTGCAAACATTAGTATTTAGGTCCTCTCTACTGCCACCAGATATTATCACACAAATCTCATTATTAAACATAACATCTAATCAAGGTAAGGATTTCTAAACTAAACTAGAGAGTTGTCCATAAAACCCCAGAGAATCCACTACACATTTTACCAACATTTTCATGACCTTGTCAGGGAATATATACGAAGCACCCACATGTCATCTTCCACATATTCCACAACCCATAGATCAGATCATGGCAGAGCTTTATATTGATTGGAGCCTTTAAGAAACTATCCTCGCCGAACGATATATCAAACTGGTTCAGATTAGGAGGGCCTTCTTTTCCTTAGATTCGCAGATCTCGCTATTGCATGTTGAAGACATAAGATTACCTAACTAGCTTATTTGCATCCCGCGTGTATTCCATCCCCACCGGCTATCTTGGCATGACCTTGGGAGTTCGGGTGTGAGGAAGAGTTACTTGTAGATTCTCATGCTCGCATGTCACTTTTCCATTGTACAGTTCCCTAAAAAGAAGAGACCATCGAGGAAAGGAGAGTGCCTCCTTAGGGGAGTAAAGGCCCTCGATCTACTCCCCTGAGTTGTAATGATTCTTAGATCCCTTGTGCTCATTCCTTCTGGAAGGAATGACACCCATTTGGCCTTTTTATCTCTTTCTAGGTTGATTTTTGGCCTCCCCGTAAGGGGGTTCGTATATCCCCCAACTATAGCATACTCTCCTATATGTCACTAGTTGATTGCTGAATTCACTGATAAATTGAAAAATAGATAATATCATACAAAACCCTAAAAACCATCAAATTCTGAAAATAAAAATATGTAAATGGGTAGTCGGAATGGCCTTGACAGTCACCCAATTGAGTGAACTTATGATTCGGGTGTTGCACTACATTTCAGACATCATGTAGTTCTGCATGTGTGTGTGAATAATCATTATGTGGGTAGCTCTCGTGCAAGATGCACCGAATAACGAGCAATAGATAAATGTGGCAATGTAAGTAAATCCATGTATGGAAAAATGAACTTCCCCCTTATGAAGAGTATATGATTCCTTTTCTTGAATTTTTTAATTAACCGCTAAAAGTATGACTACCAAGAAAACAAGATGCCCAAAAGATAAAACATGCCCAAAATGGGCAAGTAAGATACAAAGAGGTCAGGGGCACCCAGAGGGGATGAGGGTGCATGGGTGCTGACATCTTGGCTGGGCGCTGGTGTCTGGAGAAAAGAAAGATAAAGTGGTAAAAATTTAGACTGGGTAGTGAGGTATGCAACACCACAGAGAAATCAAACAAGAAAAAAAAGACAAAGATTGATGTTAATTACTACTTTTCTTGCTTAAGAATCATATGAATAGTGGTATGTGTCAGGACCTAGAATTGTACCCAAGTGTGTGATTTAGTGTGTGTGTGTGTGTGTGTGTATATATATGTATATATATATATATATATATATATGTGTGTGTGTGTGTGTGTGTGTATATATGTGTGTGTGTGTGTATATATATATATATATATAGCAGGGACTTTCCCTTCACCGCCTTCATGCACCTTCCTAATAATAAGTGTTCCTACAATATTTAGTGTAAGATATTTATTTTACATGTATTTGTTTACTTACTTAGAGCTTTCCTATGCTCATGGAATATTTTTTTAGGTGTATCAGTTATGTTGAGTTAGCTTATCAGTTGTGTTGAATTATCTTATTGGTTGTGGGGAGTCAAATCTACTTCTAATATTAGTTAGTGAGAGTTGTTCGCCACTGATATGTGAGGAGGTTACACTTTCACCTCCTATATGTATATACTTGCATCAATCTATCCTATGGAGAATATGGAACATTTGAGTTGACTTGGAGCCATTCTTTCCATGTTATTTCTTGACCATATTGCATCTTATTGTTATTCATGTTGATTTATACAATTAATCATCCTTTTTTTTCATCAGAGATCTGAAAAAATATAATATTAATTTATTACTGATAAAAGAGAAATCTTTGTAGTATTTCTATTGTGGCAACCATTTCTAAGTAGGAAAATGATTATGGAAATGTGTTTGGGCCATTTCTTGTTACATTGAATCTTCCAAAGGCATTTTTTGGGGTTTTCTATTTCATTTCACTCAGAAATTAGACCTATGGCATCCTCTGTTTCACTATCTAGATCTACATTTGGAGGAGCGTTTTTTCTATGTGAAGGGCATTTTTGCACTTGAAGCCACGTTTTTGTAGTCTGGAGGGGTTTTTTTACTATGTGAAGGGCAATTTTGTTATTTAGATCCATTCTTTCCTTTTGATTTATTGATCATATTACATCTTATTTTTAGTTATTTCAATTTCTACAATTAATCGTGGATTTGTTTTTCAACAGAGATCCAGAAACTCTAGTAGTAATAGAGTGAATTTTTTGTACAACTTGTGTCAATAATATATTTAAGCTATAAATACATAAAATATTTCATCATTTGATCCCACTTTAATCTTAATTTAGCTTACTTCATGTGTGTCCTTTACCCTTGCATACATGTGCATTTCTTGTTTATAGCTCTTTTGTGTGTGTGCCAAGATACCATGATTTTATCTACTTTTGGATCTTACTTGAACACCACTCCATCTCAGCTTTGTTATTTTTATCCTTGTTCTGGAAAATTGGAAAGTCCTAAACTACATGTTCCCATGCACAAACTTTTGCGCGTCAACCCTCCTGCGTGTTTCCCACCCCTTCGCGTACCCCTTGTGCGCGGTCTCTAAATTCCACTAATGGTTATTACTTAGGCATTTTCTCTGATAAAAAATCATCATGTCATTGTGGTTTTGTTGACGATATGTATCCATTCATTAAACTAGAAGACATTTAGTTTTTTATTACATTTGAAATTCAGATTTTAATTCTTTAAAATTGTATTGTCTCTAGAGAGACAAAAATGAAAATTTGTCTTATCTATAGAGAAAAAATATGATATTATCTCTAGAGATAAAAAAGATAATATCTCTCAATAGAAAAAATATATATTAATCTATATTGTCTCTTAAGAGACAATAATTAGAGACAATGTTAGAGACACTTGCTTTGAGACATTATTTGAGACAAAATACAACTTTTTATTATCTCAATTCGAGATGTTTTGGTCAATTATTGTCTATAATATTGTCTCAAATCACCCCTTGTAGTAATTAGTCCTTTTCGTCACAAAATCAGACGGTCATGCGCTTCCAAAAATAAGATCCAACAGTATATGTCTTCATTATAACCCTAAATTTTTTAAAACATTGTGGATTCCTTATGAAAAGCCCTTTGAAATCCATATGTATTTTATTTCCCACTATAGTTTCATCTATCTGTTTGATTACTGTCGAAGATGCCATGTAAGACCAAAAAACTTGTAAATAAACCATCAAAATCTTGAGAACAAACAAGAAAGAATATTAAAATGAAAATTTTGTCAGATGCATTGTTAAGTTTAAATGTTGTATGATCATGAATGACCAAGATTGAGTATCTCAAGGATGGTGAATATCATAAAATAGTTCATGAGGTAAATCATCACCAATAAAACATGTAAGTGTTTTCAATGGTAATGAGTGTACTATTTTTTGTTGATGGGTGATCTCAAAGCATTCCGTTTTCTCCATTAAAGGATTGTGTGGTATCATAAAACATGAAATAGAAAAGGGGACAATGTTGTATCCTAGAATAGGAAATAGAAAATAGTTCTATTGCATTTTCATCCATCAATGAAAATTCTCAAAGGGTCAACTTTTCTCATTATTGATTTCCAAAGAATTTTTTTTGTAGTATCATGCAATGGGATAGATAAAATATTTAAATTTGTTTCATATTCAAATTTTGGTGCTAATTTATTGTCTCTAACAAGGTTTTGCACAACATGGTATGGCCTTTTGATTATAAATTCATATAACCTCTATACATAAATGCAATTCACTAAATTCAAAATAAATTTTTTTTTTTGTGACAAATCTATGCCATTTGTTGGTTCAGAAAATATTAAAAAAGTGGCAAATCTAATGTGTCAAATACCCCAAACTAGAATCCTCTGATACATAATCTAAGATAAATTGGCCATCATGAATTGATAAAAATAGATAACACCCCATAATATAATCCTTCGATGTAGAATCTTTGATGAATTGGTCATCATGAGTTGTAAGGTGATTGAAATAGCAATATAAAATTCAATATATTGATAAAAGGTTCTTCCAAACCATTTTACAACCAATAGTCCCACCATCATGGCTACTTGGAATTTTGGAGTCACCAGAATACCTAATTTATCTTTCAGCACAAACGTTGTCCTTGAGCATCACTTGCTAAAAATTAAATCTTTAGAAATTTTTTGCACCTAATATAAATTTTGGTGATAAAATAACTTACTCTTGCAGAATCTCTCCCCAAGCCCCAAAAAACTCACTTTTCAAAATTGCAATAGTGATTTTCATCACATGAGTGCATAAAAAGTGTCATTTTCACCAAAACAGGAGAATTAATGAGAAGACAACTAAGAAGAGAGATTTTCTTTCCACTAAAAGTTAAAACATCCACATGAACTTTAGGGAAAATTTTAGTGGCAATTTTTCATATACTCGTGAATATTGGGGATTTTTGAAATTGGGAAGGGAAAATTTTCAGCTGTCAACTGCCTCGTAGTTCACTTAAAATTTCATATGTCAAGTCATTTATCTGGGTCAATTCACCTACTGTTTATAGTTAAAAATAAATTTATGCATGTATATCGCCAACGTTTCTAATCAAAATGTGCAAGTATTCACTGAGGTATAATACATAGCCTGGGGGGTTGGAAAAATGACCAATGGATTCCATCCAATGCGCAAGTGATGGCCGTCTCACTAGCAAACCAAAAAACTGAAATGGATTCCAATTTAATACAAATGGCCAACCTAGGTTGGACGACCATCCATTATCGGTCATCCAACAGGGGTCAAATGGCAGAAAATGGACCTGGGTTGGATGGTTGTCCATTGTCTGTCATCCAACCCTAGATTTCAACTAGGGTTATATGATAGACAATGGACCTGGGTTCAATGGAAGAAAACAGACATTCGTCGAACCCTGGTTGAATGGCCATCCATTTTCTGTCATCTAACCTAGGTTAGACGACTGTCCATTTTTTGTCATGTAACCCAGGTTGGATGACACACAATGGATGATCGTCCAACCAGGGAAGGATGACATATGTCGACAATCATTCTCTATGTGATTTAGGCTATCCTTTTGTGAAGGGATATTTTATTCCTAGCATAGTTATGGCAATTTGATATTCTGACACGCATGTACTTTGAATTTTATATATATATATATATATATATATATTCTATGGAGATTATTTTCTTTTTCTACTTTTTTTTCAAATGTATCAAATCTCTTTTTCTTTAATTATCGGTGAAATGTTGTCATCTAACCTAGGTTAGATGAAAGATAATGTATGGCCATCCAACCCAGGTTAGACAGACATCCATTGTCTGTTGTCTAACCTAGGTTGGACGACAAACAATGGAAAGTCGTCCAACCCACATTGTACAATCATCCTTTATCTTCCGTTCAACCTGGGTTAGATGGAAGACAATGGACATCCATCCAATACATGTTAGAAAATCGTCCAACTATATGAATTCAAGAAAATTGTGACCTTCCAAATCACCTTTTCCACAAAACGGTTTTTTCAAAAATTCGCCATTGATTCAAAAGTCAATTTTGGAGATTTTCCCACCCATTCTAAACTAATTTTTCAAAGGGGGTTCTTAAAATGAACCCTGATGAACTTTCACCATCTTCTCTAGTTAAAAGGTCAAATAAGATATATCCTTAGGGATTGTTATGTCATGTAATGTTGAACATGATAATTATATGAGTATATAGAAACAATATAAATACTAATAACTATAGAAAGTTAAAATTACTTACCGTAAAACATCGGGTACTGATGTTGAGTGTCTCTTGAGTCGAAAAACTGTTGAGGGCACTGATACAAGATGGCTAATTATGGAAACCATATAAATTGGTGGAAAAAACTAAATTTTTCTCAATTGTTGAAGGCTGGAAATTATTTTAAGAAGTGGCAATTACATAGATAATATTTAAAACATGGGTGCATTTATTTCTACTCCTTAAGAAATGTGTTCATGTTCAAGGCCTAAATACAAGGTCAAGTGTTGAAACGAAGGGCACGTCACTATCAATGAAAGAAGGGGCATTGAATGGCTTATAACATGAGACATTGTTGACTTGGAGATAATATTATAATGGTGGTAAGACCCTCACAATAATTTATGGTTAAAAAATTTTTCTTACAAATTTCTACAAGAATCAAGTGGATTCATAAGGTTTTGTACCATTTTCCTAATGTCTTTTCCTCTATTTTGGTGCCTTGAAACACCAATTGCACTCATGTGAGTGTTTCAACCTAGATTACGATGACAAAGTGGAACAAAATAACAATTGATATTTGGTTTGGAGTATTCTAATTTGTAGTGTGGGACATGTTGGTATTTAATTCTCACCATTTTATTTCAAGAGTTCCATTCCCATATTTTCCTTATTTGATAACTTAAACATTGACTTGATTGAAACCATTCATGTTGAAAGTAAAATACAATAGTCCTTATTTTATGGAAGTCACAATGTTTTTGCCACTAGACATGCCCTAACACATGCCATCAACTCTTTATCAAGTCTGGATCATTGTATCTTCTACAAATATTAATCACCATCTTGTTGTTCTATGTTCGGAATGAACATATGGCTTTCAACTTTCCATTTAAGTAATTTTATGTTCTTTTTTTCTTTATCATGTTAAATCCAAAATTATTTAATTTCCACATGTTCATTTTCAACTTTTCATTCATGTCCTCATGAAACATCTAAAAAATAATGTTGTCCAATAAAAAAATATTGAATTTTCAACTTCGCTCAAAAACTATTATCTATTTATCGCTGATATCATTAGCCGATGTCTAGGTTCTATTATTAATGATTTTTTTGTACATCACTTGTTATTTGCATTTACTAAAGCTCACAACTAAAAACTGGGGGCTATATAGTGAGCTACAAGAGGAAAACATCGTCGTTGGGTTTTGTTGGTGCTCAGAAATGTGCCCTCGATGTGATCGTGATGGATCAGAAATTTTGAGGAAAAAATGGGAACCATCTCTAAGTTGTGGGACCTTACGTGTGGAGACGAACCTTTGGAGAAGGCCAGTTCCTCTACCTACTTCTAACACTACTGCTAATCCTATTGCAGAAATAAAATCCTAAAATAAGTGATTCCAAGGGACTAGGGATTGAAGGATGTGCAAAAAGGGGAAATTCTTAGCTAAGGAAGGTTATAGTACCAGGGAAAGGTTCGATCTTTGTCCACGTGGGAGAAGGAAACAAAGAAGGTGTGGGATAATAGGGTGGATGGCGCATGCCACAGATCAACATGCAGGCTCGACCTTCCAGTGTGCACAACACATGAATGTGGGGACTACAAGCAGAGGATATGCACAACATGCTAGAAAATGTAAATAGAGAGGCAAGATGCAATGAAAATGAGAAAGGGAAGACAAGAGTTCCACAAAACATGATTGTATTGCTTAAGGGATGCAGAGTCAGTTACATTCATGGAAGGAGGTGAGAATACATTGTATAGACCACGTCAAGGTCTGAAACCCATGAGAAGTTAGCCACCATTTTGGCATGGTGTCATTACAAACAAAGAGGGATCCTTTCTACAAATAAGAACTCTACTATTTATATAAGAAGGAGAGAAGAGAAGGAGAAAGAGAGGGAAAATTGAATTAAAATCTTCAACCACCAGAAGCAAGTGCTAAATGCCTACAAAATTGCCTTTTGAGCTATCAGATGTGCTTCCCCATATCTGTTTGGTGTGTAGAAGAAGGAATAAGGAAAGATCTAATTAAATATGGTGGTTAAGGTCGATATGAGGTGTGCATTGATGATTTGAGAGACTTTTCCCTATTTTCCATCTACCAAATCCCACCTAAATCTAATTTTGAAAAATCCAACGTGTAGCCCACATCAACAGCTATCGATTGAGACTAGGAACATGCTTATCAGACATATGTAGAAAAATATATGGCTTTCGACTATTTTCAAATTCATTTGCACACGTTAAGAATGAGGATGGCATGGATTGGCTGAAAGTTCGGCCAAGTATTTTTTCATTTTTGGCACGCTCTGGTTTGTTACGTGTAGTACACTCAAGATGATATAATAACGTGGCACAATGACTAACATAAGGCGTGAAAGGAAGAGGTACGAGAATGCAGAAGAAGGAACGTGAAGGTAATGTGCGTAGAATAAAATGATGGATACTATATGAGACAAGTATGAAACAGGGCACAGCAGACAACTATTGGAAGTATCACGTGGGGACAAAAGAGAAAGGGCACGATCATTCAACAGTGGAAATCACAAAAAAGGA
The DNA here is from genome assembly GCA_019776745.2 of Taxus chinensis. Taxonomy (NCBI): domain Eukaryota; kingdom Viridiplantae; phylum Streptophyta; class Pinopsida; order Cupressales; family Taxaceae; genus Taxus; species Taxus chinensis. The sequence continues at coordinate 685,652,927 of CM034146.1, forward strand.
TGCACGAGGAAATAAATAATTACAAGGCATACAAGTGTGAAGTTATACAGAGGTATTAGCTGATTTTGAATGGAAGTCAACAGGTACGCATGAAAAGAGTGTTCGGTACAATGGGAATGAAAGTGAGTGCGTAGGAGAAAGGCATAATAGAAATGGAAGAAGAAAATGAAAGGAGAAAGAAGGGAGGAGGGGAACATAAGCAGAAGGAATAAATGTGTATGGGGAACGTGGAAGAAATGCAACCAAAAAAAATTGTACCAAGGGAGAAAGCTTGAGTGCACGTAATCTGATGAAACATCAGGGTCAAGATATAATATAAGTTGTCCAAATAACTTGGGGAGTTAATTGGGAAAACATTTTGGAAAATTTCAGGGGCCATCTCCTTACTAGATGAAGAGACCAGTAGCCTTATAATCATCCATTGGGCATGGATTTTGGTGTCAAACAATTTGATATGCAACTTGAAGAACACCCTTGGAATCATTGAAGCACCATTTGAACTCTGAACTGAAATGCTGATCTCATATGAAGATGTTCTGATTTGGATTCTGAGAGTTGAAATTTGTGCACAGACTATTGTAACTACCTCTTTCTGAAAACTAAACTATTATCCTAGGAAGCAACAAAAGGATTGTGTGCAAGAGCGCATAATAGAAAGGAAACAATGCCAAAGGGAACACGCAAAGAAAAAAGACTATGTACAACCTAAAAATCATACATTTCCTAAAGGGGAACATGTAGATTGTGTTTGAGCACTTGTTATTACTAAAATCAAACCTAAAATAACCTAAAATAACCTAAGGAAAAGGGATCTCAAGTAAAACCTGCAACAAGTAGTGAGAAATAGCTACCTTTTTCTCACAAATTGTGACCACGCAATTGATTTCGCCTTGAACATGATTAGAAAAAAGAGTGAAAAACCTTATTGTTGATGGTATTTCACTCTCCTCAAAGTATCAACAACAAATAGAATGAACACTTCCTTTAGTTCTGCATCTGAATCAAGGAGGTGTTGCTGCTGACCTTTGACGTGCTGAAGCTCAACCTCATGCTCTGAAATGAGCATAGGTGATGGTAACTCTATCTTTAGCTCTATGCTAGCCAGATATCTGATTACGAATTGTCTGATCATTGTGTTTTACCCATTTCTTTGAAGCTCAACCCCACAGATGGGAACATCTTGCATATTTTCCTCTTGAATTTGGTTGTGTACAGTCTGAGTTGCACACGTTTATTCCTCTATAAGAAAATCGGTCTCCTTCAGAATAACACCCTCTAAACCAACTAATCTTCTTCTGAAACATGCACCCTGATGATCTTATCATCCCAATCGGAGTCACACCATTCTTCAACTATTCTACAATCATCAAACATGATGACGTTGGATGGGGTTGTCACATAAGTAAGGGGATGTTCATTTATGGTACAGTTAGATAGAGGGGACTTGAAAGAAGATAGGAGGATGGGCATGGAAGGAACAAAAGGCATGCACATTGAAGGAATGGAGGTGCATGAAAAATGAATGGATACGTGCACGGAAGGAGGAGGGGAATTATTAATGGGGAAAATGCGCAGCAAGCTAGGAACATGGGCAACAGGATGAGAAGAAGTAGGTTGACATAGAAGAATGGGAAGGATGTAAGATGGTATTGCAGGGTTGACCCATTGATAGGGTTTCCCAACACTATATTTTTGAGCCTCCATTAACTCCGCTCACTCTGAAATATGGGGCAACATCTCAGTGATGAAGTGTAGCTTCTACTGAGTGTTAAACCAGCTTGGTATAGGGCTTACCCATGGACCAAGGACCTTGAAACATACTTTAGCTGAATTTACAAAGCACTTGACTCTGAGTTACATCATGTCCATCTCCATCTTTTTAACTTGTTCCTTAAAATCAACATCTTCCATGGAGTCACCACCATCATCTGCATAAACCTATTCTTCATAAACATTTTGGTTAGAAAAATAACCATATGAGTTAGTAGGAGGTGGGTTATATGCATATTTAGGATAATGGGGCTCATAAAACTAATTTGGAGGAGGATTTTCAAACTGTGGTGATGGAGGGAAATGAATCTACTGTTGGGAGTGAGAATTCTAGGAGGGGAAAGAAGTCATGGTTGCACGAATTCAAAAGAGGAAGGTAGAACGATGGAAAAGGAGAAATGAATGAAAGGAAGAGGGAAGACTAGTCTTTAAATGAGATAATGGTTGTGTTTGAATCAATGGAGTCATAAGATGTGTTACAAGATGCCACTAAAGGATAAAATTCAACAAGAACACACCAAACTTGTTGAGATGAAGATGTATATCTCTTCAAACTTTTCCCACCAGGCATGCCAGAAAATGTTGGTGCTCATAAATGTGCCCTTGATGTGATCATGATGGATCATGAATTCCGAGGCAATAATGGGAACCGTCTCTAGGTTGTGGGACCCTATGTGTGGAGATGGACCTCTGGAGAACGCCGGTTCCTGTACCTACTTCTAATGCTACTACTACTCCTAATGCAAAAATAAAATCCCAAACTAAGTGATGCTGAGGGACTAGGGATAAAGTGATGTGTGGAAAGGGGAAATTATAAGCTATGGAAGGTGATAGCGCTAGGCAAAGGGTCGATATATCTCCATGTGGGTGAAGGAAACAGAGAGGGTACAGGAGAAGTGGAAGGATGGCGCGCACCACATATCAACACGCATGCTCAACCTTCTAACACACACAACACATGAACATGGGGACTGCAAGCAGAGGATGCTACAAATATATTGTGACATTATTAATAAATTGTAATATTATTAATAATGAGTTAATACAACTCATATTAATAATATAGTTAATAGTTGTGTGTGAGTGAAGTTGTTGAATAAACAACTCATGTAGCTATTTTGGTGTATGAGATAATAAAGGGATGTGAGAGATATCCTAGGGATAAGTTTGAGTGATTCATGGAGAGAGATATGAGGGATTGAAGATGAGTGTTGAATCCACCATTGTAGGCAGATCAAACACTATATATGTAACCTATATCAATTTCAATTACATCTCTAAATGAATTTCAATTTCTATATTATTATCATTCGGTGTTTTATTATTGTCGGAGTTTTTATCAGTGGTATCAGAGCGAGGTCAACCATTAGCCATGTGAAGTCATGAATGCTAGTATCTTCAATGGTGACAATGAATTGGATTATTTCTTGCATCGGTGAGGATGCAAAGATCCTCTCGGCGTTGTTCATGTGAGTAGCATTAGAAGAAATCTCTCATTGTAAAGCTGCATTGAGACATCCATGCATTCATTTCTGGATACTTGATATTTCAAGATCATATCATTGGATACGTTCAGAATAATTGACATTATGTGGTTTGCTCATCGCTTCAGAGTTTATTTTACTCACATAGCTGCATATTCATCCTACGTTGGAGCTTATTGGTGTTTTTAGCATCCACCATAGCTATTCTCCAAACGCATATTGCCTAGCTCAACATGTGCATCCACGTAGTTGTTTTGACTCACAGTGTTGAGTTTCCACTACAAGATCTCAATGTAATTGGTCATTGCAACAAGTGTTTTCACCATTCATATACTGCTGATCAATCAGTGAAATCCTCCAAACATAGCTAGATCAACGTGTGACTGTACCTGTTCAATTTCCTGAGGATGCTCAGCTAAGTGACATTCCTAATCTATCTGTACGATTAAAAGATTCAAAGGATGCGCATGGGTCCATACAATTAATACCAGGAGAGCTTGTTAAGGTGTCTAGCCATATGCAGAATCGTGCATATCTGATTAGTTGGATCAAACACATACCTTAATGAACGTGCTCCAGTAGATTCAAGGCACACGCAACTATGCAATTATTATCTAGCCTGTGTTGGCTATCTGAATCCTTGTCTAATCCACCAGGAAACTGTGGGCATCCTTTGCCTGCATTATATTTGGTTGACCATCGTGATCTCCTCCGACATTCAACCCTTGCATTAACAAGCTTCAACGCCATTGCAATTCTCCAAAATCATGATTGCTTCGCGCATTGATCTATTGTAATAAATCTTGTCTGCATGACTAGTGAAGACCACTTCAGATCTACACCCTTCTAGATTTTGCAACAGTGGTGTATACTCATTCTTGATTACACGAATACACATGGACTATGCATTTTGGAGCGGTCCCACGTTTCCGTCACATCAAAATATTATAACCAGCCCGCAACTTGGTAATGGTAAGGTTATGATAATGACATGTCAAATCAAGTCTATTAGTCGTTTGTTTTTGATTGGCTTCATGTAGTTGCATAATCAAGTCTCGAGTCTAGAGTTTGTATACTTTGAATCAACTACATTTATGTTTAGTCTATGAATTAGTAGTTATTCAAGATAGTCTGGTGTTTAGATGTTCGGTCCATGTTGTTTTTTAAGGAAAGTCAATTCATATTATAGTTAAAAAATTGTCCTTTTAGATATCATTGGGTTATCCCTTATTTGTCAAGTAGTAATTGTTAGGGGGTTATCATAAGTGTCCATAAGTTAAATGTATTGTCAAGTAAAGTCCAATGTAGAGTTCATTTTGTATGTTATTTTCAAGAGTCAAATTTTGTCTAGTTGGCAAAAGTAATGTAAAAGTCAAAATAAAAAAAATCAAGTAGTCAAATTTTTGAGTTGTCAAGTCATTGTCAATCAAATAGGTGATTTAGGATATTCTTGTCAGAGTCAAAAGATTGTAGAAATAATTTTTTTTTGCCTCATGGACGCATTTTTGGTGTTGCCCGACGTCTAATTTTTGGGAGAATAAGAGGAATAATATTGCTGTTCTAATGATATTTTTGATGATTTCAAAGAATGAAAAATATGCCTGGCTTCAGGGGCTTCACCCCTCGACCCCGCCTCTGTATCGTGACAGGGAGCGCACCCAAGGCGCTGCCCCAAGACCTTGCAAGGGGCGCTGCCCCTTGACCCCGTTGGGGGTTGCCACCCCCAGACCCCCGCTTTGGAATTTTAGACACCAAAACGAAGATTTGTGGAGAAGATGCATCGAGAAAAGGTGGTGCAAATTTGAGCTCCATGGTCCAATCTATTGAGTAAGCAGCGACACTACATTGGAGGATGGAGGCACATGGAGGCTGGAGGTCAATCGACGATCATCTCGTCAGTCACCAACGACGGGGCCGCACAAAGTTGTGGTGGACAGTGTGTGTGTGTATGTGTGTTTTCATTTTATTTCAGATTTGCAGTATGATTTCAGAGTTCCTGTTTGAATAAGTGAAATGTTCACATTGAGGGGGGGAACTGGAACACAGTCTCAATGTTCAATTTTCCCTCTATTCAGTTTGTATTAAATAAACAGTGGTTCCTACATGATTCCTTGAAGGAAATACATAGTGGACGGATGAAAGCACAAAGGAAAAGACAACAACATGATATTTGAATTTGTTGGTTGTCTTGTAAAACCATCATTTGTTTTAGGTTGTTGGTTGTCCTATAAAACTATCTTTTGTTTTAGGTTGTTGGTTGACCTACAAAACCAATCCTTGTTGAGATCATTGGTTGTCACTGTAAAACCATCATTTGTTGAGCGTTGTAAGCTGTCCTTGGAAGGAACCATCCTTGCAAGTTGTTGGTTGTCCTACAAATCCATCCAGATCATGAGCACGCATAGGCAGCAAGCTGTATATTGAGAAGTGTGATTATTTTTTCTACCTTGTTAACATTAGGGGAGTGTATATTGGGAATTAATAATGTTAACAATAGGGGAGTGAATGTTACAAATATATTGTGACATTATTAATAAATTGTAATATTATTAATAATGAGTTAGTACAACTCATATTAATAATATAGTTAATAGTTGTGTGTGAGTGAAGTTGTTGAATAAACAACTCACATAGCTATTTTTGGGTGTATGAGATAATATAGGGATGTGAGAGATATCCTAGATATAGGTTTGAGAGATTCATGAAGAGAGATGTGAGGGATTGAAGATGAGTGTTGACTCCACCATTGTAGGAGATCAAACACTATATATGTAACCTCTATCAATATCAATTACATCCTAAATGAATTTCAGTTTCTATATTATTATTATTCGGTGTTTTATTATTGTGCAATGTTTAACAGAGGAGACACACAACATGTCGGAAAATGCAAACATAGAGGCGAGATGCAATGAAAATGAGAAAGGGAAGACAAGAGTTGCACAAAACATGATTTTATTATTTAAGGGATGCAAGATCAGTTACATTCATGACTGAAGGCAAGAATACATTGCAAAGACCACATCAAGGTCTGAAACCCGTAGGAAGTCAGCCACCATTTTGGCATGTTGTCGTTACAAAAATGAGGGATCCTTTCTACAAAGTATAACTATGTTATTTATAGAAGAAGAAGGAGAGAAGAGAAGGAGAAAGAGAAAGAAACTTGAATTCAAATCTTCAACCATAAAAAACAAGTGATAAATGCATGAAAAACCGCCTGCAAGACTATCAGATGCAGTTCCCCATGTCTATTTGGCGTGTAAAAGAAGGAAGAAGGAAAGATCTAATGAAATCTGGTGGTTGAGGTCAATTGGATGTGTGCATTGATGATCAGAGAAAGCTTTCCCTTTTTTCCATCCACCAAATCCCACCTTAATTTTATTTTGAAAAATCCAATGTGTAGCCCATGTCAGCAGCTATTGATTGAGACTAGGCGCGTGCCGATTAGAGCTCTGTAGAAAGTGATATGGCTATTAGAATATTGTTAGAGTCATCTTCGCACGTAAGACACATAATGTGCACAGATTGGCTGAAAGTTTGACCATCTATTTTCTTCATTTCTGCCACGTGTCATACACCAGTTGGTTACAAATATTTGGCACCCAACTAACGCGCTCTGGTTGGTTGTGTGTAGTACACTCAAGCTGACAGAATGACGTGGCCAATTTTAATTATTATTTTTCTTAATTTTAATTTTAAATATTTATTTATGTATAATTTTTTATGAATTTGTATATTTTATTATTTATTATTTTTTAATTTTTTAGTTCTTTATTTTTAATTTTTAATTTTTAATAATTTTTTTATTAATTTGTGTAATTTTTAATTGTTTAATTCTTCTATTAATTTTTTAAATTATTTTTAATAACTTTTCAACTATTATTTTTCTTAATTTTAATTTTGGATTTAATTTTTGAATTACTTTTTAATTTTAATTTTTTTTTAATTAATTTTTTTTAATAATTTTATTTTTATTTTAATTTTGCGTTAGTTTTGAATTTTAATTTTTTGCTTCGAATTAATTTTTAATTTTAACTTTTTTAAATTTTTATTTTTATTTTTAATTTTTATTTCAAATTACTTTATAATTTTAGTTTTTCTTTATTTTTAATTTTAATAACTTTTTGATTTAAACTACTTTTATAATTATAATTTTGATTTTGAATTACTTTCTAATTTTTAATTATTTTTTATTATTATGGATAAACTCTTTTGACCAGAGCTATGAACCGGGATACAAACACAAAGAAACGCCAACAAGATGACCCCGACACGACAAAAAAACCAAATAAACAAGAATGAAACAAAACCCAAATAACAATTCACCTCAGCCGAGGGGTAATAATCCAACAGATTTGTAAAATGCCCCTTTTTACCTTTTTTTCTTTTTGACCTCTTGCCATTGACTTGGATAAGAGGCTACCACTAACATAAGATTATTTGAGCCCAACGAGGGCTCAAAACTACCTGAAGCTCCCTCTTGTTCTGAATCTGATCTATCGAAATGATCAAATACATGGCCCCTCTTTACACCGCCAACAATAATTGAGTAACCCCATGGCTTGTCCATGTCAAAACGCGGAAATATTTTATCTGAAACGGATTGACAAGACACTCCGAGATCTTCCTTGTGGACAATGTCACCTGCTAGAGTCGGGGAGGGATTATGCTAGCTGCCTTGAGATGATGAGTTATTTTTCCTTTAGGATCTCTTCTTGTGGACTTGTGGGAAAGATGCCTAGAAATGACCTGGAGTCCTACGAATATGACATCAAAAATTTGTATTCTCATAATCTCTTGATTGGACATGTTTTAGGTTCCCCAGTCTTAGTAAAATCTTTTCAGGCAAGCCTTTTCTTAAATCAATATTTGCGCATAATCTAACATATGTTCAAAGCTCAACCACAGACCTGGCATGATCCACTTGTAACACCTGCAATTAGATGCACCAAAACCAAATCAAAATCCATTAATCACTTAGGAAAATTACGGGGAATATATATTTGTAAAAATATTGCAAGGGTCATAAACATAAACTACGTTTAATTAATTCCCATTTAATATTTTCTACACATCCACAGAGTAGTCAGAACCAATTTATTAATTAAATATTATTATTTATTTTCCAAAATCCATCTCAGAATTTAATCCTCTTCAAAGGTCCCCATTAATTTTTTAATTTAAAATATTGGCTAGATTAATCTTTTTATTTTACTCATTTAAAATCCTCTAAAGTTTATAAAAGAAACATTTCCTAAGTTGGTTTAAATTTATTTCCCATAATAACTTAACATCCATGCCCATCATTTAATTATTTAACTACACATTTTACTTTTAATTAATTTAACCCTTATAGATCATTATCTAAAACTCCCATGCACAATATATATTATTTAATCTCCTTTATTTATTTGTTTATCCATAATAAAAAGGGTCACAACTTATTCTAACCCACTTGGTGGCCCCATTCACTCAACACCCATACCTTTATTTAAAATACCATTCCCACCAAAATGCCAACAACTTAAAAGATGTAGGGACAATTCTCCACCCTTAGATTAGATTAATATGTGCCCTTAGATTTTAGGTTTTTCTAAAAGCGCTAAATATCCTTATGATGCCTTTTTTATTCTATTCTTTGCCCTTATCTAGTCATTTGCTCATTTGGGTTTTGCAGGTTGAAGGAGGTGGAGGCCATGAAAATGTGAGGGAATCCATGGAGGTTTTCTTGAGTTCAAGGTTTGTAAATCGGAGGTGAGGTGGATTGGAGGATAAGTGATGTGGCATCCTACAGGGATCTACCTCACCCTTCTCTCCTCATTTTCTATTTATGTGAGTTATTTTAGAGTTTTGGGGGTTACTTGTGTTAGGAAATAAGGGATAAAATATGTGGAATAATCCCTCATAGAATCGCAACAGTAGAAACTAATATGCAGAAATTATTACAGATCTCAAATAAAAGTGCAAAATAAAATAACACAACACAAAGAGACAATATTTAACACGGTTCACCCAATTTGGGCTACGTCCACAAAGAATCACTTGCTCAGATTTTATTACAAGCCACTGCTCTCTCAATACAATACCCAGATCCATTTGGAGCTATGCTCAACAAACTCTATAGAATTCACATCTGAATTCAAAACACATCTGTAATGTTTTTCATACATCTATCATATGCATAAAACCATATAAATAGACAACTTCTTAAATAGTTTTACAAAAATGTGGGTATCAAAACCATGGGCAAAAAATTGTCCCATAAACCTATGGGTATAAAATCTCACCCATATGAGAAGAGAACGTTTTCCGATATGTCAGGTGCATTTTTTTTCGAGGCCAAAAAAACAATTTACGCCCAAAAAAATTTTTTGGGGCTGCGCCCCTGAACCCCTACTACCAGGGGTTGTCGACCCTAGACCCCATCTCGGGGCCCGGCCCAGCCCCGAACCCCGGTGAGGATACATGAAAAGTGTACATTACTCTTAATGTATAGTCTTCAACACTTTCACACATGAAAACATGATCCACAACCTAACAATCTCTTGCTTGGAGACTAGTTTTACTCTTAGCAAGCTTCTCAACCCTTCACTAGTTTCTGTAAAGACCAACCAAAGTTGAACATAACTTCAATTTTTCCCTTGTGACCACCTTGGTCATCATGTCTGTAGGATTCTGACTGGTATGAATCTTCTCCAACTTCAAATTCTCTTCCTCCAAAGTTGTCTTGATGAAATGGTATCTTAACTGTATATGCTTTGTCCTAGAGTGGAAAGCAGAGTTCTTAGCTAGGTGTATAGCACTCTGGTTATCACTATGCAACTTTCCTTCCTCCTGCTTATGCCCTAACTCCTCAAGTAATTTCCATAACAAAATCATTTCCTTGCTTGCCTCTATGGCAACAACATACTCGGCCTCCATGGTTGACAAAGCCACCAACTTCTGTAGTCATGAAATCCAGCTTACTGTTGTTCTACCTATAGTGTAAACATAACCTATTGTGCTCCTCCTGCTGTCTACATCTCCAGCCATATCTGAATCTACATAACCACACAAAGTGGTGTTTGATCCACTATAGCACAAATGTTCCCTTGCAAATACCGAAGGATCCACTTTACTACCTGTCAGTGATATCTACCTGGATCACTTATAAATCTACTCACCGCTCCCTCTGCATGGGCAATATCAGGCCTAGTGCACACCATGGCATACATCAAATTTCCAACCGCTGATGAGTAAGGTACCTTGGACATTTGGTTTCTCTCCTGCTCTGTCTTAGGACACTAATCCTTTGATAACTTGAAATGGCCTGCCAAAGGAGTCCCAACCGGTTTAGCATCCTGCATATTAAACCTCTCCAAGACCTTCTTAATGTACTCTTCCTGAGATAAATTCAGCTCCCATTCCTTCTTATCCTGATATATCCTCATACCAAGGTTTTGTTTAGCTACCCCCAAATCCTTCATAGCAAAGGATTCACTTAGCTGCTTCTTGAGTACTTTTATTTCTTGAATGTTTTTACCTGCAACCAACATGCCATCCACATACAGACAAAGGATAATATAATTTCCATCCTCAAATTTCTTTGTATACACACAATGGTCAGAATTACATCTAATATAACCTTGCTCCATCATGAAGCTATCAAATTTCTTATATCATTGATGTGGAGCTTGTTTCAAGCCATACAAGCTCTTCTTCAGTTTTCACACCATCTCCACTTTACCTTTGACATCATAGCCCTCTGGTTGTTGCATATATAGTTCCTCTTCTGAATCACCATGGAGAAATGCAGTCTTTACATCAAAATATTCTAAGTGCAAATCTTCTGCTGTAACTATTCCTAGAACAGTTCTAATAGAAGTCGTTTTTACTACAGGAGAAAAAATCTCATCAAAATCTATACCCTTTTTCTGTGCAAACCCCTTGACCACCAACCGGGCCTTATATCTTTTCTTTCCTCCTTCCTCTTTGACTCTGAACACCCACTTGTTCTATAATGCTCTTTTTCCTTTGGGTAGCTTTACCAAATCCCATGTATGGCTCTCCATGAGAGCCTGATGCTCCTCATCCATGGCTTGCTCCCACTTCTTCCTGGCATCTACCTGTATTGCTTCATCAACGCTCTCTGGTTCTCCACTCTCAGTGAGTGATAAATAATAAAGAGAAGGAGAAAAATGTTCAGGTTCTCTTATTACCCTAGAAGACCTCCTCAATATAGGAGTTTGGGGTTCCTATTGAGGAGGTTCCTGAACTGATTCATGTGTCACTTTTCCATCCGGAAGATCCTCTACCGCTACATATTCTTTCTTGGATTCTTCCCTATTTTCCTGCAACTGCTGCTTATACATGACTTTCTCATTAAAGACCACATCCCTAGATAGAATGATTTTCTTGTCCTTAATACTCCAACATTTATATCCAAAGTCATCACCACCATAACCAATGAAAGTACATTTTTTTGACTTAGCCTCTAGCTTGGTCCTATCATCCTTGTCTATATGAAGAAACATCTCACACACAAAGACTTTAAGAAATGAATAATCAAATTTCTTACCATACCAAGCCTCCTATGTCTCCATCCAAGGCACTTGAGGGTCCTCTGTTTATCAAGTACATAGTTGTGCTCACTACTTCTTCCCAAATAGAAAGAGGCAGTCCTGCATGTAACCTCATGCTCCTAGCACGTTCCATTATTGTTTTGTTCATCCTTTCTGACACCCCATTCTGCTGTGGAGTTCCTGGAACCAGGTTTTGCCTACGGATTAAATTCTTAGAATAGTAATCATCAAATTCATTACTGTAATACTCCCCTCCATTATCTGATCTGAGACATTTTAGCTTAAGATCTATTTCATTCTCTACCAAGGATTTCCATTTAACAAAAGTGTAAAATACGTCAGATTTTTTTCTAATACAATAAAACCAAACTTTCCTTCTTGCATCATCAATAAAAGTAATATAATAAATTGAAACCCCAAGAGATGATACTTGAGCCAGTCCCCACACATCAGAATGCACCAGCTCTAACTTATTCTCTTTCTTTGTAAGTCCAACCTTGAGAAACCTTACTCACTTTTGTTTCCCATGTATGCAGTCCTCATAGAACTCTAAACATGTTTCTGTATATCCAGGAAAATCCTTATTTATGATCTCCATGCCCTTATGGATCATATGACCGAGCCTATAGTGCCACAATGTTGTATCTACTTCTAAAGCCACAAGATTACAAACATTAGTGCTATAAGTGGTTAAATACAAGGTTCTAAACTTCTTACCTCTTGCCACCACAAGAGCACCCTTGGTAACCTTCCAAGAGTCAGCTATAAATATCATAGTACAACCATCACTTCCCAACTGCCCTGCCGATATCAAATTTCATCTTAATGTAGGCACATGTTTAACATCCTTCAATAGCCAAGTATTCCCATTCTGCATCTTAACTTGAACAGAATCTTTTCCAACTATGCTACAAGGCTCATCATCACCAAGAAAAACATGCCCAAAATCTCCTTGAACATGATCAACAAAATAATGCCTATGTGGAGAAGCATGGAAAGAAGCCGCCGAATATAAAACTCAAGATTTAGTAATATTTTGCAAAGAAAGAATCAAGGCATCCTGACATACATTACCCATTTCCACATTTTCCTCCTTATTTTCTTCTTGTCTTAAAGCTCCCAACAATCCGTCTTTGCATGTTTAGAATTTCCACAGTGCTAGCATACTATCTTGCTTTTGGATTTTGACCTTGCTCGATCCTTTGATTTTCCACGGCTTCCTCTATTATTTTGTCTCCCTCTAGTTTCCACTGTCAAAGCATTCCCTGAAGTAGATGATTCACCAAAGATTTTTCTTCACATTTCCTCGTTTAGAATCACCCCTATATCATCCTCAAACTTCAACTTTGATTTAGCTGGAATTGAGTTGCTTACCACCATTACCAAGTTATTCCAACTCTTAGGTAAAGAAAATAGAACTAATAAAGCCCTAACTTCTTCATAAAATTATATTGTAACCGAAGCTAGCATATTTACAACCGTATTAAAATCATTTAGATGATCTGCTACTAAACCATTCTCAGACATCTTCATATTAAAAAAAATTTTCATTAAAAATATCTTATTAGAGGTAGAGGGTTTTTCATACAACTTTTCTAATGCATCCATTAGTTCTTTTGTAGTCTTTTCCTCTGAAACATTAAATAATACCGAATATGCAAGATACAACTGGATTGTCCCAAGTATCTTCCTATCCAGCAAATCCCATTCCACATCTTTCATGCTTGAGGGTTTGTTCACCTTCTCAGACAACAGAGTATAAAGATCCTTCTGATAAAGGTAATTTCCATCTGCATCTTCCAAAGACTGAAATTCTTCCTGTTGAATTTATCAACCCTAGATATTCCATCATCTGCCATAGCTCCCACTCAAGATAAAACTTTCCCTACGATTCAACACTTCAACAAACCAAACTAGAATCTGATACTAATTGTTAGGAAATAAGGGATAAAATATACGGAATAATCCCTGACATAATCGCAATAGTAGAAACTAATATGCAAAAATTATTACAGATCTCAAATAAAAGTGCAGAATAAAATAACACAACACAAAGAGACAATATTTAACATGGTTCACCCAATTTGGGCTACGTCCACAAAGAATCACTTGCGCAGATTTTATTACAAGCCACCACTCTCTCAATACAATATCCAGATCCATTTGGAGCTATGCTCAACAAACTCTATAGAATTCACAGCCAAATTTAAAACACATCTGCAATGTTTTTCATACATCTATCATATGTATAAAACCATATAAATAGACAACTACTTAAGGAGTTTTAAAAAATCATGGGTATCAAAACCATGGGCAAAAAACCGTCCCATAAACCTATGGGTCAAAAATATCGCGCATATGAGAAGAGCATGTTTCCCGATATGTCGGGTGCATTTTTTTCAAGGCCAAAAATTAATTTAGGCCCAAAAAAAAATTTCGGAGGCTACACCCCCGAACCCCTACTATCGGGGGCTGCCGCCCCTAGAACCCTGCTCAAGGCCCGGCCCGGCCCCAAACCCCAGCGAGGTTACATGGAAATTGTACAATCTTCAACACTTTCACACATGAAAATAGGCTCCACAACCTAACAACTTGGTTTAGTTACACACTTGCATATTTGTTGGATTTTTCTTGGGTTACTTGTTTTGGAGCTTGGGAACTTTTTTTGGATTTGGATTGGACTTGGAAGATATTGGAGATTGTTGCTTAAGGATTGAAGGTGTTGTAATGGCAAGGTAGGGTCTATATCTTGCATTTTTTTTCTTGTTTGTGTGTTGTGTTAAAATGTGAATGGATATATGTGTTCTTGCATGGGATTGGGTAGATTTTTACCTTGAGAAGGTGTGGGGGGAAAGAAAATGAGACCATTGGGGAGGGAAAATGGAGTTCTAAGGTATTGTGGAGGGAGTGTGATTAAGGTGTTCCACCTATGCGGAGAGAAAAAGAAAATATTGCTACACTTTGTGTATTTTTAAAAGGGGAGAGATAAGAATATTTTGATTTTTTGTGATGTACACTTGGAGGTTAGTGGGTGGAACCCCTATTTCACTTGGGAAGTAAAAGGAGGTGGTTCCCTTATTTCTCTTCTCCCTTGGCTTAAAATATAAGCCTATGTGTTGGAAAATTGTATATTGTTATTATTATTGTTGTTGTGCTTGTATGTGTGCAAGTTTTGTTGGCATGCATGTATGTATTGTGGAAGCCTTTGTAAAGAGTTGTCATGGTTGCAAATATTCCCTATTTCTCCATTTTATGGTCTCAGGGGCCAATGTGGCTTCACCTTCTCATTAGAATAAAGGTTGGGAGGTGAGTGTTGCTTATACTCCCTTGTTATGATTTGGAGATGAAGAAAAGAAGGAGCTCAAAGTTGATACCTTGGATAGAGTATTTGTGTAGAAGAAAAAGAAAGAGAGTTTATTTTTGTAAATTTTTCCATGTTGGTTGTAGTGAACAGGTGGATGAAAATATATTTTATACCTCCGTCCATAGATGTTATGTATTAGTAGTAACAATGTTGTTCAGGAAAATAAACAAATTCAAGTAAAGAAAACTAAGGTGGATGCCCTTTTTGATACATGTTGTTAATATAATTTTGTTTAGTAAAGATTTAGTGGACAGGCTAAAGTTAAAAAATTACTACCACCCAAGTTTGTATTCATTGGGTAGGGTAAAGAAAGGTGTAGACATCAAGGTTACCAAACAATTTAAAATCACTTCCAGCATTGATAAGAAATTTCTTGATGAAGTCATTGTAAATGTTTATCCCCTTGATGTGTTAGGTGTAGTGTTTAACAACTTGTATCTGTATATTATATATCCCATATTTATGAGGACAACCTACCAGTACTATTTGGTGAAGGATGGTAAGAGCTACATCATTTCAGTCTTTTATGGAGACTAAAATATCTCTTTGGTAAGTATCACTGAAGCCCGATAGCTAATTAATTTTAGTGGTAAATTTGCATTACATATTTTGAGGGATATATGGGAAGATGAGATTATTTCATCTAAAACAAGTTGTAGCATGTTTTGCAATTGTAGTCATTATTTTACCCTCAATACTTCTTTCTAATCCCCAGTGCGCTGACCTATCACCTAGCATATGTTGGGCGCTCACCCAAGGCGTGCATGGGTGCAGAGCCCCTCCTTTATGTGGGATTTGCAAGAGACTTCTATCATTAATGGGGGATTATTTGAAAAATTAGAAGTACATGCATCTACTTAAAAGGAAAAAGATACAACTAACAGAGCTAGACATCAATGCATCACAAAAGGGAAATAAACATTGTATTAAGCACAAGGAACTAGATCTGAGTCATGAAAAGTGAAATAACATGAGGGTTTACAACCATAAACAAGATGTACATAATAGATCCATGTATATTGATTTTAAAAAGTTTCTAGTAGCCACACTACACAAAAGGGTAATCTCAGACCATATACATCAAATGACAAAGATCCAACCCTTACAGACTAATCTGAGCAGAGATCCTAACTATGCTTTCCCCATTATAACCCTTGTTACAGACCCCAATACCCATACATATGCTAAAATATATCCCTTACAACCCTCTAGCACCAAGAACTCTAAACCCTAACATGATGAGCTCCAAACCCTTGGCATTTCCTAACATTTCTGAAACACCTCGTTACCCTCCTTCTCTTATCACTCTCGTACCTTCTAGCACCTTTGCACTACCTTCTCATTTTTTTTTTCTATCCCAAGCACTTCTTTAAGTAGGATCAACATCCACTGCCATGACTTCTCTCATGATTAGATCGCATACCAAGTGTCAATGTGGTCCTCCATTAACGAATGCTTATCCTTTTTGCAAAACCTTCCACTAAATGTAATGATGCCTCTGGGAATATTCTCTACGTGGAATGTCCTTTTCTTGGCCTCCAAGGTTATAGGCTGGCACCTTATCCAATTAGCATGCCTAGTCGGGTCCTCACGTTTTTCCTCAAGTGACTCCATGATGCCAAATATGGCTAAGTCCTTTAAATCCTTGTTCTTCCTCCCATGCATGCACTAGTTTCACTAAAAACCTTCTTAAACCCTTTTCCTGGGTGTTTTTCCCTGAGTGCCATTTTATTTACTGATCATGTGCACGCACCTCTTGGTACTTTTCCAATATTTAGGGTCCAACATCACCCCACACTACGTGTGTTATCCATCCTTGGTAACATTCTGATCCTTCAAAGAATAAAGATTAGTGGAATTGAAATAATCTAAATAAAGAATGGAAGAATGAAGAATATGTTACCACTGCATGAGGAGTGGGAAATCCTTTACGGATGCCTCAATCTTCTCCCAGGCATCCACTTATCCCTGCACCTACTGATGTAGGTCACCCACCAATGTGCTTACTTCACCAATAGTTAATTCATCACTCTTAGCTTTCAACGTATCTACAATGCCTCCCAGTTGCTTGCTAAGATTTCGTAACACATCCATCCTGTGAGTGACTTGGGGGTATAGTTCCTTTAGCCTATTCTTAATCAAACCCCGCAAGGTTTTGATTTCTTCAAACTTCTTATCAACCTTGGCCATAATCTTATCGCGCTTCACCCTATTTCCTTTTTTATTTCCTGAAATTCTTTCAAATCCAACTCATGTGTAGCAACCAATATGCTTGTTACCATGTCTCTGTCAACACAGTTGTCATACACAACTTCAGTCATCTGTGCAATAGTATTTACTACGGAAAAAATCTCGTAGTATCGAGTCATTTTCTCCCCAATTTTCATATTTTCTTCCTCCTTTTGGCGTGTCATTGCCTCTTCTCCCGACTCTAACGTGAGTGGCCTCCTTTCCATGGTGAGGATGCGGGTCAATTCTTCCAAGAAGTGCATGGTTGAATCATATTTCTGCTCAGGAAGGTCTAGGTCTGGGTGTTTTAATATAATGGCATCTGAAATGGCCTCTATATTCTTGTGGACTTCGCACACCTTTACCTTTTCATCCCTCAGTTCACACCTTAACTGTGCACTGATCAATTCCTTTTGTTTTATCTTCTTATCCCTCTCAATGATCTCGTCATTCTTTTTCTCAAGATCCTCCCCCAAGACCCTTACTCTATCATTTTTTCCAAAGAGTATTACTTCCCCCTCCACTGATACTTTGTTGAGGACGTTGCAAACTTTCTCATCTCATAGTTGTAGGGATTTTACAAGTGTTTTTTCTCCATTGGAATTTGGCATCTTCATCAATGCATCACAATTTACCTCGAACTCAAGTTCATCAATGTGGGACTCAGAATCTCAGGATAGCATTTTCCTCATGATGCATAGGTACGCACCCTCTTCATCAAAAGAAGACTAAACAAGGAGTTGGTTTGTGGGCACTGTACTTTGGAAGTGCATGCATAGTAGCTTGCATGGATCATTAATATAAGTCATATTGTGTTCTTGCGCCACTACTATGCCCTTCCCACCTATGTGCGCTATCTTTGGGAAGCTTACTACTAAGATGGGGTCTTCGCCCATGCTCCCATACTCTTTTCCTACACTTGCACTCTCCATAGTTTCCTTCAACACTTATTCGACTATTTCCTCTACTTTGTGCTCCACCAATTGTTGGATAATACCTGCCACCTCCCTATCTATAGTGTTTTTATCTACTCCTCAGTCGGGATCTGGGTCTTTTGATATTTCATGTTTATTTCCTCACTCCCCCTTGTCATGAGCGCCTTCCTCGTTCTCATTCCTCTCTTCATTTCCTTCTTTATCTGACTCATGTACATTATACATAGGGTGATTCTAAGCCTCACCGTGCTCTTCATCATCTTCATCACCCTTTTCGGCTTCCATTCTTTCTTTTTCTCCTAAGTCTGACCCTTTTGTCACCCTGCGGTCACCCTTTACTTCTTCCTTACTTGTGACTCCAATTTAGGGGAATTCTCTGTTTCTTCTCTCTCGAGCAACTCTTCCCTTACCGACGACTCTTTTCTAATGGGAGACCTCTTTCAAAAATTGTAAGTACTTCTACCCGCACCCAACTCCTGTGCCCCTACTGTGTGTAGTGTTTGTACGCTCGACGCCTTTTTCTCAGTAGACTCCCCTCTTTCTCTTTTCCTTAGCACAATCTTTTTCCTCGCGGTGGGGTCCTCAGGAATGGAGACATCATCTTCAACATAAGTACCTTTTTCATACTTAGGCCTTAAACATAAATACACCCCCAGTGTTATCCTCTTTACAACATGCAATGTTATTGGTTTCAACATGTGCACATCATGGGAGGCATACTTATCCACATAGACACTCTTCTTTGGGTATATTAATTTCCTACACAACTCATGGTAATCTTGAACTACTACACTTAGATCAAACCTAAGTTTCTTTGCCTCTTTGAATCGATTGACCCCAGCTTGGAAGTACTGCACTGTGAAGGAGAAAGACAACTTACACCAAGGACTCTTGATGTCATCTGTCAAAGTAAATCTGTCGATACAAAAATTTTGGTATAAGGTGAACTCAGCCTCTCCTTGTACTAATGAAGGTAACTGCTCGGGTATTCTCCATTCAGCCCCAAATGCATCGCACATCCGCTTATACCACTTTTCCAGGCGCGCCTTATGAGTGGTCGTTATGGTGTCACAAGTATACTATTCAAACCTCTTAGCGAGGGAGGGGTTCTCATCTAGGTATTTCGAAACAAACTTATCTGGACCATCTGACACTCCAATCTCTGAAAAGACAATAGTGAGGAGGACATTACCAAACATGATCTTCTCTCTGTCGCATGCGACATTTTTAATCTCCTCTGCAACAAAAGATAAGAGGTTATAGATGGTCCCCTTCGAGATCTTGCGACATACATTCAACCAGGCCTTGTTGATCTATTTCCATCACTCTTGCCCATTCAACTTTGTGACCAAGCATGCAGCCATCCTCATCACAGGGTCATTGATTGCAGAAATGTCGAAGTAGCGTGAATCCTTCTTCTAGTCATAAGCTTCAATGGGCTTCTAAATGGCTTCTTTTTTTCCCAAATCATCGCCCAATGATTCTCCTTCACATATAAGGTTGGTGAACTTAGAAATCAGCTGGGGGTTTATGTGTATCCTTTGACCTGCGAAATAGAAGTGATCTTCATGCACTCGTGATATCAACCATTGGTATAATCGCTCATGCTTTCCTAAATAGGGAAACTCATAGAGTTACAACAACCCAACCTTCTCCATTCTCACCTTCATTTTGTCGTCATAGATAGACATTCCATCTGGTGTCATATTCTCTGTAGGGCGAACTAGTTCTAGTGTCATCTCATTTTTTGTGGTGCTCATTCGATGGTTGTAATCACTTATGACCATATTTATGACATGAGACACCCATTCCTTACCAAGTAATACGTTGTTCGGGTACTACATTTCCACATACCATTCTTCATTGCAACTGGTAGGAAAAACTTGTTTTCCCTTGCCCTTTCCCTTCTTTAGTGAAATGTTTGCTAATTTCCTTGGTTCCATTCCTTCGTCAGGTCCTTAAAACTTCTTCCTCTCTCCTGCTCCTAGATCTGCTCATCTTCGTGGCTCCACTCCTTTGCGAAAATCCCTTCAAGTCACGTTCCCTAGCTATGCAACCCTAACCTGGAAAACCTTTTTACATTAAGACGATATAACACCTGCGGGATCCTTCCACACAACCTTCTCCACTTACGATCGTGTACTCCTTTCCACTCTGGTTTGGCGATCAAACTAGATATACATGCAAATCTTCACAATTTTTCTCAAATCTTCTTCACAAGGATGCCCTAGTTTGCAAGAGATCTTTGATAACTTAAAACACAAGGAAAAGAATAATGCACTCCCAACCTTCTATTTATAACTTTTTCTGTTCTCTGTAGTAAATTTCATGCCACCTAGCAACGTTCTTTCACAATAAAGGTAGATTTTTCCAATACCAACCTTCAACACTTTTCCTTCATGCTCAATTCTACACGAAAAACTTTGGCAACCTTAAAGCATGCAAAAACCCCTTACTGACCAAAAATCCTTATGCACGTGCTTACAGCGTAAAAGGCATTCTTCCTCTGTGTCCTAATCCTGGTTCTTGACATTGCTTATCTCATATTGTTCCTGTGCTTTTCATTCTCCTACATGCTTTCTATAAAGCCTTTTGACACCATCCTTCCCTCATTTTCACCTCTTCTATGCGCGATCTGCTAATCCACGTGTTTTTGATTGTTCAACCCAGGCCATCAACAACCATAGCTTCCAGAACTTGTCACATCACTCCACCCCACACAAAAATGGATGGGTGGTCATGCGTATAGAAAACTTTTGAAATAATAAGTGGCTACGAGTGCACAAAACAAAACAACTAGAAAAAGAAGCACAAAAGAGGAAACTGCATCAAATCAAATCCTGGACTAACTGGCAATACTGTCTTATTTACAAACACAAAGAAGACTTATTTATTGTAGGGTTTTAGCCTACTCCCATTGAAATGGCCTGGAAATCATGGTCCATCCAACACTTGTAACTAGCAAGTGCCTAAATCAAGTATATATGATATAATGTATGGACCCAACCAATGGACTTTGAATTTCCTAGGATGGCAAACTTGGAATCATAAAAGAGAACCATCTGCCCTACCTCAAACTACTTGTTCTTGATGTGTCTATCATGCCATGCCTTTTATCTGGATTTTTATTTTTTCTAACTCCAATGAGCAATAGCCTACCTCTCATCCAACAACATCAACTTTTCAATTCTCTCATGAAGTGCTTGTTCATCAACTAACCCTCCTAAGCGCACTATACACAATGATGGTAACATGAATTCAACAGGTAACACAACTTCCATGCCAAACACCAATTGAAAAGGTGTGGCCTTGTTCAGTCTCCTATAAGTAGTCCGATATGACCATAACAAAAAAAAAACTTTGTCATCCCAATCCTTTCTTCCCACATCCCAAATCTTGGTCAACGTGTGATTCCAATTTTTGTTAAATTCCTCAGCAGTCCTATTACCTTGGGGGTGATAAGGGGTAGTCTTGTGATGGGCCACCACGAATTCTGCCAATAAAATTTTGTCTCATTTAAGAAATGAGTACCCCTATCACTTGTTAAGCTCAACGGGCATCTATACATGTTGATTATATTTTCCCATAAGAACCTAGCTTTTGTTGTCGTTGTGCAATCCCTTGTAGGCGCCGCTTCTACCCACCTTGTAAGTTAATTTGTGCATGTAATGATATAGTGTGAACCTGTCCTTCACGCGGTTGGAGAAATAGGGCCTACTTTTAATTTTAAGTTTTAATTGCTTTATAGTTTTTAAAATTTATTTTTATATCTATTTTTTATTAATGTTAAGTTTTAGTTTTAATCTTGAATTAATTTTTATTTTTTATTAATTTAAATTTTTATTAATTACTTTTTAGTTTTTAAAAAATTTAGTTATTAATTTTTATTTTTTATTAATTATAAAATTTTATCAAATTTTATTTTTATTTAATTTTGAATCATTTTTTATTAATTTTAATTTTTTATTTAATTTTTATTTTTCATTGTTATTATAAATTATTTTTATTTTTTAACATTTTTAGTTATTAATTTTTATATTTTATTAATTTTAACTTTTTATTAAAATTTATTTTGAATTATTTTTTATTTTTATTATTTTTAATAACTTTTTCTTCTTCTTATTATTATTATTGATTTTAACTTTTTATTAATTTTGAATTATTTTTATTAACTTATTATTATTATTATTATTGATTTTGACTTTTTATTAATTTTGAATTATTATTTTTGAATTTGGGATTTTTTATTTTATTTATGATTTTTTATTATTTTAATGAATTTCTATTTTTAATTTATTTTAATTTTTAATTAATTTAAATTTCTAATTCATTGATTTTTTTAATTACTTTTGAAATTTTAAATTTTTGTTAATTTATAAGTTAGTATTATTTTTTAATTTTTTAAATTAATTTTCAATTTATTAATAATTTTTTTATTTTTTAAAATTTATTAATTTATTAATTTTTTATTTTTTATTAAAATTTATTTTTATTTTTATTTTTGTTTTGAATTAGTTTTTTTTATTATTTTGAATTTTGAATTTTTATTACATTTTAATTTGAATTATTTTTTATTTTTAATAACTTATTATTATTATTGATTTTAACTTTTTATTAATTTTAAATTTTAATCTTATTTTGAATTATTATTATTTTTATTCATTTTAAATTATTTTTTTGAATTTAAAAAAAAAAAAAATTACTTTTTATTTTAGATAACTTTTAATTATTTTTATTTTCTTAATTTTTAATTTCTAATAACTTATTTATTTATCTATTTATTAAATATCGTTTTAATTTTAATTTTTAATTTTTCTTAATATTTAATTTTAGTAACATTTATTTTTTATTAGTTTTTTTTAATTTAGGATTTTTTATTATAATTTATGAAATGTTTTAAAATTTAATGAATTTCTATTTTTAAATTTATTTTAATTTTTTATTAATTTGAATTTCTAATTCATTGATTTTTAATTTTTAATTTTAATTAAATTATAAGTTATTATTTTTTTAATTTTTAAAATTAATTTTAACTTTTATTAAAAAAAATTAACTTTTTATTTGTATTTATTTTTAATTTATTATTAATTTCTGTTATTTTTTTTATTTTAAATTTTGTGTTTAATTTTTTATTTTTTTTTAATCAATTTCTTTTTTGTTAATTAATTTTTAAGTTTTATTAATATTGAATTTTTTTAAAAAAAATTATTTTTATTTTTAAATTTTTATTAATTTCATTTTTTTAATTTAATTTTTTTTGTTATTTTTTATTAATTTTTTATTTTTATCTATATTTAATTTTTATTATTTTTATTTTTTAAAGTTTTCTAAAATTCTATTTTTAAGTCTAATTTATTATTAATTTATGTTAATTTTTATTACGTTTAATTCTAATTTTTTTTTATTAATTTTGATTTTAATTATTATATATAATTTTTAAACTTTTGTGATATATATCTATTATTATTACTAAGTTTTTGGAAAAAAAAATAAAAACTACGAAAATTGATTATAAAAATATTATTATATTTATAATTTCACTTCATAATTATAAAATTTATAATTGAAGTATAGCTACAATTTAATAACTATTTGTAAATAAATAACATTTTAAATAAACATTACAAACAATTATTTGTAATTTTGCGAAAAAAAAACATTCAAAAACATAATCACATGACAAATATACATTATAAAAAATATTAATTTATAAAAATTTCCAAAACATCGTAACTATTTGTAATAACTCACATGCCAAAATACACATTATAAATAATATTCATTCATAAAAAATACAAAACACTATAAATATTATTTGTAAATAACTCACATACCAAATAACATTTATAAAAATAACATTTATAAATGATATTCATTTATACATAACTCCCATGCCAAATAAACTTGACAAATATACATTATAAACAATATTCATTTATAAAAATTCCAAAACATCTTAACTATTTGTAATAACTCACATGCCAAAATACACATTACAAATAATATTCATTCATAAAAATTCCTATGCCAAAATACACATTACAAATAATATTTATTCATAAAAATTCCTATGCCAAAATACACATTACAAATAATATTTACGCCGAAGCCGTTCCCCCTATGGTAAAGGACTTCCGGACGTTTCTACAATGATGTTAAATTTGACGGTCGCTTGGACATTTTTTACTTTTTAAAGTAGTTTTAGGTTGTTTTTTGTGGTAATTCAGGGTTTTGGTATTTAGGGTTTTTTGGTTGTGGGTTTTTTATGAGTGAAGGAAGTCTGTCTTCTAGCGAGGTGCAGACTGTCGTGAAATTGGCGCTTCCCATATATCCTTCGATTTCACCTGCGTTTCTTCTCCCAAATCATTTGGTTTAAAGCGAATCGAGATGACATGCACTGTAGATTCCATGCCACAGCAAATGTAGAGCCTTTGAAGTTCATTTCACGTTTCTTGGACCCATCCGTCTTCACCAAATGCACCCCCGTCATCCGGGAGTCCATTGTTCGGATTGCAGGCGATGAGAGACCCGTCTGGAGAAAACACCGGGAAGGAGCCGTTTATCCTGTGCAATTTAAGCTTCAGAATCGGGGATTCCACGTGCTCCAGGAACAGAACGACAGTGTCAGTGTCCTCGGCATCTTTTCCCTTGAATCTGTGGAACCCCAGCCATGAAATCGGAGGTGAGAGTTGACCAAAGAAGGTAGACTGCCATGAAATTGGCGTTTCTGGTGTTGAAAAGGAGGGCCGAGTTGTTAAAAATCTAAGAGTGGCCATCCACAGCAAAGAGTGAAGACGAGTTTTAGGTATCCTTGAAGGATTTTTCTTCTATTGTTTGGGGTTTTCTGATGAATATCTCAATCACTCCTACTCGAGCTGAATTGGCGAAATTTGCCATAACATATTTTGTTTTCTTGATCACCAACATCTCGCTACTGCTCAACAAGGTCAGTTTTTGTTTATATATATTTAGTTGCCCATTTGTAATTTTAACAAGAAATTTGTCACCAACTATCCATTCAGAAATCCTTTTTACATTAAAATGCTTATACAAGCAGCATTTTTCCAACATATTTTCCTTTTTCTTGGGTAATACTTCAAGATTTAATGGAGAAGTTCAGTCCGGGCTTAAAATGCTTCAATTTATGGACATGGGATTTGTTTGTTGTACAGTGTTATATGAGCAGGGAAATATCCAAATGACTTCAATTCTTGAAGTCTAGAAATCTTGGAAGATCTTCAAAGGTTTAGGAATTTAGGCAAGTCTTTCATTTATATATGGAACTTTTGTTTTTTCTTGGTAGATCTTGGGTGAGATTATGGGAGATCCTTAACAGCTGTGGGGTGAGCTTTGACAACATTCTTCTAAATTGTAAACACGGTTCATGGTTGAATGTAGCTCATAATTGCAATGCCACATCCATGCCACTTAATTCTGAATTCTCAATGTTAAGTTTGGTGAAAATCTAAATAAATTTTCAAATTCCCCTGAAATCACATATATCTATCCTTCATTTTCAACTTGTGAATGTTTTGGAAAAGAATTGATAAAATTAGTCAATTCGCAAATTGTATACTAAAGTTTTCACTTAGTCATGGGTTTTGCATTAGTATATTCAGAAAGCCCTATTGCAAAATTTGCAGCTTGCACCCTCAATTTTGGATTGATAGGCTTCATAGAAATTTAGTATTTTACTCTTAAATTACACAGGAGATATAAGAGGGTCTCTTATATCCATTGTTATGTGGGAATGCGTTCCCCCCCATTTGAAAATCAGACGTCCTTGATGTCCGGATGTCCTGAGGATGACAGGCTAGGGGGAAACGTCCCTCCATGTTTCCCATGCAGTAGTTTTCTGGGGGGTGTCTTCAGGACATCCTTGAATATGAGGGGATGTTTTGGAAACATTTTTTTTATGTTCTTGGGGTTGGGGATGTCCTGGGCATTATTTAAAAAAAAAGGACTTTTGAAAAGAAAAAAACAAAACAAAATCTAATATTTTTGTTTCAGATGATAATTTTGGGACATTTCAAGGTGCTTATCTTGAATTTGTCACATAGTTTTGCCCATTGAAGGGTTTCACACGACTTGATTAGTAACGTACCATTTTTCTATTTTGACAATCACATTACTGTCTCTTACAATGTTGCTTTTCATTCTTAGATTCATTGCAACTCATTGTATTGTTTTTTTTTTTTTGGTGTGTGAACAAAGATACTTTTTGTCTCTTGTATAATCATAAGAAAGTTAGAAACCCTAGGAAGCATGAAAATCTGTCAGGTTTTCTTAACCTCCTATGGGGAATTTAGATTATAATCATCTAATTCACAATGAGTCCAAAGAATTTGTATCAAAGGATCAATTATCACTTCTAAGGATTCACATGCCAAACATACCGAATATTAGAGTGGATTGTTGTTTGTTCATAGTAATTTTGATGGTTGTTAATGTAAATGGTTGACAACTTAATATTTAATATTTATGCAGGGAGTGGCCAAGGATGTCTTTTATCTTATCCTTCAAAATTGAAGGAGAATTTTATCAATTTATCTTGGTTGAAAGTTGTGTGGAAGCTTAAGGGTTAGTCTTAAATATAATTCTTGAAGGGGAAGCAATGGAAGAGGAAGTGAAGTTTGTATCAGGTTGTTAATGTTATTTATATTCACTCTTTGAGCATTTGTGACCTCAGAAAATAAAGTTCTTCTTAAACTATGAAATATGTATTACTCATCAATGTTATCTACCTTCTGTTTGTCCATAAATTATGGCTTTGAAGAGAGTGCAAACCACTCAAACTAAAATTTATGTCTGGGTCGAAATAAGCCATTGGAAATGATGAATAATCTGATGTGTGCAGTCTGCACATTTTTCTCTTCTTGATTGCTTGAGGCTTGCTCTCATGGTTTATACCTTTTCCTTGTATTATTTGTCAGTCCTTCTTAGCTTCTTAAGGCTTAAAGCTCTTGACCTAACAGTTTTCAAGAATTGGAATATCCTTGGCACACAAGATGAACACTGGTGAAATCTTTTTATTAAAAGGTGGGGAACATATCAAGCTAATTTCTTCAGCCCTCTTCATCCTAAAACTTGGAAGATGATGTATGAAACTCAAGATCGCTGCGATCGTGTGGCATTGTGAGTAAAACAAGTGTTCTTATCAGTTTTTGAATGCCTAATATGGAGTGTAGCATTGGCTACCTTTTCTATTTAATTAGCTTTTACTGTGCCTTGTTGTGCTATTTTTAGGGGCTTAACAATAACCTGCGAGGGCTCTGATTATTATATTGTGTACCAAGGTGAGATTCAATGTTGGTTGGGTTCCAAGAAAACAAGAAAGGAAAATTATAGCAAACCTGATCTTGAAACAGATGATAGGAGCATAATTGAAAGCAATGGTACAAAAACATTGGCAGCAGAGAAAGAGAAAGGGCCATGTACAGGTCTTTTTGACAAGATACTTTTCTTTGTTGGGGACATAGAGCCTGCATCCAAGCAAGTTAAGTGAACTCGGATATTATGACCCAAGGAAAGTATACTCTGCAACCTCAGTTGAAAGAGGGTATATATATATATATATATTCACTCTTCTGTACAGTTTTGTTTTGTTGTAACAATTCTATAGTTTCGCTTGTAGCCTCAATTTTGTGTTTACTATGTTGGTGGAGGGCATTGTTTTGTATTTAGTCTTGGTTTAACCTCTCTGCTTGTTATTGGAATCCACAAATTTGATGATTCAAGTAATATTTTATGGAAATCACAATTGTATATATATTTTGAGATATTAGGCTTAGTTATTTATTAGATGATTGCTTTCCATATTATTGAAGGGTTATTGTGAGCATATTCATTTGTATAAATAGTCTTGTTACGAATGAGAAAGTTAAATTCAGTAGTTAGTATATTGATAAGATTTGGTATTAGAAAATGAATTTTTGTTTGAAACATTGTGAAACTTTAGAAACATCTTTTTATGTATTTTGCACTTCTAAAAAAAATTGCGGTGTTTTGGTAAATGTGGTGTCTTTGATTCACATTTGCAAGTAAAGTTATTACATTTAAGTATTGCATCTAATGCCTAATACAACTCTTCTCTCACGTGCTTTAACATCACTTTAACATACCATTGTGTATATAGAGAGGATGTGATTCTTCCACGTATTGCTAGGTATATTGGAAGCTTGAACATATAAAGATATTTGGTTCATCAATTTGCTTGTGACTTAGTAAAAAGACTTGTAACTCATTATAGGGAGCATGTGAGGTGCATTATTTAATGGTTTGATCAGTGTTAGGAATAAAATGGATCCCAACTTTGAGATCCCAAATGAGGCACCCTCAACCTTGTTAAATGCATTTACATGGGCTCTTCAGACGGGTTTTAGCACAAATTTAAGGTACCAAACTTTGACTGGCCTTATATTTTTCGCTTGCTAAAGGACTTCCTCCCATTGTCTTTAAGTCCTCTGTGATTGTGATTATTGAACAATTTGCAAGGAAGATTTTAGTATTCTACTTTTAACAGTTTTGTTTGTAATTGAGTTTTGTGCTCTATGTTCAGCGGTATTCTGGTGCTCCATTATTTGATCATTTCCATTTTAGCAATGAAAATCTGTAAAAAAATAATTTATTTTGTGATGGTCTAATGTCTGCATAGCATGGCTATGCGTGTCTCCTTTGTCTTTGTACGTATCATTATCTGCTGAGTTTATTTTTCTATAATTTTGTGAGTTGCATCCAAGTCATTTGATGGACTTGAATTTTTGCTTGCTAAAGGACTTCCTCCTATTGTCTTTAAGTCCTCTATGATTGTGATTATTGAACAGTTTTCAAGGAAGATTTTACTCTTCTACTTTTAACAGTTTTGTTTGTAATTGAGTTTTGTGCTCTATGTTCAGCGGTATTTTGGTGCTCCATTATTTTATCATTTCCATTTTTAGCAATGAAAATCTGTACAAAAATAATTTAGTTTGTGATGGTCTGATGTCTGCATAGCATGGCTATGTGTGTCTCCTTTGTCTTTGTATGTATCATTGTCTGCTGAGTTTATTTTTCTATAATTTTGTGAGTTGCATCCAAGTCATTTGATGGAGTCTTCGATGGAGCTACTTGGTTTAGATCAGACGGGTAAGCCATTCTCGGTAAATATTTTAGGTAAATATTTTTCAGTACAACAATAATTTAGTTTGTGATGGTCTGATGTCTGCATAGCATGGCTATGCATGTCTCCTTTGTCTTTGTATGTATCATTGTCTGCTGAGTTTATTTTTCTATAATTTTGTGAGTTGCATCCAAGTCATTTAGATCAGACGGGTAAGCCATTCAAGAAACTTTCTGCTGATTTTCTTCAAACTTACCTTATATAATCACTTAAGTCTTCAAACAGAGTAAATATTAATGATCTGTATATGTTTGACGTAATGTGTAGGGTTTAATTCACATCTACATGTAATACAAAAAGTATGCTAAAAATTACTTACAATCTTCTTGAATCAATATTCTGAGATTTTTTAGTACCTCATTGTAAATATTTTAGGTTACTTTGATTCTAAAAGGTTGTCTTGTAGAGGATGTCCCTTTCGATCCTCATAAGGATGACTTTTGAACAACTCAATCAGCAGGGTTATCGCCGATTGAAGCTATTGGGATCAGATGGTATTTAGGGCCAAAGTAGTTTTTTTTGCTGCAAGAAGCCCCTGTCATTTGATACATGGCAGATCCTGTAAGTTGTCATATCTTTTTTCCCCTCCTCTCTTGAATTTATTATATCATCAAATTAAAATCAATTTTCAGGATATTTTCCAAATATTTTAAATGCTATTAGATTTATGGATTTCTCATTGACCTTGTATGCTAAATAATTGAGGATGCCTATTAATTTTTCTTCCAGTATGTGAAATTTATTTTATAAGAGAAAGTAGTTATCATGTTTCTTTTGTCAAGTTCATTGACAATGATGAAGTATACAGATTCGATTGTGAAGCAAAAGTGGGTAAATTGTAGATTGTTTTTCTTGAGATATCTGATTATATGCATTTTTGGGAATATTTTCAATCATGGAAAGTTGCATTCCTCTTCAAATTCCTATATCCCACACACTTGCAAACTCAAGCAATGTACTGTATTACTTGATTCATGAAAATTTCCATCACAGTGCATGTGAGAAGTTATCATTGGTCAATGTCGAGTGCATTGAATTTGAAATATTTATCAGATTCGGCTGATATTGAATCCTGGGTTTGTTTCTTTGGTAATTATTTTTTTCTTTGGTCTATCTCTCATAGGATTCTAGAAAAAGACCTTTGAAGCTTAAATTTGGTAGTTTATATCCATCAATTTAGGTTGCACTTACATTAAACACTTTGAATGCTCTTTTTGGTATAGATAAGCAAATACATGGGTGCCCTTTTAAGTCTATATATGTGTGTTTACTTTAAGTTTGAAATATACAATTGATTAATCAAAATCAAAGAAATACGATAATTACAGGGGAAAAACTATATTTATAAAAAGCAAAAAGATTTTTTTTAGATATGAGTAGTGCACTTATTCGGCACTAGATTACATAGATTATGATGTAGACGCACTGAAGGGATTTTCTACTCTAAGTTAACAAACGTAGCAAAGAAGGACAGACGGTAACAATGAAGATGTGCAATGGTGTGCACATTCAACAAGAAAAACAACAATCCTGGAAAGAAGAAAACTATAAGACTCTACGGTCCTTGAATTCATGCTAAAACTAAAGTAGAAAGTTTGGCATGTGGAATTTTGAAATTGAAAGTTGATTTTAAGTTCACCAAAGATCACAACAACAATTTGAGAATCTCATATATATGGCATTACACAAAACGTATCTCTTCTTACATATTGAAAATAAACCTTTAACAAGTTAATAATAGTAACTTGAAAGTGCAAGATAGTTTGGTTGATGCCACTCTTGCTAGCTAGTTCATTATCAACAAAATTTGCCTCTACAAACATTGTGTAGAGTAGATCAAATAATAATTTCTAGTGTCATTATGATTCAACACAGTGAGGTGTTTCACTAGTTTCAAGCATACCTTTGTACTGCAGTTTGTTTTCGTATGCATTAGGTAATGAATACAGGTCAATTGATTAGGGCCCTAATTTATTGTTTTCATTTGACAGATCAAAGACATTGAAAATATTGTTCGTTTATTATTTTTAAATCATCAATATCAGCAATCTGAGCTAGAGAAGCCATTAATGTCGAGCTCCCCTTGTGAACTACTATTGCTTCAGAGATTAAATCTAGAATACAGAAAAGCCAACATTTTGGAAAAATAATGAAGTGCAATGTGGGATGATTGACAAAAAGAAACGGAAAACATCGAAAAAAGAGCAAAATTATTTATCACCAACTTATGGTCACTTTCGGCCTAGGAAATGATATCAAGCTAGATCTGACAATGTCTATTTGAACTTGTTTTAGCGTTTTTTTTAATAATATTGTTGCATATTTTTAGCCGGCTATATTATGGAGGATAAAAATACTTGTGAAATTTGTCATTGTAAGAAAAATTGTCTCACAGTGGAAGATATTTGCAAGGTCTTTAAATTCAATGGTTGTATGTGTCTTTTCTATTCTTCATTTTACTTTCGCCATTATAGAATTGCAATAACATGCTCCTTGTTATGGCCATATGTGTCTTTTCTATTCTTCATTTTACTTTCGCCATTATAGAATTGCAATAACATGCTCCTTGTTACGACCATGGCTATTGCAACTTCTAAATAAAAGTATGCAAATAGTTTTAACTTATAATGTCTTTCCATATCTTTTTCTATATTTTTTATTTATTACACGACAAATTTAATTTGTTCTTCTACTGTAAACTATGAAAGGTGATTGAAAATTAGTTGCAAGGTATGTTATGATAATAAAGCAGTACTGTTCACATTGATGTTTTTTCTCTATATAAATTAAAATTAACTTAAGCATTGTCAAGTTATTATCTAAACTCATGGAAAATTAGTATTTTGTTGTAATAAGCACTAAAAATATGTATAATAGATTCATTGTAATTTCAAATACAGTAAAATTCATTGGATATCTTTCAGTTTATAAATAGATATTATATGAATTTGAAACTAATTACGCCAAAGGTGTTCCCCCTATGGTAGAGGACCTCCGGACGTTTTTGCAGCGATGCTAAATTTGACGTCTTGACAGCCGTTTGGACAATTTTTCAAAATGATTAAATTTGACAGGCTTTTACCTGTTTTTTAAGATTTACACCGATCTTTCATCCGATTCATCCACTTCCTGCTACGATTCTTCCTTGTTTTTCTAACACATGGATTTCACACCTGCATTCGCACCAGTAATAACAATATCTTCTGTGTCATCTCCCACCAGTATAATATTTGTCTTGGAGGCGGACACCCGTACGATTTCTCTGTAAGTTCACCTTTTAACATAGATCATGTATCTTTGAGGGTTATTCCCAGGAACAACATCAATGGCGTTGGAAATTTTCAAGAAAAATCATATGGACCCATTTTGAGCTCCCAAGAACTATGATTGTCTGTTACGATGTCGCTAAAGTAAATGCAATACATTCATAGTAATATACTAGATTTATGTAATTTAACATATACCAATCTCAATTTCCAGACATGCCCACTTGAAAAATATTCAAAACCTCGCACTCTGTAATGAGATGTTCATGACTGGTCCAAGAACAGAGAGCTAATCTTTCTTGGTGGATTTGTTGATGAGGGACTTGTGAATGTGAGGGATGACACCTCCACCGGCAATGGTGCCCTTTATCAATGTGTCAAGCTCTTCATCTTCTCGAATGGCAAGTTGTAGATGCCTTGAAGTGATGTATTTCACCTTGAGATATTTACTTGCATTTCCTACCAATTCCATAACTTCTGCAGTCAAATACTCCAATATGGCTACTGAATATACTGCTGCGGTTGCCCCTACCCTCCCATTTGCTGACACCCAAGATTTCAAGTGCGAGTGGATACGCCCAAAACATACCACAAATAAACTATTACAAAATACCATTATACTCATGTATGAAAAGTGTGGAATTTTAGCAGGTGTTTGCCAAGTGTTTGACCAAATGACTGAACGAGACCTCGTCTCATAGAATATCATAATTGCATTTTACACAAGACACGAGCATCCTCACCAAGCATTGACACTATTTCACCAAATGCAACTAATAAGGTTTGAACCTGATTAGTTCACCTTTTCTGGCATACTCCTAGCCTGTGCCAAAATAGTTGATTTGAAACAGGGTATAGATATCCACAAAAGTACAATGGAGAAGGGATTTTTGTCAGATGTTGCAGTTGCGAGTGCCCTGATAGATATGTATGTAAAATGTGGAAGTATACAGGCATGTGAACTATTTGACAAAATACAAGGGTCTGACATTCATAGCTTTCTCCAGAGTTCCCTCACTTGCAAATCTGTGCATTTCACTTTCTTTTTCATTCGAGAGATACTCAAATATGACGCTACGTACTAGCACTCGGAGCAAGAAGAAAGGAGGAAGCAAGACTACTATCACTCAACCCATCGTAAATACTACCCTCTACTTTGATAGCACCTCCACTACTACTATACTCAACAGTTCTTCTATCCAAAGCGGCACTGTCGCTCAAGGGGTATCAAATGTAATCATGTTTATTAAAACTAAAATTGCCCACTAAAGGCTACCATTCATGATATAAATACTGTAAATGTATACACGTCTCATTATGTGTACATATACCTTCATTTATTTGATGTTTTCAAATATGATATGTATCTGTAAATGTACGAATCTATAACATAATTAAATGTACACATACAACATTTCAATGTAATGTTTCAACTAAAGTCCTACACTACAACTATCAATCACACACATTATCAATTATATAATAAAAATTTCTCCAACAAAACACCAATTGAACAACCGATGCACAACTAACAACATCAACTATAAAATTAACTAACTATCGATTAATGTAGCCAAATTAAGAACAACGAGATAAACTGCAATAAAATGAACTCCAAAAGAAAATAGATCTCCTTCTTCGTTATCAAATAATCAATTACAATGTTTCCTAAATAGGAAAATAACTCCCAACTCGAGTTTCCAAGTAAACTCTAGCTAACTCTGACTAAATCTACTCTAGGTGGCGGAAATTACTATTTTTAGCAGTTTACTAGAACCTGCTATTCTTAGTAAGTTCGCATGCTTATTCCTACGGGCACAGAAATTGCCACGCATCTTCTACATCCCTAAATTAGAGGAATTGCCAACTTTCTAACTCAAAATGCAATTAATAGACTAAAATTAACTAATGCTCAAAAATAGGAAAAAACCAAACTATAACTTAAATCCTAATTTTCGGCCTCAAGATGGCGGATTTAGGGCCCGAAAACGTGTCGAAAACTTGCCCCAACTGGTAGGGCGGGTTGCCGCTGCGTTCGTCTCATCGAAACACGTGGTTTCAAAAAAAAAACGGACTCAAACGGACACCCGGAGCTCAAGTTATGACCTTGTCAAGTTCCTGCTAATTCGGGCGCATCACAATATTTCATATTTCCCTGACACTCATACAATATACTCAAATAATATTTCCTTGTAAAAATAATTTAACCGAGCAGCAAAGGGCATCTATACCTACTATTTACAATTATACCCTAATGCAAAACATTAAATAAGTTATTATTCCACTATACAACATTAAACCATGTAAAACCTGTTTAGCTTCAGAAAATATCATTGAAGACTTACCTTCGATGGCTGTGCATCGGAATTGGACACTGATAATAAAAACAGGGTGTATAACTGTCAACATCTATACCTGTTCATCTACAAAATGAAAAATGGTGCAACAACGAGCTATGTTTAATATAGCTTGGAACATTTAGTTAAGCATCTTTACTTTTTTCACAACAGAACAGTACCATGTAGAAACATAAATCTATTCTTAAATTGAATTGGTATATGAACTTACTTGGAAAAGATATCTTAGAAGAAAGGAAACCCCCAG
This sequence comes from Taxus chinensis, assembly GCA_019776745.2. Lineage (NCBI taxonomy): Eukaryota > Viridiplantae > Streptophyta > Pinopsida > Cupressales > Taxaceae > Taxus > Taxus chinensis. Next base: position 685,688,298 of record CM034146.1, read on the forward strand.
GACTTAACACTCACAACACACAAAAAAGATTAAAACATAAATTAAATTTTTTTAAATTGAAATGCCCTGTATTTTTCGTACTAATCATTGCAGACATATACAGACCTTGGGCAGCATCGAATGAAGCATATGCAGGAGATTATTGAGATTTTTATCTTGAGAACCGATTCTTCCTCCTTTTGATGTTACTAACAGGTGTACCAGCTCCAACTTTTCCATGTTTCCAATCTCCCAAGGAATAACACCACTATCGAAAGATTTGTTGGCCAGTCTTAGATACACCATGTTTGACAGATTGCCCAAAAACCTAGGAATAGTTCCTCTCAACAGATTGTCATACAGATCAAGTGTCTGCAATTTTGCCAACCGAGCAAATTCAGAAGGAATTGGGCCAGAAATATTGTTCCCTGACAAATCCAGGACTTCCAAGCTTGATAACTCTGATATAGAGTCAAGAAGTAGACCGATCAGATAATTCTGAGACATGTTCAGATGCCTCAGATTGGTACAGTTGGCTAGATATCTTGTATCCTTGGGCAGTTCCCCAAAGATTGAATTGTTTGCCAGAGACAGGGAGGTAAGATTTCGAAGGGTGCAAACCACAGATGGAAATGGCCCTTCAAGGCCGAAGTTTCCTAAATCGATTCAACAACATGGGTTTTGCTGGTATCACATTTAACTCCATTAAAAATGTTGTAGCTGCTATCCAGTTCTGGAGGTGGTGGTAGGGGTCTGTGAGACTCTGTTTCAGGGCCATCAGGTGAACTAGTTCTGGGGAGGAGGGGTCAAATGCAACAGCTCCATTAGTGTACCAGCTTCAAAACTCAAGGACCACCAAAGTTCATCCATGAGATAAAATGACATTCAGGACAATAAAAATTATAATCATGCCTTGGCAAGTAATGCGTAAAATGGAATAAAATTCCTGAATCTCAACTACAATAATAAACCCCCATAGCATTTAACAGGTTGCAAATCCTAAAATGCAATTTTAAACTCTGTATCGGTAAAATGCTTGATCAGAGAGAAAAACTGAAAAACTAACTAAAAATGAGGACTAGATCTGAACCTTGTAATGGTGAAACCTAACATATATGTTTATCTTTAAAAGTTGCCTTCAAATGTTTTTTTGTAAACACTACCCTGCAACCGTAGTCGAGAGTAAAAAGTAATCTGAATTCTGTAAGACATTCAGGACAATAAAAATTATAATCATGCCTTGGCAAGTAATGCGTAAAATGGAATAAAATTCCTGAATCTCAACTACAATAATAAACCCCCCATAGCATTTAACAGGTTGCAAATCCTAAAATGCAATTTTAAACTCTGTATCGGTAAAATGCTTGATCAGAGAGAAAAACTGAAAAACTAACTAAAAATGAGGACTAGATCTGAACCTTGTAATGGTGAAAGCTAACATATATGTTTATCTTTAAAAGTTGCCTTCAAATGTTTTTTTGTAAACACTACCCTGCAACCGTAGTCGAGAGTAAAAAGTAATCTGAATTCTGTAAGAGAAAGCTAACAAAAAATTTACACCAACCAGATCCGAGCCCTTTGAGTTAGATACAGGTGCATTTATCTATAATACTATCAAACAATCGAGATCTGAACCCTGTTTGCAAAAATATCAGATGTGATGTTTGTGTAATAATATATTCGATCAAAACCCCTATGCAGTGAAAGGCAACAAAATTTGTATACTAACCAGATCTGAAACAGGTAATTTATATAAAATACATCCAAATCAACCCGATTTAATCCCGGTTAGGGAGCTACTTAAATTGGTCTTAAAAAAATCGAACCAACCATATAATAGCTGTACATTTTACTACATGAAATTTCCTTAGATTAAGGTGAAAATTAAACCTAAAATGCCCAAGCAGTAATCTACACCACAACACGCACAGGCAACGTGGATATTTCAAAATGTGTAATCCTAATCTGCAAAATCTATACTAGAAATTTGAAGGAACTTACTATACAGGGGATACATCTTGGCTGTTATTCTCTTGCACTCTAACCCAAATAGAGGAATCAACCACAAAAACAGAGAAAAACTATACAAAATCGCATACAAAGTACAAAGACGCAAATAAAATGTCTCAAAAGTTATTATCAGAGATAAAAACAACTACTGAAAAAACAAACAGCAGGGCCCTGCATGCAGCCTCCGGACTTCAAACACACAATCCAGAAACAATGATGCAATTCCAAACGAAAATTAAATAGAACTTCGAACTTTCATATGTGAGCACAATAATCTAAGTTGAGGAAGTATCCTAAATATTTGAAACAAATTGCATCTCGTGTATCAAATAAAGGCCTGAATTTTAATATCAATAACAAGAAAAATGTGAGAAACATTAAAAAATTCTGCAGCCCACTAACACAGAATCAGCTATAAAATTAAATAGAACTTCGAACTTTCATATGTGAGCACAATAATCTAAGTTGAGGAAGTATCCTAAATATTTGAAACAAATTGCATCTCGTGTATCAAATAAAGGCCTGAATTTTAATATCAATAACAAGAAAAATGTGAGAAACATTAAAAAATTCTGCAGCCCACTAACACAGAATCAGCTATAAAATTTCTGAAATCTAGTACAGGACACCTAAACAATATTTACCCCTTAAAAATCAATGAACCATGACACGGGACATCAATCAAAACAGGAGCCCTGTTCATCTACAAAATGAAAAATAGCGAGTAGAAATGCTCTACGGCAGGGAATTCCTTTGTATATTCACAGTACTTCCAATTCATTAAAAATTAATTGAGAGCTTTTGTAAATTAAAATGCCCTGTATTTTTCTTACAATATAGCAGAAACATTACAGACATATACATACCTTGGAGATGTTAGTCACCATTGAATGAAGCGTATTCAGGATATTGTTAAGCTTATTCCTCCTCTCTGCCAAGAGATTTTTTACTGGAAAACCGATGCTTTTCTTCCTCCCTTTTGCTCTTAAACCCTGTATCAGTAAAATGCTTGATCAAAACAAAGTAGTAGATCTGAAACTTGTTAAGGAGGAAGCTAATATATGCGTTCAGATTTAGAAATTACAAATATTATTTGTAAACCCTAGGGAAAAATAGATCTAAACCCTGTGGAGTGCTCAGTGAAAGCCAACAAAACTTTTAACTAACCAGATCCGAAGCCTATTAGTTTCAAACCAACCAGATGTAAACCCTGCTAGCCACTTACTCACATTGGATTTAAAAGTATCGAATCAACCATATCTTGGCTGTACATTTTACCAAATGAAATTTCTAAAACTAACGCACAGAAATTAAACCTAAAAAGTCCTAAGCGGTAACCTACACCACAACACGCAGAGGAAACCTAAACTAATGTAGGATGATTGAAATGTGAGATCCTAATCTGCAGAGTGAAGGTAAAAACCTAAGAAATAATAATTATCAGGATTTACACCAGAAAGTTCAAAGAAACAGTGAACATTTGAAGGAACTTACCATAACCAAGATGCATCATTTATTATCTACCTTCGTTGTTCTCCTGCACTGTTCCCCTCACTCCAACGAGAAAAACCAAATACAAACATAAAACACAGAAAAACTACAAAAAAACACATAAAAAATACAAAAGAGGCACAAAAAATGTTTCCAAACATACAAACACAGAAAAAAAAAACTGATCAAAATGCAAACAGTAGGGCCCTGCACACAGACTCCGGACAACATTAAAATGCAGAAAAATAGATGCAAATCCAAACCAAAATGGGAACAGTGGATGTGTCGGAGTGAGTTATATAGACCTTTTTACAACGACTCTTAAATCTAAGCTTTTGCCCCCAACAGTCATCTATGAACCTTTACACCTGTCTTCCAGCTGTAACGGTCATCTAGGGGCCGCTCCTTCCAAGCTTATTTTTAAGTCGAATCTTCTACACTTGTCTTCCAGCTGTAACGGTCGTCTAGGCTCCGCTGCTTCCAAGCTTATTTTTAAGTCGAATCTTCTAGAGCATTTGTGTTTTATTTAACATGATAAACTTGAGATTAAAATTAAATCCTAAGCATTATGAATACCCACGGCGTGATAGAAATAATAAATTTCAAAAAATCATTAGCTATGTGTGCCCTTATTGAAAGTGTTTTGAGCATTTTATTTAGGTGAATTAATTATTGATCGTTGTTTCATGGAACGGAAGTAAGGTCTAATGCGAGAAATGTTTATTATTTTTTTATTTTTTAGAATAAAAAATATGTATACAAGTAATTGCACCGTGAATGTGTAGTTCGCATGTCGATAGGGCCTGGATCAAACCGTGGATTTGTGAGGGTTCATGACACTTATGGAAAGGGAGTAACAAGTGCGTGCAAGATAACAGGGAAAGTTGACGAGGAGTAAATGTAGGGACTTGAAGGCAGAGAGGATTGTGTTGAATCAATGAATGTCTCTTGTTAAAGGGTGGGAAACGTCCCTGACGGATGCAATATTTTGTTTTATTCATTTTGTATGTGAGAAAAGGGTCAAAGTTAATGGCACGAGCATGGAGGTGGAACCCAACAATGTCGTTTGTTGCACTGAACAAAGATATCATTTTTAATGACATCACAAGCACTACTTGAGGATGAGGGAATGCAATGCAAAAGAAGAGGTAAAACATAAAGGCTAATAAACCTATAATTTATAGAATAGTTATAATTAGCAATAATATTGAAATATTGAAAATAGGTTTGGTGTTGCAGTATCTATAACATCCAATGATCAGAGTAAATGTAAGCATGTGTAATGTTATTTTGGGAGTTTAGTGTACGAGCCCAACGAAAAAATTAGCGATTCGGTCGAACAAAAAGGAGACAATATGCAAAGGTATTAAAGTCTATAAACTCATGATACTATTGTGAAAATTAGACCTCCTCATTTTGTACCTTTGATATCATTTGTTATTTTATCTAAAGTCAATCCCTAAGTAGTATGTATTGTGAGATTCCAAGCCATTTGAAAAGTCCATTGTTATGATTACTGCATGAAATTTGGGGCACAAGTACATGTAGGTGTTGGAGATCATCCCAAATGAGATAAATGTACTATCAAATTTGATTTATATGGAAAAATATATTTTAGGTGGGTCTGCAAAAAGACCATATATGATTGAAATGATGTGGTTAATTGCTTCATAGACAAGTCCTACCTCAACCCAAATGTTTATATCAAGCATTACCTCCTGCCCCATGTAGTTAATATTTTTAGGTTGTAATTGATTGGTGTCATGAACAAGAGAAGATGATCATTGTGTTTACAAGTGATATTGTAATGTGCAATCAACATTGCCTTGTTCTTGTGGTCAAGGAGGTTGTTTGTGGTGAGTAGATAGGGTGATGAAAGGAAACTAACTTCAGAGCATATCACTGATTCGATACGATCCATGAGTTTTTCTTGAATAATGAAATGTCCTTGGGCATTGTGAGTATTGAGAAGAAGTTGGTTAACAGAAACCAGAGTCGAGCTAGAACCTTATTGATGAAAGATAGTTCTCACGTGACAAACCTTTTGAAGTTTCTTGGAAGTGTTTCCTCATATGAATTTCATGCACATGTTGGTACATCTTTCCTAGGTCTCTGAGATTGATCTAAGAATGGATCTAAAATACCCAATTTTATGTATTCTCCATGTTTGATACTTGCAATACATATTCTCAACATATTCTCTATTCAGAAGATGGTCTAAACAGGTTGAGGGTGATCTAGACACCTTTAAATGACATATGTGGGTCATCATTGTTCTGTTTGGGAGTTTTATAGGTGACAGTTATGCAACTGACACTTTGTTTTTATATGTGGTCATACCCCCAACAAAGCCAAAACTTGGGAAACTAAACAATTATAAATATTTTTTCTTCCAAATGATTCAGTTCATCTTTCCATCCATCCCTGGGAAGAATAGCTATAAATATGCATGCATTTGATCATTCTAGGAATTTTTTTTTGGGAGAATTCAAGTGGGATCAAGAGAGAAAGTTGAGAAAGTTCTTATTCTATTCATAGTATAGTTGAGTTGTTTCTTCATGATGATTGTGAAAAATAAATGCAAGTAGGAGGAGTTGAAATATTTCTCGAAGGTCATTGTATGACAGTAAACATTTATTATTTTGAGATTTTCAAAGTGAAGGGAAGTGACTGCTTACCCAACTAGAGTTATTCTGACATTAGGTTTCTCCATGATATATTTTGTTGTTTCTTTGTCTTGAAATTTCCCATCTATCAATATTATATGGATGTTTATTTCCTAAACATTTTATTTAATGAACTTAGTTAGATTGTTCATTCATTATAACTTAAACCAGCTTTGTTCATTTGTTTAAAGAGGTAGTTTAAAGATCAGATTGAAACCGGAGAAGATTAAATCAATATTGTTGTGTGGTTAACTTTTGTTGACACTTGCAATTAGATGACCCTTACACAAAAGGGAAAAGAAATGTGTGAAGGTATCCTCAATTCTTTTGAAGAAGAGATTTCCACCAAGAAGTGGAAGTAAGCAATCTGAGATATGACTCATAGAGAAAATGCAGATGAGATTAGAGAAGAACGTTTCTACAAGTTGGAGGCAAATGTGGCAAGTTTACCCAAAGATGTAGGCAATATTTCCTTGTCTATAGGGAAATTGGAGTCCATCATGAGATCCCTTATGCAAAATCTTTTTGTTTAGAACAAAGTACTAGGATCCCATAGAGAAGATGCTCATGATTATGAAGAAGAGAAGCCCTGTGCCAACCCTACACTTTCTCCATTCAAGACAAAGGTGAATATATAAATTTAGCCTTATGATGGAGATGTGAATGTTGAGAAGCTAGACCATTGACTAGTTCAACTTGAGGTATATTTCAGTTTTCATCAAATCAATGAGAGTCAGCAGATTTCCTTTACAAGGTTAAAATTGACCGATCATGCTTTAACTTGGTTTGAAATTTATGTTCATTTGTTGGTTATTAAGAAGCTTCCTCCTATTAATAAGTGGGATGAATTTAAAAGGATAATCTGAAAGAAGTTTTATCATATTTGTTATGAGGAAGAGAGGTTCATGTATAGGAAATATCTTAGGTAGAAACAAGGCCATAACATGTAGGAGTACACTATTGAGTTGCGAAAGAAATATTTTTAGATGAGAAAATATGTAGCAGACATGGACCTTCTAATGAAGAATACTGGTGGACTTCATAGCCACATGAGTAGACAAGTTCTCTTGTCCAATATGGTGGATGTAGAAAAGGCTTGTTCTCAATCCCACTATATAGAGACGGACAAGAAAATAAGTTAATCTACCTCTCAACATTGCTTCAAGCAAACATGGTGACACCAAGCATAAGGATAAAGGAAAAGGAAAAGGTAAGAAAAATTCTGCTTATGTTTCTAAGAAGGATACTAAGGTTGAATTTGGGCATTTTGATATTGACGCCCATTCTGAGGAAAAATGTTTGAAGCTCCGCCCGAAACTACATCCCTTCAAGGATAAGAAGATTAAGAAGAAGGCAACAAATTTCCTCTAGGGAGAGGAAGTATTTTGTATTGAATAGGTGGATGAGAATATATGTTGTACCTCCATCCATAGAAGTTAGGTATTGGTAGTAACAATGGTGCTTAGGAAAATGAACTAATATTTTTCATATCAAAATTCAAGTAAAGCAAACTAAGGTGGATTCCCTTTTTGATACATGCTATCAATCTAATTTGTTTAGTAAATATTTAGTGGACATGCTAAAGTTGGAAACTTATAGCCACCGAAGTCTGTATTCATTGGGTAGGGTAAAGAAAGGTGTAGACATCAAGGTTACCAAAAAATGTAAAATCACTTTTGGCATTGATAAGAAATTTATTGATGAAGTCATTGAATATGTTTATCCCCTTGATGTGTGTGGTGTAGTGTTTGACGAATTGTATTTGTATATTAAATGTATCCTATCTTTATGAGGAGAGACAATCAGTACCATTTGGTTAAGGATGGTAAGAGCTACACCATTTTATTCTTTTGTGGAGACTCAAATATCTCTTTAATAAGTGTCGCCAAATCCCGATAGCTCATTAATGTTAGTGGTAAATTTGCATTACACATTTTGAGGGATATGCGAGAAGATGAGATTATTGCATCTAAACCACTTATAGCTTGTTTTCTAACAAAGAGCAGACACATCTAGAAGAGTTGGTTCAATAGTCCAGAGAGGTTTTCTAGGAGCCTATGGGGCTACCACTAGTTAGTCTAATTAAGAATGAGATACCCTTTCTACCTGATAGTATGCTTCCAAAATTGGGATTATACAAGAAATCACTGAAAGATGCCAATGAGGTATAATAATAGTTGCAATATTTGATTAACCAAGGTACAATATGTCCTGGCACTTCTCCATTTGATTTTCCTATTGTTTTAGCACATAAGAAGTATGGTTCATGGAGAATGTGTGTTGATTATAGAGCTTTGAATAAAATAACCATCAATAATATGTACCCTCTTCCTCGTATTGATGATTTGTTATATTAGTTACAATATGCTAAATATTTTACTAAGCTTGATTTGAAATTTGTGTATAACCAAGTGTAGATGAAGGAATATGTAACACCCACATTTTACACACACAAAAACAACATTAAAATACCAAAACATTTTTTTGAATTACATTGTAGTACACATGACACTATAGGATATCACTTAGGAATACGCATAACACCTGATATGTTTGCATAAACATTAACCCACGTAGATAACATGAAAACACATGATGCACATCAAGGCCACTTTTTTTTCCAATGAGAAGGCACAACCTAATGATTCATCTATAGTATAAACTTATAGATAGGGTCTTCCCACGACATGATATTTCTAGGATTACCCATTTATTACAATCATGATTGAATATTTAACTTAAGTTCTAGAAAGGCTCATAATATGTGAATCATACATTCCTTTTCTTGTCACTAGATTTCCTTGTAAACTGTTTAACATTTAACTTACATGTAACTCATTGAATATGGATCATCTATATTATTTCAATTAGTTGTTTAATTATCTCGTTTGTTAATAGGGTATTTAGTTACACACAAGGATATCTACATACACACAAGGCTACCATCCATGACACCACACTTTCCTAGTTTAAAATTTCATTACCTCTATCTTTTGTTATTGGCCGTAATTGTTGAATCACTTATCATATGGCCCTTCATTCTTCTTAAAAGTATACTATATTATCCTTACTTTACTTAACATTTCACTTGTAGTTACTCCCTCTAATTTTTCTTGTTTCCCCTATCATAATAGAAAGATATGGCCTGATTGTTGATAGAAACATATACTCCCACATGAGCCTTTGGTGTTTGTTCTAAGGGTTTGTTTTTTAAGTTGCATGTTTGTTTGGTTTTTTAATTTATCTCAGTTACCACAAGGAAGGTTCACATGAAACCAATGAGGTTTATTAGTTCAAGAGTGAATAGATTACACGTTCTTTTCATATTAGCATTTAATTACTAAGGTTACTTGATTCATGTTTTAAGTAATTATAACTAACCGCGTATCCTATCTTCTTTATTTAAATGATCAGCCATCAAGGTCATAAGGAGTATGATTCACACTCAACCAAGGTTGGATTCCTAGACAATTAAGTATTAGATGCATGTTACCAGGAGGCATTCAATTATAAATTTTGCACAACTTACTAAGTTCACAACTAGAGTTATTAAACACCCTTATCTCTAAAATCATCTTGTAACTCTAGGTACATTCAATACTTCTTGTCAAGCTGAAAATCTTGTTTGAGAAGGGTTAAAGGGGATTCACACTTAGTATTCTCACGTGTAGGTATCTAAAACATAGGACCTTCTCAAATCATTTACATTCATATTAAAATAATTTCACTTAATTTGAATTAAATAGCATTTTGAAATTTGTTGAGTAACCCATTTGTCGATAAGGACATTTGAATGCTCGTGAGCCTATTATCTCTTGTCCTAGGGAATTTCATTAATAACATGATTACCTGGTTTCACAATGTACATTCATTATGCATTATGAAAAGTGGGGAACAAGAGGGAATACTCCTTCGTTTAAAGGATTACGCTTCACATTAGGAATCACATGCCATGGATTTAGTCCCTTGCCACAAGATGGTTTAAACACATTATATGAATGATCTAAAATTCAATTTTCTCCTAGCACACCATATTGTGGTTACATTCCCACAAACTAATAATAAATTTAAAAGTCGTTAAATTTCACAATTAACTCTTAATATTGTATCGTAGAACCCAAACGATAAATGAGATTGGGTATCAAGTTCATTTATGATCCCAACTCTTAAAGGTGAATTTCAAGGTTAGTGGATGATCTTCGCCACTCATCACATGTGTCAGTCCCAAAGGGTTTTACACTATGTTTGATGTTGGTTTCCCAAGGAGTACTATCTGAAGAGAACACATTCTCCTGACTACACACACAATTATCAATCCTACGAGGGGACCACATACTCAAGATAAAGTTTGACCATGTCGCTCCTAACCATCAAGTTCACAACGACGCCGCTAAGCATACAGGCTATGAATATAAACTTAAACTTGGGATCTTATTTACTTAAGTAGAAGCTTCCATAGAGTGTAAAGATTTAATTTCATCCTAAGGTTTTAGTTTTATATGATACAAAGAGTCACACATGAAGGGTAGTTATACACGAATTTTATACTAGGGTGGACTGTTTCATTTAGATATCTTTATTACATTTTTAAGGTAAGAAACACAACACACCAAGTATTTAATCATAAATTGCCACTAGAATTGCACTATAAGCTATTAAATTGAATTTCATTTAACACATATATCCAAATTTTACAATATAAAACTTGGGATAAAAATACCACCCATGTTTAAATGAAGATTTCCTTAAACACTAGCATCTTAAAAATGTTACAAAAATTTACTAATAAACCTTTCAATACTTTGCAAAATGTTGAACTATCCTCTACAATTTCACTTAACATTTATATCCAACCCCCTTATTACCATATGAAAATTTGAATCAAAAGAACACCTATAGGTAAATGCACATTTCCCAAATCACCCCTAAAACTAGCATCTCATTCATTTTGCCAAATTTCAATAATATGTATTCATTGTAACCTACTAATACATATATATATATTTCATTAACATACATAAATTACAATAACACACAATGGATTACAACCACGTCGTTTCACCATCTTACTTGCATCCTACAAAACCATGTGAGCATGAAATTAACAATAAATCGCTAGCACGGCATCCACCTAAATCTAGCATAATGAACGTTTTTAGTCTCCCATTTACATAATAATGATAATAATTTTCATTCAAAAGGAGAGGGTTAGAGACATATATTTATTTCATTTCATTTCACTTCATTTCTTAATCAAGGAGAGAGAAAGAGATAGGGAAGAGAGAGACACTATTTTTCCAAAAGTCAAATTTCACACATCAAGCCACAAGGTAGAGTTTCAATAGTTATTTACAAGTGTCAAGAAGTTTCTACGATGGCCTAATAACTTGAATGGGTTCCTATAAATTTCTTTTTACATTTTCCTACTAGTTGTGAGAATGCCCCATTTTGGCTTGGAGGCTAAGAAATTGCGTTCAAAAGATGCCTTCTGTTGGGCGATGCACAATATGTAAATTCCTACATGTCCTCCTATATACCAAGAATTCACAGGAACTAATGAAATTTGAAATTGGTGAATGGTTTTCATTTGGCGGCTAGGTTTCCAGAGCCACAGGTCGTAATCGGTCTAGTTACAACAACCAATTTTAACTCGAGGGCTAAGAAAAACTCATCCAAAAAAATCCCTTCGATAGATGAATGTGTAACGGAATTTTTTTTACATGCTCTCTTGTTTATGGAAAATTCATCAGATTTGACGGAACTAAGAATTAGAGAACGAGTTACAAACAATGACTATTTTTTCGGAGCCATCGGTTGTAGTTGAGCCAGTTTGACCTAGTCAAACAGCGACTCGAGGTCTACAAAATTCCTTTTCCAGACTATCTAGAAGAGATTTTTTCCCAAATTGAAGGTTACAAGTGATTTTCTAGTAAAAATACTAAAGGTTTACAAAGGCAAATAAACATTTCATTGCTCAGGGTTCAAATGTCAAACCGAAATGAAACCCAATTTTTAAGTTTTAACAACTTCCTAAAAGTGAAAAATGAGGTAACCGAGCTCTTAGAAGGGCGAAGAAGAGAGCACGAACAGTCGATCGGGGTTGATCTAAGGTTTAATACAACTTCCCACATAACAAGGACCATGGACGGAAGATGTCATCTCTTTTCTGGGGTTCATAAGGTTATTTTATGAGTCTCTGAAAAATGCATTTTTCTAACCTATACGTGGTAGACAAGAAAATTTATTTTATTTAACGACCTTAGCTAACTCTCACCAATACCGGTAGACAGGAGTTCCCAAATATGTCACCATAGGTTAATAATGTATGTGTAATGCCACCATTAAATAGTAATAAAATGGAATCATTTTTTTGAAAAAAAATAAAATAAATGAAAGTGTTGGAAGGAGTGAATTGGGAGTAGTTGGAGGAATTGATGAATCCCATGTGGGGCCACGTGGTCTCCCTGACAATGGCATGGACATCCTCAACATACTTCTGACATGTATTTTTACTTCCAATATAATACAAGCTCTTTATTGAGGTCCATACACATTAACCATGCTGAAAACTAGTAAACAATGTAGTTTTTTGTAATAATGGGTAGTTGCAGCGTGTACCCAACGTGATGGGGGTATGTTTTCTTTGTACGATTTATTCACAGAAATGGCAGTGTACAAAAGACATGGCTTTCCTCATGGAACAGTCACACAGTTTCACTTGAAGTCCTTAGGGTTGATTTAAGAATTGAATTTTGTTAAGAATGGATACAAATTGTTTGTGACGGATCTAGGCACTTGAGCCAATATAGAGTCCACAAAAAAAAAAATATGTCATGTAAATTCTTAGTTGAATCAAACTCAATTTGGAACTAAAACAACCATAGTACGAGAACAAATGTGCTTCAAATGGAAGGAAGTTTATAGGGACGAAAAACTTGAACCTTCACCTCCTTTGATGTGTATTATTTTCCCTCGACAACTTATGGTTGGTCCCCTTGCATAATGAGGGTAAAGTTAAATGTCAACTAAACATATTTTGAGAAACAAACCTTTAGCATAAGAGCGAGAGAATTAGGAACTTTATAGGCAATTTCAAATATGGAAAATAATTATGTAAGTTATGGAGATTGTCATAAGTGATAAAGAGAAAAATTAAATAGTCGAACAGTAAGTTGAATGTGAAATGAATTTAAGAATCTGCAGGTGGAAAAATGATAAAAGTATCCTTGCACGATAATGTTCTTGGAATGTTAATCGGAACTAATATGCAATTAAGGAAATGATGTATTGTGAGTTTGCCAGTCTTTGAGTCCTTTTCTTGTGGTTGGGTCATTGCTAGCATTCATTCAATGGGGAGTGTGGCATCAACATGTATATGGTGTTGTCATGTGCCTTTGTGAGTCGATGACTTATGTAAGTGTCATATACGTTTTTGAGTCTTATTTTCTTGGAGCCCTTGTGGCGTTGTGTAGTGAGAAATGTAAGTCAAAAACAAAAATTATCCTGGTTTTCTTGTTGTTGTTTTGTGTGTGTAAAAATGTGGGCGTTACACTTGGTATCAGAGCAAGGTTCATGCTCTCAAACCTCTAGGGAAAATTGGATTTTTGATGGTGTTGCTTGATGGTTGTAGATATTGGAAGAGTAATGTGATATAAGCATGATGTGAACTATGTCGTAATTGTGATATTTTGAATGCACATGTTGTGTATGTTACTTAGTGCGTATTTGTTACCATGTGGATGTGCTTGTGATGACATTTTTCTCTCTCCTTTTCACAACTTCTATGAAGAGTCCATGTGTGATGTACCCCCTTATTGTGTGTGAAAAAGCATGTTATTATGGATTACAGAGTATTTTAGCATTTTGGGCATTATGTGATATGAAGATGTATTGAGGTATTGCATGATAAAGTTATTGTAAAATGAATTGGATTTTATCATGATGTCGTCACTGTGTTGTGATAAATCGTGTCTGTCACCATGTTGTAATTGGAATTGACTATATGTTGTAAGGCTATACATTGTGTTCCTCATACGTATAATTCATGGAAAAAAATGTGATGGTACATGTCGTGATTTAGGGGCATATGGTAGGTGTATGATCCCTCATGTACAATGATTGCACTTTGGGTGCAGAATGTAGTAATGTGACATTTCATAACCCTTAAAAGTAATTATTGCGTTATACCCTGTATGTATACCATGCATAAGACGTTATGGTTAAGGTGTGTGAATCACCATTGTGTTAGTGATGTAGTTATATGTTATGTTGTGGACCCTATGCTAACTGACCCTAAGGGAAATCGGTAAAATTTGTATGTTTGGAGTGAGAAAATGTGTACTGTTGACCAGTCACTCAAGCCGAGTACGAGATAGGAAGTGGAGCCTTACATAGGTTGAAAACCCACTTTTTTTCGTTTGGTAAGTGTGGCACTTGCTCAACGGGTGTCATGCATATTGTGTTTTGCGGACACCTTAGGCTCAGTAGATGGTGACTTGTACTCCTTTCTCTCTCCCAATATGGTTATCGTATGGATTCAACCTATGTGATTTTTAATATGTTGAGCCTTGTTGAAGTGGTGGCGGGATGATTTAAACAGTGATGATTACAGTTGTATTATTGATATGATATTTTACGAGCTGAGGCTCGATGTTTCTGAGTTCCAATAACTCGTTGAGTACCCCCTTTGGTGGATGTATAAGGCCACATAGTTATCGTAATGTGTTACTCCTTTACATGTATTTTATTCATAAATCGAACACTTCCCCTTTTGTTGCTAGAACCAGCAGTTTTCTTGACTAACATGTTCTTGTATTTTGGGCATTTATTTGGTTATTGCACTAACATTCAGATTTTTCACTAACGATGGCTAATTAGCCATTTGATTTTCTCAATTTTAAATTGCGTATCAAGTTTAAAATTTTATAGCCTAGCCCAAGGCTTGGGATTCTTGCCACTTGGCATTTGATATGGATTGTTATGCTGGTTCTAATGTAGTAATGTGTTGGAATAGGGTCATGGGATTCACCATGGAGTGATGGGACCTATGGACCCACTTCATTGTATGGGGGTATGCCCCGAGGAGTTACACACAACTAGTGGGTTGTTGAACCACAAGTTATTATGTCACTTGGGTTAGAGGTATCTAGACTCTATGTGCCTAGGGCCATAGGGTGACTGACCTCTTTTGGGGAGAGAAAAGGAAAATTTATGTTTATTTTATCACTTGAGGGAGGCATAAGATACTTGAGGGAGGCATAAGAAACACTTGAGGGGGGCATAAGAGACTTGAGGAGGCATAAGATATTGGTGTGGGTGTGATTGATGTTTTGGGAGGCATATGGAGTTGTTTTGTGATGTTTTTGGAGGTGTATAGTGTCGGTGGTATGATTTATGTGTACTCTTGTGAGTCCAGTTATGTTTTTTGATGTTGAGGATTGATGCTTCCATTGTTGGTATGATGTTGTTTCCATCTTGGACCTATATAGCTACAATTATGGTTTTTAGTTGTGTGAAATACATGTATATGTACATGTTGGGAATTCCATGTTGTTGTAGTCTTCTTATGTTATGAGTACCTTTATGTCAAAAGCATGGGTGACAAGTACTGTATTGTAAGGGTTATGTATGTTCTTTCCATAATTTATTTGAGTTCTTGTGATGTGATATAGTAGTGCAAATATATAGCAAGATGTATCATGGGTCGTATGTGTTGTGTTGAGTTTTGCGTGACATATTGATGTCAGTTACTGTTGGGCACCCACAAACATAAGATAATTGAAAATATTAAAACAATGAAATATTAAGAGCTTGAGATTAATAAGGAATGTTAAGGAAAAGATTAAGTAGGAAATATTGTAATCCAAAAACTTCCAATCTTCATATAACATTAAAAAATTATCAACCTTTCGCACTTTCGTGTGGTTGTACTTTCGTAATTAATATCCTCCTTCATTAATGACGTGAGTCATTGATAATTTCCACCTTTCTCATGAGCACCTCTTCTAACCTTGGCTTTGAGACGCATCGAGGATGATGCTCTTATAACATGAGGAAAATGTAATGCCACCATTAAATAGTAATAAAATGGAATCATTTTTTTGAAAAAAATAAAATAAATGAAAACGTTGGAAGGATTGAATTGGGAGTAGTTGGAGGAAATGATGAATCCCATGTGGGGGAACGTGATCTCCCTGACAATGGCATAAGCATCCTCAACATACTTTTGACATTTCTTTTTTACTTCCAATACAATACAAGCTCTTTATTAAGGTCCATAAGCATTAACCATGCTGAAAACTAGTAAACGATGTAGTTTTTTGTAATAATGGGTAGTTGTAGTGTGTACCAAATGTGATGGGGGTATGTTTTCTTTGGAATTTTTAGTCACAACAATGACAACGTACAAAAGACATGGGTTTCCTCATGGAACTGTCACACAGTTTCACCATTGCAACAAACAGGCTCTAACCTGATCTATCCACATCTTCCAACCTCCTCCTAGTCTGTGTCAAAACGTGAGCCTGAAATAGGCTATGGATGTCCATCAAAGCATAAAAGACATAAGATTTTTGTAAAATACTGTAGTTGTTAATGCTTGGTTACTCATTTACGTGAATGTGGAAGCACAAGCCTGGAACTATTTGAAAAAATACCTCAAAATGCATGGTTTTTTATGGAATGCATCGAGTTACAGTTGTGTAAAAACTGGTGTGCTTGAGGGGGTTGTTGGGCTTCTCTAATAAATGCCTCATTCAATGCCTTCTCATGGACTACCACAAGCGATAATATGCACAAAATGGAGCTGATGAAAGGGTGTTTGAGATTCTAAGCAAGTGCATTTGGTAAGTGTAAATCTTACTCTAGAGATGTAGAAGATCATTCCTCTCGTTGGATGCATGGACTATGTGTTAAATGTGTTAAAAGGGATTTTCAAAATTTCAACTAAATGCATTCAAGGGCATCCAAATCAAAACAAGTCAACTTCGCTAGCTTCCCTCAGTCATGTGCAAAACATGATCTTGAAATAGATAACACACATCCTCCAAAGTGCAATGGAGGATGGAAAGTCTTTTATCAGTGTTTGTAGTCGAATATGTTGGGGGGGACGTATTCCCATGGAAATAAATTAGTGCACGATGTGTACAAAATGGGTTCATTAAAAAATCATACATGAAGCAAACCTTGTAGATATTGATGGATGAATAATAGGAGTTACAGTTGTGTAATAAACTGGTGTGCTTGAGGGGGTTGTTGGGCTTCTATAATAAATGCCTCATCAATGCCTTCTCATGGACTAACACAAGCGATAATATTTGTAGAGATAAACTTGACAGGGATGACCTCCACCTTATAAGGAAAGAGGAATACTCTTGCACAAGGGATGTATTTGTTAATACTCAATGTTTTTTTAAAAACAATGCATGATACATGGAGATGGATGGAAAGAGAAGATGAGGAATGGATGAAAGTAGTTTATGAGGTGTATTGCAAGCCAAATAGGGGGTATAAAAGATGTTTTATATCATAGAAGAGCAATCCTAGAGAAGATAAAGATTACTGAAACGAGAGTAATGCCAAGAAGAAACAAGATTCATGAATATTCATAGGGATAAAATTATATGAGAAGATGAGGAATGCAGAACATGGCAAGGGTAAATATTGTTTTGACAAGGATAGAAGATAAAATTTTCATGAAAGGGATGGCATGTGTTCTAGGGAGGATCACTTGAATTACAAACAAATGAGTGTAAGACATGATTGTTTGGCAGAATGTTAAGAGAGAGTTGGAGCTTTGTGGAGTGTGGGTGAACCCACCCAGAGCACCTCTTGCCCTACGGATGAAAATATCTTCCAGGCATGGTTCATCTCTCCTCATCTTTCATAGTTTTTTTTCTTTAGTTGTTCTTTGCAATGAAATAAAATTTATAACCAAAGGATTTTCGTATATTTGATTTTATTAAATAAACTTGTTTAAAACAATGAGGTGTTATAACGTAACTTATAAGATCCAATATCTCTTAGTAGGCAATGGAATTAAAATCTCACCATGTGATGATCTAGGAAACTCCCCAGCCAAAACCGGATTACTATAGTACCATTTTTATTGATAGGCTGAAGTTGAGTTTCCGGTAAATAAGTTGACTGCTCCCGTGTTAAAACAGATAAATTGTGATTTTCAGAGACTCGCAAAAGAACCTTCATAACTCTGAAAAGGAGATGTTAAGTTTCCTATGTGTACCTTACTATGTGAGGAGTCACTTCAATCCTTGAATCAACCTCGAGTGATCGTCTGTGACATTTTTGGACACCATTCTAGGAGCCCTTTTACACTGTTTTGCAGCTGTAGGGAGCTGTTAAAATTGAAAAAGTTGGGTTTTGTATCGTATTTCCGTTTGAATCCTGGACAACGAAATTCTTATCCGCCTTCGCAAACCTCTAGTATTTTTACTAGGAAATTTTTAGGAACCTTCAGTTCATGGAAAAACACTCTTTTTGATAGTTTGGAAAAGGCATTTCGTAGGCCTCCGGTCGTAGTTTGACTAGGTAAAAATTGGACCAATTATGACTGGTGGCTCTAGAAAACCTGTCGCCATTTGAAAACCAACTAGTAGTTCTCAGTCCCGTCGACTCTGTTGAATTCTCCATATAGAGGGGAACTTAAAGGAAGATTCCTCGTTGCATGTTCCTCCATTAAACGTCAGTTTAGACATGGTTTTTTTGAGTCTCAAGATAACTTTTATTCATTTGCAACAAGGCAAATTATGACTGATGGCCCCAAAAAACTAACCCTCAATCGTAAACCGTTCACCAGTTCTGAATTCTATCAGTTCCTATGAAATTGTGGCTTATAAATGGTAGAAATTTAATCATGGTGTGTTTGCTCACCAGAAGTCAACGTTTGAAAGTGGTTTCTTAGCTTCCGAGTCTAATTTGAATGTTTTTGCAACTAGGAGGAAAACGTAAAAAAAAGAAAGTTATAGGACCCTTGTCGGGTTGCCAAACCACTGTGGAAACTTTTTGACACATGTAAATAACTGTTCGAAACTCTACAGTGTAACTTGTGGTGTGAAATGGAAATTTTGACAAAATGGGGTTTCTCTCTCTTTCCTTTCTCTTTCTCTCTCCTTGGTTACGAAATGAAGGGACATGAAATGAAATGAATACATGTTTCTAAACCTTTTCTTTCAAATGCAAACTATAATTATTATTATTATATGTAAATGGGAATGAAAGACATTAATTATGTTAGATTAAGGGGGATACCATGCCAGCGATTTATCACTAATTTCATGCTCACATGGTTTTGCAGGATGCAAAAAAGATGTCGAAAAGGCGATGTGTAATTCATTACTTATTATTGTAATTTATATAGGTCATTGTAAAATGAATATATGTATAATGTAGTCTCATGTTATAGAAAAGTTATATTTGAAATTTGCTAATATGTATAATATGCTAGTTTTAGGGATATCTTAAGAAATGTACATCTAATCATAGGTTCAATTTGATTCTTAGGTACGTATGGTAAAAAGGTTTGATATATATATATATATGGTAAATGGATTTGAAGTTAATATCTTGTAGTGCATTTTCAGTTTTCAATAAACGATTAATTAATTAGTGTGTTGTATTCTTACCTTGTAAATGTAATAAAGAGATTTAATCGAAACAGTCAACCCTAGTATAAGATTTGTGCATAAGATGTATTCATGTGTGATCCTTCTTACCATAGAAGTGATTGAAAACATAGAATGAACTTAAAATTTGCTCTTGTTGGAACCTCCTAGTTTACATAAATAAAACCCCTAGTTGAAGTTTACCATCATAGTCATTATGTTTAAAAACCTTGTTGTGAACCCATCTTTTAGGAATGACTTGGCCTAACCTTATCCGGAGTATGTGGTTTCCTTCTAGTTTTGGTAACCATGAGGAGAATTTCCTCTCTTCAATCCCGAAACCATGTTGAGTGGTCAAGACCGCCTTGGAAGTCACCTTATGAGTCCTTGTTTGAAGCAACAACTATGCAGTGTAACCTTACCATCTATGGGGTAGGTAGAGTTAATACTCCCTTAGTATCCTTTTGGATTTTCATGTCTTACGTGATTAGATCTAGAAATTAACTTCATCAGCGAATGAAGTCCCTATTGGATCCAGACGACATAAATGGAGATCATGAAATACTTTTTCTAGGTCTTAAACCCTTGTTAATGAACTTCTTAGTTCCTCTCAGTTAAATGTGTTACCTTGGTTTCTATCAACATATCACATTGGTCTTTTATTAAAGGTGGTTTAACATAAATATATCCTCTTACCTTAAACGCATATGTAGTTGAGGCATAGATCATTAGGTGCAGTTGGAATTAAGCCAAACCTTAGTTTATTAGGAGGTTAACTTGGGATTCATGTGTATTTATAATGCTTCAAATCATTTACTTATTCAAAATGGTAAATAAGTACTTTCCTAACTCTTTATGTTATAAAGTAACACCTAAAACAAAAGACCTAAGAAACATTGTTAATGAAATGAGAAATGAAAATATATGTGATAATGGATTAAGAAAAATAGTTTCACTTGAAGTCCTTAGGGTTGATTTAAGAATTAGATTTTGTTAAGAATGGATATAAATTGTTTTTGACGGATCTAGGCACTTGAGTCAATATAGAGTCCACAAAAAAATTGTGTCATGTAACTGCTTAATTGAATCAAACTAAATTTGGAACTAAAACAACCATAGTATGAGAAAAAATGTGCTTCGAATGGAAGGAAGTTTATGGGCATGAGAAACTTGAACCTTCACCTCCTTCGATGTGTATTATTTTCCCTCGACAACTTCTGGGTTGTCCCCTTACATAATGAGGGTAAATTTAAATGTCAACTAAACATATTTTGAGAAACAGACCTTTAGCATAAGAGCGAGAGAATTAGGAACTTTATAGGTAATTTGAAATATGGAAAACAATTATGTAAGTTATGGAGATTGTCATAAGTGATAAAGAGCAAAATTAAATATTCGAAAAGTAAGTTGAATGTGAAATGAATTTAAGAATCTATAGGTGGAAAAATGATAAAATTATCCTTGCACGATAATGTTCTTGGAATGTTAATCATAACTAAGATGCAATTAAGGAAATGATGTGTTGTGGGTTTTCCAGTATTTGATTCCTTTTCTTGTGGTTGGTTCATTGCTAGCATTCATTCATTGGGGAGTGTGGCATCGACATGTATATGGTGTTGTCATGTGTCTTTGTGAGTCAATGAATTATGTAAGTGTCGTATGTATTTTTGAATCTTCTTTTCTTGGAGCCCTTGTGGCGTTGTGTAGTGAGAAATGTAAGTAAAAAAATATATATCCTAGTGTTCTTTTTGTTGTTTTGTGTGTGTAAAAATGTGGGCGTTATAGTATGAGGTTGTGGGAGAAATCCCGATTGATGGTCAAGGTACAACTTGGTTACGCAAATCACAAGGTGGAGTTTTATTTTTTTAAACTATCTAGTTTGGTTAAATATCTGAATTTATAACTAGCCACTGGTTTACTATTTCTATTATATTGCAAATGAAGAACCGATACAAAAATTATAAAAGAATAAGGTAAGTAAATCATGCATTCCTTAAGTAGAATCATAACATCGCATTTGATGGGACCCCGCTTCCTTTACATTTTGTCAAACAAATAACGGGCT
This sequence comes from Taxus chinensis, assembly GCA_019776745.2. Lineage (NCBI taxonomy): Eukaryota > Viridiplantae > Streptophyta > Pinopsida > Cupressales > Taxaceae > Taxus > Taxus chinensis. The sequence goes on from CM034146.1 coordinate 685,710,128, forward strand.
TCGCATAATCTTCCACGCTTTACATAATAGTCTACGAGAGAACGAGTAACTACAACATATAACAATATACCTCTAACCTTATCTATGTATGGAATGCCCATATCCTGTAATCCCCTCAGTCCATCGATCACAATTATTTCAGGAATTCATTTAAACAATTGCATTCTAGTTGTGGGTTTCCATGACAATGCATTTCTTTTATGATTTTTTTTTTAACAATCCACACCTCTAGTCTTTATTTCCCTTCTCTCTATTTTTTTTGTTTATTATGCTACACCCAAAGTCATAGAATACCAAGACATTCACTTCCCAACTCCATCTCTAACACTATACAACGACCAATAAAAAGAGGTGATGGTCGGAGTTTGTGAAGTCAAGCTTTCCACGTGTCAATTGCATTTTCTTGAAATTTTCTAAACCTTTTCAACAAACCCATTTTTTTGCATATCCTGAAAGTCAAAGAATTCCATGAAACACTCCCCCTTTTTTTGAGGCACTCATTCAAGCAATTCACGCACTATGTGCATGCTCCCACATTTTGCATATATGTCTCCTTGATCATTTGTCCCACAACATATGAAAAAATCCCTCTATCTTTTATGCTTTTATGGGTGTCCATACCCTATTCCGGAGCTCGTATTTTGGCACACACCGAGAGTACACAGGAAAATGTAAATTGATAGCATTGTAGACCTGTTTGTTGCATAGGTGAAACAATGTGATTGTCTTGTGAGGGAAACCCATGTTTTTTATACACTACCGACTCATATTCCATGAGAAGTTGTCTCTTTATTTCATTTGGTCACAACTGCAAAAAACACCTTATAGTACAATGGATCTCGGCCCTTATCTCATCTCAAAAAACACTGCACTTGCTGCGACTATCCAATTTATGCTAGACTTGCAACGTTGGCTTCGGTTTTAGGTGGTTAATGCCTTTGGATCTGAAAATAAAGTGTTTGTATTATGATGAAAAGAAAATTACAGGTTAGAAAGGGCGTTCAGGGCATCCATACCCTTCCAGACCACCTGCCACATGTTATCAATCTCCTGAAACTCACTACCACATGCCTCCACCCACTCCTGTGCCCACCAAATCCATCAATTCCCACCAAACACACTTTTTTAAAAATTATTAATTTGTTTTCTTTTTGGTCAGGCACTACATTTTGCTCCCCTTTTAAAAGCATCATCCTCGATGCAACACAACATTGAATCTCGAAGGGTACGTAAGAAATAAAGTCAATAATGACACATGTCATTTCAAAAAACAACTTGTCAGTACAACGTGACCACACGGAAGCGGTCAAAATTTGGCAATATCTTAAATTTTAATGTTTTGTGAAGATTGGTAGTTATTTATCTCTTACTTTATTAATTAATTAGTCTTTTTCATTTACAAAATTTCTTAATCAAAAGATCTGAATACACATTTTTTAGAATTTCAATTGTCTTAAGTTCGTGGGTGCCCAACAATAATTGGCCTTAAGATGTCACACAAAACTCAACTAAACCATGGAAAGAACATACATAGCCCCAAAATATAGTACTCATTACACATGGCCCTGACACAAAATTACTCATAACATAAGCAGACTATAACAACATGGACTACCCAATAATACACACACAAAGGTTTAACAAAACTCAATACCATGACTGTACCCACACAATGTCAAGACAAGATCCAATAGTACATACCAACCAAGAAACAATATAGCATGTTCATAACCCATAACAACTTACAAAAGGCTTCAACAATTACAATACACACACAAGTAATTGCTACAACATACAGAACAACAAGAGTAGAAAAAATTGCAACTTCAAACAAACACATAGGCTCAATTCTAGATCTAAAGGAGAAAATAAATATGGGGCACCCCCTTATACCTCCCAAGTGAGTTAAGGGTCCACCTTGAAACCTCCAAATTCTCCATCCACACAAAAAAATTCTTATCCCTCCCTCAAATCTCTTATCACTCCCTCAAATATCTTATCACTCCCTCATGTAGAATATACAAAGATAAAGCGAGAAATTTCCCTTATTCCTCCACAAGGTGGGAAACCCTACCCACACTCCCTCCATACACCTCACATACTCCCTTATTCCTCTACCAAAGAGGTTGGTCACCCTATGGCCCTAGGCACATAGAGTCTAGACACCCCTAACCCAAGTGACATAATAACTCAAGATTCAACAACCCACTAGTTATCTGTAACTCCTTAGGTCGTACCCCCATACAAAAAAGAGGGTCCTGTCATCACCAATTTGGAACTATAATAATTCTTCACTGGGAACTCCTCGTGCTATGATTATTTACTAATGCACAGCTTTTATTTTGGTGGAAGTAATCTAGAAACACAATAATAGACATAACACAAGAATAACATAGACTATGATACAAAGGAATGATGAAAAATATAAAATATAACTGTAAATTATATTATCAACATGAAATTTTGACAATCTCACCCATGAGGTACTTCAAGTGTTACCAACTCCACTTGCCTTCCAATAATAATTATGGGAGAAACTTCACAATTACACCTCTTAATGGCTTCTTTAACACACTTACTCATACAATATTTCTCACTAATTTCTTCTATGCTAAATGAGGGGGGTGGCCTCTCTATTTATAGAACTTTCAGGATTATCCACCTTATCTCTAAGATAGGATAAAAAATCTACTCTGACTAATCATATTCCATACCTTAACTCTTATCTTTACATGTAAGCTTATCTTTTAAGATAAGATAAACCTTATCATTTCACATGGGTTCCACATTTTTAGACTTTTTACAAATAAAATATACAAAATATTTATGTCCTCACTCCTTGTCCTTATTACCAATATAATATTTCTAATTCCTAATCATATAGATACTTCTCTACTTACCCTAAATTTGACATTTTAACATTATCGAACCACTTACGAAAAATATTTACTTTTTACCACAACATTCCTATTGTACTATGACTGATACCGTACTATACATTATTGGGGGCTTTATACCAGCAGTGTCATTATCTTCTATCGGATGCTACTACTAATTATACTTAACAACATCATATTCCTAATATATACATTAATGAAATAGAAATTACAGAGGAAAATTTTAGTGTCGACATCTTCCCCCTTCCTAGCTTCTACTCCGTCCTCAGAGTAGACTATTTTGGTGGTTGGAAAATATTTAACTTGTCGTGGTTGACCCATTTCGTAATGGGAGTGCCATACAATTCCTCCAGTCGATATGTACCATTTTCATGCACAGCTACTATTTTTTAGGGCCCCATCCATTTGGGAAGAAATTTTCTCTGCCTTCTTTTTTTGTATATGGAATCATATACTAGAACCAAGTCATTCACATGAAATGGAGACCAATGGATATTTTGATGAAAGTATTCCTTCAGCTTCATTTTCTTCTTATAGCTTGTATCCTTTGATATTTCCCTCATTTCCTCTAGCAAATGAAGATGTACCAACCTTTTCTTTACTGAATCACTTTCATCCATCCTTTCCTTTTTTATAACTCTCACAATGGGAATATCAAACTCAATAGGAAGAACAGGATCAATGCCATAAGCCAATTGAAATGAGGAGTATCGTGTTGCTGACTTTGATGTTTCCCTATATGCCCACAATGTTACATGAATCCTTTTATCCCACTTATGTACCTGCAAGGCTACATCTTTTGCTAGAATTTGAGACAACACAAAATTTGTTCATTCTACCTGTCCATTTGTGCTTGGCTTATATGTTGTTGCCTTCATGTGCTTAATAGAAAACTTGTTGACTAAGGCTTTTACCACCTCATTAATGAAGTAGCTTCCTTGATCTATTATAATTTCTAATGGATAACCAAATCTAGTGACAATGCGTTTATATATGAACCTTGTCACTTCATCCATGGAAGTTGTTTTCAATGGCCTAGCTTTAACCCACTTGGTTAAATAATCTGTGGCAACTACAATATACTTATTTTTGCATGGGGTAGTTGGAAGTGGACCTAAAATATCTATTCCCTAATTTTCAAAGGGACCAAGTGGAAGAATAGGGCATAATGGAGCTGATGAATTCTTACGGTTTCCATGTGTTTGATAAATATCACATGTCTTACAATAATTATAGCAATCTCTAAAAAGAGTGAGCCAGTGATAACTTGCATCCAAGATCCTTCTTACTATAAGTTTTCCAGAGAAGTGTCCTCCACATGTACCATTGTGGAATTCTTCTATTAGCTCATTCCCTTGATCACGTCCAACTGCCCTCTTGTACTGTCCATCAGGTCCTATTCGAAATAATACTCCATGTAGAATAGAATATGGATGACTGGCTTGAGTAATCTTCCTCTTAGTCTTTGCATTGACACCATCAGGAAACTTGAATTCATTCAGATAATTCCAAATATCTATGTATTCACTAGGGATTGTGTCAAGGGATAACAATGTTGTATCTGGGAAATCATCATCATCACAAGATGAACCTAAACCATCATAATCTTGAGAGATTGCATCTGCATTGACATGATTCTTTCCTAGCCTATCTATAATATCAAATTCAAATTCTTGTAGAAAAATTATCCATCTTTCTATCCTTCATGATGGGTTAAGCTATTTACAATATATTTTAGAGCCTGGTGATCTGTTACAACTATAAACTTCTGCCCTAACAAGTAATTTCTAAACTTTTTTACAGCAAAAATGATAGCTAGAGCCTTTTTTTTCAGTTACAGTATAATTTATCTCAGCACTGCTCATTTGTCTGCTCCCAAAGTAAACTAGATGATCATTCTCATTTTCATCCTTTTAGCTCAGAGTACTTCCTAGTGTTTCATCTAAAGCATTAGTATACACAATGAATGGCTTTCTCTAGTCTGGATTCTTTAAAACAGGTGAAGACACTAAATCCTCCTTCAGTTGTTCAAAAGCTTCATGTGCCTTCTTTCCTGGTTCATAAGTAACATCCTTCTTCAAGAATTGGGTTAGTGGTTGTGCAATCTTTGAGAAATTCTTGATGAACCTTCTATAGTAACCCACATGGCCTAAACATAATCTCAACTTACTTCTATTCATAGAAAAATGGTAACTCTTTGATTTTTGAAAATTTATCAGGATCAGTACCAATACCATCTCTGGATAAAACATGCCATAACAAAACACCTCTAGAACATCCAAAGACACACTTTGTAGGGTTTAGTGAGGCTTTTGCTTCATCTAACCTTTGAAATGTTGTCTCCATCTAGTGTAGGTGGTCCATCCTGCTCCCATAGATGTAAAAATCATCCAGAAATACTCTGATGAAGTTTCCAATGTAGGGTTCAAACACCCTATTCATCAAGCATTAGAACGTTGCCGAAGCATTACACAACCCAAAAGAGCATAAATCTATAATCAAACGTTCCCCAAGGAGTGGTGAACGTGGTCTTCAGCTGATCTTTCTCCACTATATGAACTTGGTTGTATCCACTATATCCATCAGTAAAACTATAGCACTCCTAGCTAGCTACTTCATCCAAGATCTTATCTGAGAATGGAAGAGGGTAATGATCCTTATTTGTTGCCTTGTTGAGCTTCCTATAATCAACACAAATGTGTAGGTTCCCATTCTTTTTTATTGAGATCACAATGGGAGAAACCCATTATGAATTCTCCACAACAAATATGAATCCTACATCAAGCAACTTATCTATTTCTTCTTTTACAGTCTTGGAAAAATTAGGATTCATTCTATATGGAATTTTATTTATGGGCTTAGCACCATCTACCAGCTCAATAGAATATTCTACCCAAATTACTTGACAGAGTACCTTGTAATCAAAAGTGAATAGATGTATGTACCTTCGAAAGAGATGGAGGTAGGATTCCTTCTCACTCTCCATCAGAGCATCACCAATTTTTATTTGTTGGAGACGATCATCAATTTCTTCTTCAGATAATTTTATGGGTTCATGAGTCAGTGTGACTGGAAGGATATCTATGACCGAAACTTAAACCTCACTTTCTTCATCTTATGTGTCCACTTCACTGGTACTAGAGTAATGAAAGGATTTTCAATCATCAGTTTCATCACTTGAATCCACAAGTTCTGCCTTATGATGCTGAGGGATCGTGTTTATCTTCACCCTCTCTCTGCCATGTCCAAGTGTCATGAAACCTTCATTCCATTAGTTTCTTGCATGAACTCTCCTTAGCCATGGCCTTCCCAACAACATTGGGTATGCAACAATACCATTTTTCATCACCTAAAAGTCTACTACACAACAACACCCATAACAGATATTTCCACATTTGAAACAACACCTTCTGGTTTAGTTTTTCCCTTCTTTAATGACCTTAACATAAGTGTTAAGGGTCGATCAATTTTTAAACCCAATATATTCATTACAGATTCGATCATTACATTAACTGCAACACCTCCATTTACTAAGACATCGTGAATTGAAATACCATTACATAATACCTCAGCTTGTGGAGCATAGAGATCCGCCTATGCTTCCAAAACATGAACCTCAACCTCCTTCCTTTGTCGAGCATTGAGTCCACTTTGCAGCTCCCCGCCTCTTCTCAGAAGACAACCAAAAGTTGACCATATGTAATATTTGCAGGCCTTTTAGACAGATCTTCTAAGATGGATTATGGTCCTTGCCCCTGTGAAATTAGAAAATCCTGCACACCCAAATTTATTCTCCTATGTTTCTTACTAGTTTCCTTTCATCTTCTTAGGATCATTTCCATCTTGGTTGTCTTTTTCTTTCTTTCTTTTTTTTACAAACACATCTGCTTCATTATTTATGCTCCTATCTACTACATCAAAAGAATTCACAGGTGCTTTTCCTTTATCATTATCTCTTGTACTAGATGTAGAAGCTCTATCTGGACAATTATAATTATAATGACCCTTTTTATGAAAACCATAACATACAACTTCAGAAATATTTCTTTTTGGACCTCTATCTCCTCCCTAAGAACAAAATTATTTTCCTTGAAGAAGATTAATAATTAACTAGCCCATCTTTCTGAGCAGATCTTCATACTCAGTAGATGTACTAGGGGAAATATTTGTGCTCACCGAGAGTGGTTGTGAATTTTGGACCAAAGGTGTTGGTGTAGGCTCTACCTTAGCAACAATTTCTGTGGGCTCTTCTTTCATGATTTCTTCTTACCTTCTTGCAATCTCCTTTGCTTATTCGAGGGTCGCTGGGTGGTCATACTTCACTCGTTGTCTGATCTTTGGATTCATCCCAAGAATGAAGTGCTTATAGAGGAGATTATCCATGTCATTCATCAACCCATTCGCTAATCCTTCCTTCCAGATCTAGGCATTGAGCTTCCTCCTTAGCTCTAGAACACGAGCATAATAATCCCTTATCTTATCCTTCTCTCCTTATGATAGTTTTGTGACCTTGATCATGAGATCTGCATATTTATGTTGTTCACCAAATTCTTCAAGAAAACTTTCAGTTAATAAATCCCATGAGTTTTTCACATTATCACCTAGTGTTTCAAACCACCTAAGGGCTGAACCATCCAAAAAGGTAGGAAAAAATTCAGTCCATTGTTTCCTTCTTATGAGGCCATTACAAATGCAAGATTGTTTAAATTCTTGAATGAAAGAGGAAGCATATTCATTAGATTGGGCTGATAAAATGTGTAGATTTTAGGTTTGTAATCTTCCCCATTTTCAAAATCAACCATAGTGAAATACCAACCCACAAGTAAAATCAACAAGACTTATGTGCACAAATAGTTGAAATCACTATAATAGAAAGTGAATTTACACCTTTGTACAGTAAAATAGAAATGACCGCGGTAAACTATGGTAAAACTTGACTTACTGCGGTAAAAACTAATTTTACTGTGGTAAACACTATTTACGATAAAAGTGAAGTTACTGCGGTAAATACTATTCACGGTAAAAAGTGACTTTACTGCGGTAAATATTATTCACGGTAAAAAGTGACTTTACCATGGTAACTACTATACACAATAAAAATAAGGTTACCCTCCAAATGATTTCTGACTAAGTGGAAATATCTCTCCAGAAAATCCACCAACAAGGAGTGGTCCCGGCAACGGAACCAAAAATGTCATCACCAATCTGGCACTATGATAATTCTCCACCGAGAACTCCTCGTGCTATGATTATTTACTAATGCATAGCTTTTATATTGGTGGAAGTAATCTGGAAACACAATAATAGACATAACAAAAGAATAACATAGACTATGATACAAAGGAATGATGACAAATTTGAAATATAAGTGTAAATTATATTATCAACATGAAATTGTTACAATCTCACCTAGGAGGTACTTCAAGTGTTACCAACTCCACTTGCCTTCCAATAATAACTATGGGAGAAACTTCACAATTACACCTCTTAATGTCTTATTTAACACACCTTCTAAAGGATGGCTTCCTTCACACACTTACTCATACAATACTTATCACTACTTCCTTCTATTCTAAATGAGGGGGGTGGCCTCTCTATTTATAGAACTTTCAGGCTTATCCACCTTATCTATAAGATAGGATAAAAAATCTACTCTGATGAATCATATTCTATACCCTAACTCTTATCTTTTAAGATAAGATAAACCTTATCATTTCACATGGGTTCCACATTTTTATACTTTTTATAAATAAAATACACAAAATATTTATGACCTCACTCCTTGTCCTTATTACCAATATAATATTTCTAATTCCTAATCATGTAGACCCTACTTCTCTACTTACCCGAACTTTGACATTTTAACATTACTGAACCACTTACAAAAAATATTTACTTTTTACCACAACATTTATATTGTACTTTGACTGTTACCGTACTATACATTATTAGTGGCGTCGTACTAGTAACACCATTATCTTCTATCGGACGCTACTACTAATTATACTTAACAACATCCTATTCCTAATACATACATTAATGAAATAGAAATTACGGAGGAAAATTTTAGTGTCGACAGTCCATAGGTCCAACCACTCTATGGTGAATCCCATGACCCTATTCCAACACATTATGACATTGGAACTAGCATAACAATCCATTTCAAATGCTAAGTGGCAAAAATCTCAAGACTTGTGATAGTCTATAAAAAATTTAATCTTGAAAAGAAAATTTAAAACTAAGAAAAATAAATGGTTAAATAGCCATAGTTAATAAAAAAATATGCATGTTAGTGCAACAACTAAATGAAATGCCCAAAATTGCAACAACTCATCAAAAAGTTAAATAAAACAATTTGCTGGTTCTAAAAGAGGAAGAGAAGAATAGTCAAATTTATGAATAAAATACGTATGGAAAATTAGCACATCACAATCACTATGTAGCCTTATATGGCCACTAAAAGTGTACTCATCAAGTTGCTGGCACTCGGACATTGAGCCTTGGCTCGTAAAATAAGATATCAAATAATACAACTATCATAATCTCTACCTGAATCATCCCTCCATACTCCCACAAGGATCAACATAGTCAAAATCACATAGGATTGTTCGATGGAATAACCCACGTATAGAAAGAGAAGGGGAACGCTATTTTGCATAAGTTGAGCCTAAGATTGTGTACATCCACAATACACTAAGCAAGCTCCAATTCTACCAAACAGATAGAAGTGGGTTTTTCAGTATATATGACAGGCTCCACTTCCTAACTCATACTTGGCTCAAGATTATGAAAACATGGTCCATACGCTTCCTCTCTCCACACATAAACTTCTTAACGATTTATTCCCTTTCGATCGGTCCTAGTGTAAGGTTCACAACATAACACATAACTGCATCATTAACACAGTGGTGATTCAAGCATATTAACCATAGTCATCTTACGCATGGTATATATAAAGGTTATAACACAATCATTACTTTCATGGGTTACAATAAATAAAGTTTCCACAGAGTGCACTCAAGGTGTAAGTATTGTATAATATGGGTCTTATTATAACCATATGCCTCTAATTTGTGATCATGAACAATCAAATATTACACAAACTATATGTATGATGAAACATAGTGACTAACATTACAACATATAGTCAATCGTACATTACAACTTGGTGACACACAACCCGATTCATCACAAACATGGTGGTGACATCACGATTCAATATAATTCATTGTACACACCAATCTTGTCATCCAACACATAATCACACTTACATATCACAAAATAAAAAGACACTCGCAAAACTCTGCAATCCACAATAACATTAAAATCACACACAAAAAGGTGACACATCAAACGTGAACTCCTCATTGAATCCATGAAAATAAGAATGAATACTCTCATCACAAGCACATCAACATAGGATAACAAATATGCACTAAGTGACATGCTCAACATTTGTGTTCAAAATATCACAATTACAATGTTGGTCACATCACAACATATATTACGATTACTCTTCCCATCTTCACCACCACCATGCATAAAAGTGCATCACAACTTGAATCCCTCGCAGAAGTTTGAGAGTATGAACCTCCACTCTGATACCAAATGTAATGCCTATAGTTTACACACACAAATACTACACTAGAAAATAATGGAATATTTTTTCTTGACTTACATTGTAGTACACTTAACACTACAGGAGATCACTTAGGACTATGCGCAACACATGATATGTTTGCACAAACATTAACCCACATAGATGACATGAAACCACATGATGCACATCAAGGCCACTTTTTTTTCAGATGAAAAGGCACAACATAATGATTCAACAATAGTATAATATTATAAATAGGGTCTAACCACGACACAATACTTTTAGAATTTCACAATTATTACAATGATGATTTAATCTTTAACTTAAGTTCTAGAAAGGCTCCATAATATGTGAATCATACATTCCTTTTCCTGTTGCTAGATTTCCTTTTATACTATTTAACATTTAACTTATGGTGTAACTCATTGAATAAGGACCATCTACATTATTTCAATTACTTGTTTAATTAACTCATTTGTTAATAGGGTATTTAGTTACACACAAGGCTATTTACATACACACAAGGCTACCATCCATGACACCACACTTTCCTGGTTTACAATTTCATTACCTCTATCTTTCGTTATTGGCCTTAATTATTGAAAATCACTTATCATGTGGTCCTTCATTCTTCTTAAAATCATACTATGTTATCCTTACTTTACTTAACATTTCACTTGTAGTTACTCCCTCTAATTTTTCTTGTTTCCCCTATCGCAAAAGAAAGAGATGGCCTAATTTTTTATAGGAACATATACTTCCACATGAGCCACTTGGTGGTTGTTCTAAGGGTTTGTCTTTTAAGTTGCATGTTTGTTTGGTTTTACAATTTATCATTTGTTGCCACAAGGAAGGTTCACATGGAAACTAGTGAGGTTTATTAGTTCAAGATTGAATAGATTACACATTATTTTCATATTAGCATTTAATTACTAAGGTTACTCGATTCATGTTTTAAGTAATTACAAACTAATTGTGTATCCTATCTTCTTCATTTAAATGCTTAGTCATCAAGGTCCTAAGGAGTATGATTCACACTCAACCAAGTTTGGATTCCTCTGAAATTAAGTATTAGATGTGTGTTACCAGGAGGCATTCAATTATAAATTTTACACACCTTACTAAGGTCACAACTAGAGTGATTGAACACCCTTATCTCCAAAATCATCTTGTAACTCTAGGTACATTTGATACTTCTTGTCAAGCTGATACTCTTGTTTGAGGGGGGGGTTAAAGGGGATTCACACTTTGTATTCTCATGTGTAGGTATCTAAAACATAGGACCCATTTGAATCATTTACATTCATCTTTAAATGATTTTAGTTAATTTGATTCAATTATACATTTTGAAATTTGTTGAGTATCCCATTTGTTAATAAGGAAATTTACATGCTCGTGAGCCTACTAGCTCTCGTCTTAGAGAATTGCCTCAAGAACATGATTACTTGGTTTCAAAATGTACATTCATTACGCATCGGGAAAACATTGGGGGGAAGAGAGGGAATAATCCTTCATTTAAAGGATTATGGATCACATTAGGGATTGTCATAAATTTAGTCCCTCACCAGAAGATGGTTTAAACACATTATATGAATGATCTAAAATTCACTTTTCTCCTAGCACATCATATTATGTTGCAATCCCACAAACTAGTCATAAATTAAAAAGTTGTTAAGTTTCAAAATTAAATCTTAATATTACATCATAGAAACCAAATGACAATTGAGATTGGGTATCGAGTTCATTTATAATCCCAATCTTGAGATGACTTTGGGTAGTCGATGATCTTTTCCACCCAGCACCAATCATCTCACGTGTGGAAAGGACCAAGAGGGTTTCAGATCATGTTTAAAGTTGGTTTTCCATACACACATGACTACCAATCCTAGGAGGGAACAACTACACTTAAGGAAGAGCTTAACCATGCTTGTGAGCCTAACTAGCTGGGTTCATGAGGGATGTTGCCTAAGAACATGATTACCTGGTTTCAACTTGGGTACATTCATTACACATTAAGCTAAAGTGGGGAACAATATAAGAATAATCATCTTGACCATTTCATCCTAAGGATTGTAGTTCACATTAAAAGGATCACACATGAATAGGAATTTAGTCCCTTGCCACAAGATGGTTTAAACACATTATATGAATGATCTAAAATTCACTTTTCTCCTAGCACATCATATTATGGTTACAATCCCACAAACTAATCATAAATTAAAAAGTTGTTAAGTTTTAAATTAAATCTTAATATTGCATCATAGAAACCAAATGATAAATTGAGATTGGGTATCGAGTTCATTTACAATCCCAACTCTTAAAGGTGACTTGCAAGGTTAGTTGGGCAATCTTTTCCACTCAACACCAATCACTCTAGACGTGTTCAGGACCAAGATGTTGGTTTCCCCTAAAGAGTCATGTTTAAGAGAACACATTCTCCTTACTACACACATGACTACCAATCCTAGGAGGGAACCACACACTCAAGATAAAATCTTAACCATGTTTCCTAACTACTGGGTTCACGGATGATGTCACTAAGCATACCCGGTTAGGATAAATCTCAACTTGGGATCTTATTTACTTAACTAGAGGGTGTCATCAAATATAAGATTGATCATTTATGTTCATCCTAAGGTTTTAGTTTTCTATGCTAAAAGAATCATACATGAAGGGTAGTTATACACGGATTTTATACTAGGGTTGAATGTTTTGTTTAGATCTCCTTATTACATTTTCAAGGTAAGAAACACAACACACCAATTATTTAATCATCAATTACACACTGGAATTGCACTATAAGCTATTAAATTCAATTTCATTTACACATATATCATTTTACAATACAAAATTTGGGATCAAAATACCACCTATGTTTAGATGAACATTTCCCATACATATAACTAAATCTTAAAAAATGTTACAAAACTTGACTGTGTAAACCTTTCAATACTTAAATGTTGAACTATCCTCTACATTTCACTTAACAAAATCCAATACCCTAAAACTAGAACATCTCATAAATATTGCCAAATTTCAATAATTCACATATAAAATTTACTGTAATGTAGAAATGCATATTTTTTTACATACATAAATTATACACACAATGAATTACAACCCATCGTTTTGCCATCTTACTTGCATCTTGCAAAACCATGTGAGCATGAAATCAACGATAAATCACTGGCATGGTATCCACCTAAATCTAGCATAATTAACATTTTTAGTTTCTCATTTACATAATAATAATAATTTGCACTTGAAAAGAGAGGGTTAGAGACATATATATTCATTTCATTTCATTTCACTTCATTTCTTAACTAAAGAGAGAGAAAGAGATAGGGAAGAGAGAGAAACACTATTTTTCCAAAAGACACTTTTCACACAACAAGCCACACAGAAGAGTTCCTACAATTACTTATATGTTTCAAAAAGTTTTCATGATGGTTTAGTGTCTTGGCTAGGGTTCCTGTGACCTTATTTTACATTTTTCTACTAGTTGCAAAAACGTCCCATTTTGGCTCGGAGGCTAAGAAACCATGTTCAAAAATTGTCTTTCGATGACCAGATACACAATGGGTAAATTTCTACGTGTCCTCCTATATACCAAGAATTCACAGGAACTGATGGAATTCAGAAATGGTGAACGGTTTTCAATTGGCGGCTAGGTTTCTAGGGCCATAGGTCGTAATTGGTCTAGTTGCATCAGCAACCAATTTTAGCTAGAGGGCTAAGAAAACTCATCCAAAACAAACATTCAATAGATGAGCGTGCAACAAAAAATTTCCAACATGCTCTCCTATATATGGAGAATTCACGTAGAATTGAGTTGAACTGGAAAACGGGTTGCAAACAACGATGAGTTTTCTGGGCCACCGGTCGTAGTTAAGTCAGTTTGGCCTAGTCAAATAGTGATAACAGGCCTACAAAATGCCTTTTACAAACTATCTAGAAGAGTTTTTTCTCCCCAAAATGAAGGTTACAAGTGATTTTCTAGTAAAAATACTATAGGTTTGTAAAGGAAGATAAGCATTTCATTTCTCAGGGTTCAAACGGCAAAAGAAACCCAAGTTTTTCGAAATCCAAAACGAAACCCAACTTTTTAGTTTTAACAACTTCCTAAAAGTGCAAAATGAGGTAAGAAGGCTCCTAGGAGGGCGGCAAAGAGAGCACCAATAGTTTATTGGGGTTGATTAAGGTTTAATATGACTCCCCACATAACAAGGAACATGGGAAGAAGATGACATCTCTTTTCCAGGGTTCGGAATGTTATTTTGTGAGTCTATGAAAATTGTCGGATTTTTCTAACTTTGCGTGGTAGAAAAAATAGGTTGTTTTAAATGAAGAAATAAACTAACCCTCACCAATACTGATGGACACAAGTGCCGAATTATGACACCCTGGGTTAACAATGTATGAGGTTATGGGAGTGATCTCGGTTGATGGTCGAGGTGTAACTTGGTTACACAAAGCACAAGGTGGAGTTTTATTGTTTTAAACTATCTAGTTTGGTTAAATATCCAAATGTATAATTAGCCACTGGTTTACTATTTCTGTTATATTGCAAATGAAGAACCAAAATACGAAAAATTATCAAAAAACAAAGGTGAGATGAGACCATGCCTGTTTAAGTAAAATTCCAACATCACATTTGATGGGGACCCCAGGCGGTTTCCTTTGCATTTCATCAAACAAATCACGAGCATTCGGTCATAATGGTTTCCATGCTTGTTTGCATAATGCTTCTAATAGATGACATAAGTGACAAACCACTCTACATCTAAAAAATTTCCTCAATAACCTTATCCATGTATGGAATTCCCATATGCTTGTAGGAATCCCATCAAAGGTCATCGATCACATTTCATTTAGGAATGTGTTCAAGAAAGTTACAATTCTAGTTGTGGGTGTCCATGATAACACATTTATCTTTATGCATTCTTTTTAACAATCCACACATCTGTGTCTTTATTTCCCTTCTCTTCTCTGAGAGAAAACTTATTATTATGCTACACCAAAGCTTCATAAAATACCAAGACATTCACTTCCTAGCTCCATCTCTTTCCCTCCATCTCCATGGACAATCGAAGTAGGTTTTCTTCAAAGTTTGCAAAGGCAAGAAACATTTCCATTCATGTCAATCTGCATTTACTTGAAAGTTTCCAAGCCTGTTAAACATGGGCTCCATTTTGTGTATATGCTAGAGTTATCACATTCCATGAAACACCACGTTTCTTTCTTCATCTTTTTAAAAGACATTCCAGTCAAACAGTTAATGCTACCCTATATGCAAGGTTCTGCATTTCAGCATACACGTCTACCTGAGCATTTGCAACTACAACATCTGAAAAACTTCCCTCTATCTTTTATGCTCTGATGTGTGTCCATACCCTGTTCTAGAGCTCGTATGTTGGCACAAGACGGGAGTACGCATGGAAATGTAAACTGATCACGTTGGAGACCTATTTGTTGCATAGGTGAAATAATGTGACTATCTTGTGAGGGAAACCCATGTCTTTTGTACACTACTGACTCATATTCCATGAAATTTTTTCCCGTTCTTTCATTTGGTCAACACTGTGACCATCACCTTATAAAGTAGTGGATCTCGATCCTTATCTCATCTTAATAAACACTACACTTGTTGTGACTATCCAATTTCTACTAAAGTGGCAACGTTGGCTCTAGTTTTAAGTGGTTAATACCTCTAGATTTGAAAATAAATTTTTATTATTATTATGCAAGAAAAATGACAGGTAAAAAAGGGCGTTCAGGGCAGCCATACCCTGCCAAACCAACTACCATGAGCCATTAATCTCATAACACTCACTACCTCATGCATCTGTCTACTCTTTCCCCCCCCCAAATGCATCAATTCCCACCAAACGCACTTTTTTTATTATTAATTTATTTTATTTTTGGTCAGGCATTACATAAGAGGACATTTGGAAAACAACCTTCAAGACTAAAAATGTGTTATATGAATGGTTTTTATTACCATTGAGGCTATGCAATGCAACTGCTACCTTCATGAGATTGATGAATGGCGTAAAGAGGGCATTTATTGATTCCTTTCATATTGTGCACTTAGATGAAATTATTATTTTTAAAATAACTTTCGAGGAGTATATTGATCATTTTCAAAAATAATTACAAATTATTATGGAGAATTGACTAGTGTTGAATGAGACAAAGTGTGAATTTTCTTAACAATCACTTGTCTTTTTGGGGCATGTAGTTGGAGATGGAGAGTTCAAGATTGATATGGATAAGATAGAGGCCATTTAGAATTGACCTACACCATCAAGATTGATCGAGACCAAGATTTTTTTAGCGTAGTTCAATAACTGAGGAAGTTCATTAATAACTTCTCATCCATAGAAGTGTCGTAGCTACATTCAATGACAACAAGGGGTAAGAATTTTGATTGGGGTAAGAAACAAAATATTACTTTTTGAGTAATTTAAATATAAGATTAGTCATGCTCCAGTTTTTACATTACCTAGCTTACAACAGCCTTTCGAAGTGGAAACTGATGCCAACAAATAAACTATGGGGATTTTCCTACTTCAGGGAGGTAGACCTATATGTTATCACTCTGAATTGTTTCATGTTACAGTTATAAATTATTGTACATATGATAGGGAATTATATGCTCTTTTGCAAGCAATCGAGAAATGGAAAGATTATCTTATGGGTAAAGAAACTATCATTCCCACTGATCACCAATCTCTCCAATATCTGTAGGCTTAAAGAAAATTTAGCAAGTTAGACACTATAAATGGATGGGATTTTACAACAATTTCATTTTATTATAAAATATAAGAAATGTGCGAATAAACAAATGGGTGAAATGTTATATAGACGTGCTTTACTTTCAACTATGGGCGTGTTAACTCTTTTTTAGATTTTTTTCAAAGCATATCAGAAACATCATGAGTAGGATCCAAATTTTGTAGAGATCTATCAATAGAAACCTCTAAGTGAGGGATTTGAGCCTAGAGGATAATACTACTTCCAATATGATCTTCTATACAAGAACAAGAAACTTTGTGTGCCTAAGGGGGAAAGATTTTAATTGAATAGGGAAACACAAACTTCCAAGGTAGCTGGCCACTTTGGTGTAACAAAGACTATAACACACTTATATAGGTATGTTTATTTTCCAAACATGCAAGCATATGTTACTAAATTTATTAGGGGTTGTGTTTTATGTAGTACAAGAAATCCTAATAATAGAATGTTGGGGTTATATATTTCGTTTACAGTTCCTTCTTGACAATGGGAAAGCATCTCCATGGATTTTGTGGGTGATTTTCCTACTTCTAATAGAGTCCATGATTACATTTTTGTGGTAGTAGATCAATTTAGAAGGATACGTATTCTCATGCCTTGAAAGAAGACCATCAAGGAAAGCGACGCAACTGAGTCATGATTTTCTAATGTGTGGGTTATTTTTGGTTTTCTTGATTCGATTATATCAAGAAGGGAATCACGGTTCATATGAAAGTTCTGGTTTACTTTGTGGGAGATGATGGATACTCAATTGAAGAGGTCTACCAATTTTCATCTATCGACAGATGGGAAGAAAAAAATGGTAAACCACACCTTGGTTCAGATCATATGAGGATACAATAAGAAACATTTGAGAACTTGGTATATATCCAACATTCTTAGAATAAGGAAATTCATGCTTTTATCAATAAGACTCTGTTTGAAATGTTTTGGTTATTTTCCTAAGAGTTCTTTTGATGTTGTTTGGGGATAATTGTGAAAATACAACTAAAAAATGGAACTGGAGGTCTCCAAAGCTGAGAATTTCATTGACAAGATTTAATGGATACACATTCAGGTATAGGAGAGGTTGACCTAGTCACAGGATAAATACAAAGAATTTCATGATCAGCATGGGACTAAGAATTCTTTCCTTTTTAGAGACAGAGTATGGTTATGCTTAAGAAGATACATTCTATAGGGAAAATATAAGAAGATCAAGCCTATTTGATATGGATCATTTGAGATTTTGGAACAAGTGGGTAGGAATGCTTTTCACTTGGATTTCTCTCGTTATGTGAGGATCTAATTTGCAGTGAATGTTAAAAATTTAAGTCTCTTTGAGCTCTCCATGTTAAATGAAGAATAAGAGGGAGTGTTTCTACCTTCTATTGATTATATTTCTCTAGAAAATCACCTGGAATTGGAGGAAGATGTGTTATTACAGTAAAAAGAGAGGATGAAATAGAAAGGAGTGCAGGATATGTGGTTGACTAAGTTGAAGGGCTAGTTGCGTACTAAGGCCATGTGGTATTCTAAAGAGGATTTAATCCTTTAAAAATAATTCAAAGTTTTAGGAATGAACTCAAAACATAAACCCTAGTTCCTTTATAAATGTACCTTTCTTTATTAGGCCTTTCACTGTGCGCACTGTCCTTTAAGAGGACTAGTAAGAATATCTTTAAATTTATCAAATGAAATTACAAAATTACTTTAAAATTTCTTAAGGGACCTTATCAACATCCTTATTATCAAATTTCAGTCCAATATTCATTGATTTAGGCCTTCAAATATCAAGCCCTAGCTATGCCCTGGAAGAGGTTTCCTAGAAACCTGGTAGCCTTATTTTTATTATAACTTCCTCAAAAATTTGATTCAAGACTCAAAGTTTTGATAAGAGGTTTGTTTTAACTTTTTATTCTTGAATAACTTAACAAATGTCTCATGATATCCCAAACACGTTACTTCACTTATTTTTCCTTCTCTCTAACTTGTAGATGCACAGTACATCCAAGTTATGAAACATACCTTTCTCTAACACCTCAAAAAAAAATATTCTAAAGGAACTATAAATGATTTAATTTATCTTATCATTTATAAAATCAACCAATAAATCATCAATATACTCTTTACTAAAATTGCACCGTCACACTACAAATTTCAGTAATGCACAGTCACTGTGTAGATTTTGATTAGTTTATAGCATCACAAGAGGAGTTACTTATATTTCATTGAAAGGTCCTTACTCAATCCTATCACATGTTTTGTCATTTACAAATCCTTATCATCAATTTAAAATGTAAACACATTAAAAAATAGATCCAACACAGTCTTATTACAATCCATACATCTACTTTCCTCACCTCATGAGTCCTTGAATATTTTAGGGACTTAAAAGATTAAAATTGGGGAAGTATGATCCAAAAATGGATATGAAATACCAAATTCTATGTATTCTTCATGCTTGATACTTGCAGTATAAATTATCAGCATATTCTATATTCAGAAGATGGTCTAGTAAAGTTCAGGGTGATATGGACACCTTTGAATGACATCTGTGGGCCATTATTTTTTCTATTCGGGTGTATTTTAGGTGACGACTATGTAACCTCCTTGGCAGTTACATAATTGGTGCTCTTCACTGAGTGGTAGTTGCACAATGGATAGCTACAGTGACTAGTGGTTACACAACCACCCCAATGGTTATGCAATTGGCACTCTATTTTTACCAGCGGTCCTATCTATGATGATGTCAAAACTTAGGAAACTCAACAGTTTTATAAAATTTTCTCTTAGAAACGGGTTGTTTTGTCTTTCCATCCATCCCTTGGAAATTTTTTTATAAATATACATGCATTTGATCATTCTAGGAAACTTTTTGGGTGAATTCAAGTGTGAGAAAGAGAGAAAGTTGAGATAGTTATTTTTTTTTCATAGTAGAGCCGAGTTATTTTTTAATGAGGATTGTGAGAAATTTCTATAAGTAGGACTTGAAATATTTCTCAAAGGCCATTCTATGAGAGTAAAGTTGTATTATTTAGATATTTCCATAGTGAAGGAAATAAATTGCTTACATAGCTGGAGTTTTTCCCACATTGGGTTTCTCTAGGATAAATTTTTTTGTCTCCTTGTTTTGTGATTTCCCATCTTTCAGTATTCTATTGATTTTTATTTCCTAAACATGTTGGTTAATGAAATTATTTATTAATTTATAATCACTTAAACATGATCTATTCATTGTTTTAAAGAGGTTTTTTATGGATTAGAGACAAAACAAAAACAATCCTCTTCCACAAATTCTTCTAGTGGAGGGGTTGCACTAAACCACCTATTCTATCACCCCCACAATGGTCATAAACTAACTTTTTTTATTATTGTAATCATATTATTATGTGGTTTAATATCATTAACATTGAACCAATACAATAAAAAATATATGAACGCAATGAAAATAGAAAATATTTAAGAATAGAATAATTATGGTACAAAAAGAATAAATTTTGATGTGTAATGTACGCATCACATCAAATTCGATAATTTTAAACAATATTAATACAATTCTAGTTGATTACATTGAAATGTAAGGGCATATGTCTTTGTAACTTTTTGGATTTTTGCAGCTAAATTATAGTTTTTATCAATTAATAAAGGTTGAACTAATACAACGAAATAAATATGTAAATGTGTAGTGCCCACCCACGTGGGACAAAAACACAAGACCAAATAAGTCAAGGTAATTTTTTTTTTAATTTCAATTACTTGATACAAAAATGCAACACCATATATGGTCACAAAAGATTGCTCAACATCACATGCAATGTTTACACCAACATGAATAACATGTAAACAATATGATGACAAAAGATGCACATTAAAGCCACACTATTACGGATGACTAAGTATAAATTCAAGACCAAACATAGTATGAACTTCATCAATGTACCCTACCACAATACCACATTTTCATGGTTATTACTTATTTATAATCATTTTTCATCATTAAACTTTAAGGGTTTAAAGATCACTTAATATGAACACAAACATTTTCCTTTCTTTTCTAGAACATGTTTCTTTATGTTTGTTTAACATTTAACTTGTAATGACTACGTCCAATTAGCTCATTTAGTTTATTGTAAATAAATTATAAATCTCAATTTACCATTATAGGAATCTTGACATTTAGACATCATAGGATTAGATTCCTAAAATACAACCTATTTCTTATTTTCCAATTTTTTTTTCATGAAAATAAAAAATATATATAATTTCTCATCACAAGAAATATCGATTAATTTGCAAATAAGCTCCATGGAAATTATAATTTATAGTCTAAGATCACAAGGGTATATTCACAATAACAAAGAGAAAGTTACAAAATTCATGTACAAATAAATTCTTAGTGGGGTGTCCATGCATAACCTAATCATACTTGCAATCTACAATGCTGACAATATATTCCCTTCTAAAAAATTTAGTTCTAGAAAAAACTATTTTAATTACATACAATAAATATTATCCTAAATTTCACCAAGTGACATTATGCCTTGCATAAAACATCCTATACACAACATACCCACATAAAAACTCCCTACTAGGTTCCTAGGGAAGAAACACACAAACTATTACATTTCCCTAAGACTTTAGGACTACGAAAGAAAATTTAAATCTAAACATAACTCAAGGCTTACTAAAAATGACCCTTCTATCATCTTATAAAAATTTCCTAGCAGAGTTGGTCCATTATAAATCCCATAGGCAGTTTCACATATCTAGATGTAGGAAAACATATTCCTACAGTAATAAGAATATGAGATCCTATCTCCTCTTGTGAAGATAAACTATTATAGTCCATACTAATGGGATGTGTTTTGAGGTATAGATGGGTCATATGAATCCCATGTTTGAGAAATAAGGTCTCATTATCCAACTACATGTTCCCATAAGGGAAAACTCAGCCTACAATTTGGAATAAGAAAGGGATTTCCAATTATTTGAAAGTAGGTGGTTTCTATGGATCAATTTGTTTCTAAGCTCAATATTCTCAAAAAGCAATGCTACATAAAAACCCAATATAGGTTTCTTTCGCCAAGACTCTCCAAAAATGGGTACTAGGATTAATTCTTTCCCTTATAACTCGAGATATTTACATTATATGAAATCATCCTCCCATAGACCAATTATATGCCAGATGAGGTTAGTCATGTCAAATATGAGGTTTATTGAATAGGAAAAGTGGTAAACAACTCCAATTATATATCTTGGATCTCTCAATGAGAACGTTCAATGTGTAAGACACGATACGACAAGATATGTGTTTGATTCTTTTCTAAAGAGAGTAGGGTTGTTGTAAAACTATACAAAACTCGTTTAAGAGAGAGATACATAAAAAGAGTTAAGAGCACAAATCATCTCAATAGTTTTGGAATAGAAATTTTCTACCATAAAACATACGTATTAAGGGAGAAAACATATAAACCATTGAACAACATACAAACTCATAATCGGGATCATACCCAAATAGAATGCCTCTTTTTTAAATACACCAATATAACACAATTTCATACTCATCACAAACAAATCAATAAATACATTCATGTTCATAAAAATAGCGTTGATACATCTACTTATTATTAAATGAATATTTCAACGATATTCCATATTACAAAAAACCATCAATGTTAATAATTCCTTTTTGTCCCATGTACTTACAACCACCACATGGTCAACATAAATACTGGCATGGCATCAAACTACAACCAAACATGATAAATTATTTCATAGTTCTCTACACGATAATGAAACTGTATTTAACACACTTCATAGAAGTGTAAGAATTGTAATGTCATTTCAATTTGTTTCCAAAGACAAGGAGAGAGATAGAGAGGGGAGAGAGAAAACACCTTTTTTCCAAATTTAATTTCTTTTCAAGAAAGTGTCAATAGAAAATTTTCGTACAGTCATGTATTTGTGTTTATAAGGTTTGTCTATCATTATTTTTCTTAGATAAGTTCATATGATAGTTTTCACCAATTAGTCACAAGTTTTTAGAAATGTCAAATTTAGACAAGTTGCCCAAAGATCAATGTTCAAAAATCATATTCGAGACTCAAACACATAAGGTGAAAAATTCCTACCTATTCCCCTATATACAGGAAAACACTTAGAGCTGGCTTAAGCCCAAACTAACAAAAAAGTTTAAAATGATGCTCATCTTTCTGGAGCTACCGGTCGTAAATGCACCCAAGCAGCCTTATCATCCCATGACCAAAGGCCTACAAAACCTATCAAGAAAAATAGATTTCGAGATTTTTTTCACCAAATTGATGGTTTGTAGTGATTTTATCATAGAAATATTAGAGGTATGTGGAATCCAAAATCCCTTTTTACACCTAGGGAGAAAACAAAGGGTAAAAATAAAATTGGTTTTTTACTTTCAATAACTCTTTAAAGTTGTGAACTAGCCCGATGGGCTCCTAAACGTATTACGAAACAAGACCAAGTGGAAATTCAAGGAACAACTAAGGGTTTAGTTGAACAATCCAAATGAAAAGGTACACGACTATTTTTTTATTTTCTCATTTCGAGGTTTATAGGGATGTTTTATGCATCACTAAAAACAAGTTTTTATTAACATTACCCTAAGTCATCAAGAATAAGATTTTTTACTATGTTTCTCATTTAGCATGCCAACTGCATGGTTTCCAAAACCAAAAATAGTATAAAATTTTTCAAAAATATCATAAGGTATATTAGGAGTAGATTTTACATTCTAGGTTACTTTTCTAGTTGTGTATAAAACAAATATATATTTATTAGAAGCACTACATCTCATTTAGTTCATCGATAATTTACTATACTTTAGATTTATTTTCTTCTACATTAAAATAAGAAAACTAAAATCATTAAAATCATGTAAGAATTATAAGATGACCATGCCCAAGTGTTGATTTGGTTAGCGCAGGAAGAAGAGTTGACAAAACACAATGTTATCTCCATCGAGTTAGTAGGCAATCTCGGAACTGGGTTATCGAAGAAGCTAAATAATCATCGCGCAGACCACACAATTGCCAAATAATTTAATTTAATTTAAATTCAATCTAAATATTACAGAGTCTCTGTTGAACCAAATGATGTATAAATTATGAAATAAAGAAATGACATAAAAAATTAAGATGTAGTATTTAAAACCCTAAGAAAAGAAGACAAAAATAGGAATTAGTTAATTTACACTTGATCTAGAACTGATCCGAACTAGGAGTTTTTTTTGAACAGGATTGATAATGTGTCATTACTAGTCACAATAAATTCTAGAATCCAGGAATGAATCCAGACACAAGAGCTTATGGAAAGATAGGGGTGCCTTGGTGCTAAAGACTACTTCTGGGTGCCTATGACAATATAAATGATCATAATTTGGTTTTCACTGTGTCACAAGATTTTTGATGTTTCTTCTTTTCGGTCACTTAAGAATTATAGAATGATCTTTTAGGGTATCTGTAACTTCTAAAATCTAATTTCACCTTCACAAGCCTACAAAACTACATCAAACCTAGAAAGAAAGATATAATATAGGGAATTAGACTGACACCGATGGTCACCCCGAGAGTAAACATATGACTGAACACTACACTACATCTTAGATTCCATGTAGTTATGGTGAGTGTGTGTAATAATAGTTCCCTAGGATGCCCTTGTGCAAGTTATACTTGATAGTGACATGTATCTTGATGTAGTAATCTAGTAGAATGTGTGGATGGAATAAAATAAAATTCCCCTTCTTATGATGCGCATGCAAATTATGCAACCCTTATCCCTTGAAAGGGTGATAGATGGATGCTTTAGAGTTCTTTAGGTGCCTTTCTAATGCAGGATTAGGTTATGATAATTATGCTTAGTTCTTTGTTCCTTTATTTTGAACACAAAACTATGTATTTATATGATTACCTTGTTTGAATTTCATAATTTACAACTGCAAGGTAAAACCACAAGTGAAAAAGAACCCAAAAATATATAAGAGACCCAAAAGGAGCGAGTAAGGTGAGAAAGAGTTAGGGGTGCCCAGAGAGGAAAGCAGTGCTTCAGTGTTTCTTTCCTAGCCAAGCACTTGTGTTTGGGGCCATAAAGATAAATCAGTAAAATTGTAATTATGTTATAGGGTGTTAATGTAATGAACTCTTTATTATGCTTCTTAACTAGGAATATTTTTATTTCCCAATTTAAACATTTGCCTTAAATGATTTAAATGTACAACCAACATAACATAATTATAATTATTCATATATAAAATCAATAAAGAATGTTCAAGATTATGGGTCAACTAGATCCTACTCAATCCCCCATAGAAAAATCTTCCGAGTTAGTATACAAA
Organism: Taxus chinensis; assembly: GCA_019776745.2. NCBI lineage: Eukaryota > Viridiplantae > Streptophyta > Pinopsida > Cupressales > Taxaceae > Taxus > Taxus chinensis. Next base: position 685,735,770 of record CM034146.1, read on the forward strand.
GTATACTAGTAATTCCCTTTTCGAAATTTATTTACAAGTGTTGTTCTAAGTGTCTACCGAGATTTAGATCAATTGAATCCCATCCGACATCACACACTTATGCTAGAACTAGGTGCATCCTGACAATTTACTACCATACACTACTTTCACCAAAGTTTGAGATTCATGTATGCCATGCTTAGTTTCATGATAACACATTCGTTAATTTAGAACATGTCCCATCACTGTATCACTTGATCCAGTTATCAAAATTGAATTAGACAGTTATGTAGACATCAAATTTGGGTCACACCCCCCCTTTGTCCTCTTTAATTAATTAACGTAACGTATTCACCTAACCATGACCCCTTACCCCACATTCATATTAATTTAATTACTTACAATTGAATTAATGTTCATCCTCACATTATTAATTAATTTAATTACTTTAATTAAGTTAATTTAAAAATCACCTCGACACCTCACAATGGAATTATTCCTATCCTAATAATTAATTAAGACTAGGTCCCTACTTATCCCAACCAACTAAAACTTATTCTAACCCTAATATTAAAGTCCTATTACTTTTCCAACAACACTCCCACTTATCTAAGCTCCAACCCTCACTTGAGACCCGGATGAGCAATCAAAATCACGCCAAAAATAGTAAAGATCAGGATATTTTTTGTAACTTGGACTAATTCACCCTAACCGATGCCGGTTTATCCTCAGCTAACATCGGTCACCTAAATCACCATCGATTCCTCTATATACAATTTTACAACTTTTTACATGGGTTAGTCATTTAGTTCTGGGAGTTATTTTGCAATCAAGTGAGGATCTCAGAGCCATTCCTTCATCCAAATGGCATCTACATACCACCAGAGTGCAACACAAGCAACAAGTTCTCTTCCATATAGTTGGAATATCTACAAGGATGCATGAGTTATACTGCCATGGAACTGAACCAACCATCGCATCACCGATCAATCACCAACCACCTTTTGTCATGAGATCTTTATAACAAGTAAGTAATGTGATTTTAATAATCTATGCTTACTTTACTATAGATATTGTATTTTCTTTCAGTATTTCAGTTTCTATGGTTACCCGGATATCTCCATCTTCCCACCAATCCACCAACACAACCATTTCAAGCCTTTTAACCTTTCGTAACCTCTCCCTCTTTATTCCTGAGTCTTCTTAGTTATATTATGATCCTAACCACACTTCCTCACTCTCTATGTAATCACAGAGAGGTCCAAAATCCATCTTTATTAAGTTATTAACCATTTCCCCTACCGACGTTGGTTTAACCTACCGTCGTCAGTTTCACCCCTATACCAGTGTCGGTTGCTTTACTGATATCAATATTTGTGTCATTTTATACCCTTTGATCAGAAAGCCTTTAATTCAACCAAAACCAACCCAGACCTCACCTGATCAATCCTAGACCCTTTATCAAACCTCTGTTAGATCTATAAAATCTGGAACGATCTACCAAACCTCTAGATCTAATCGTAACTTTTCTTGTTAGATTAGATTTACTTTTTGTGTTAGCATGAGATACCTAAATTGTAAAACTACATTAGGATTTCCTTATTTCATGGTATTTTTTGCATTAAATTATATTTGAAAGTGGATTGACAGCCTTTTAGGAAGCACCTCACTTCTTGGATCTATCACTTGCTAGGCAATCCACTAACCTATATTATTAATGTTATTTTTTGGTCTTTTTGTGTTTCTGACAGGTCATTCCTCTTATCCAAAGGGAAGCTCTCCATGATCAGCTCATATCAAAAGTCAACAATGTGTGCATTCTACCTTCAAACTTTAATTTTACATGTATTCCTCCTAAACTCTTACCTTATTTGTTTTATGCAAACTATTCGCTGAAACATTTTGGCATGCCCAGTGGGACCCATTCAGGTTCGTTGCATTGTTCATTCTTAAGGAATCATTGTGTTTTTATTTCTTTTTAAAAGAGAGTTCACATTAAATCTTCTCCCTTAGAAACATTCTTCTTCTCCTACTTGTCTCAGAGACACTTGTATTTTGGATTAAAAATAACACTTCTTTTTCTTTTGTATTGGATTAGTGAAATACATACTCTTTCCTATTCATTATTTCTCTTATTGAATATAATTTGTTGATTTGGGTTTAAAATCTTTGCATCTCATTTCTGTATGTTGCATTATAGCTCATTTAAATTATGGGAAGCATATATGCTGGAAGTCATGACCAGCTAATGGCTAATAAATTGAATCATAGCTCACATTTGGCACATACACTCTCTATACCAAACCACTAAAAACAAACTACACATTTCTTAAACAAAATCTTTCTCAGAAGAAGCTGTCAACGATCACATAATCATAGGATTGATAGTGGGCTCCAGCTGGTTTTCTGGCTATTCATCGTATCATAATAGGCCCTCGAGTACTACAAAGTATATATTGGGGACACCACGCCAAAAATTACCTGAAACCAACCATAGTTATGAGTTTCCGTAGGGCACCTTTAGTAACCAAAAACTCTATTTTATTCACAAGTCATTCCTAAATGGCATAAGCCACAACATGAAATCTACATCATAGGAGTTCGTGTTTGCTATATTTTATTTGATTTGTGTTTTGAGGTGTGAGTTCATTTTCTTCATTTTTTCTCTCCCTACATACTCCACAATCATAGTTGGTTTATTCCAACTGTTTATGAGTGTGTTAGGACTAATCATTGCTATACTCAGTTCTATGAGTTGGTCTTTTTATTTGACCTCAATCACCAAAAATGCACTTTTTCCATTTTTCATAGATTTCACAATAACTGGTGTCGGTCCAGTGACTGCCATCGATTTCATCATCTCACCGCCGTCAGTTCACTGACTGTTGGTTTTAGGATGTTTTGGTCATTTTTTTCCAAAGTAGCATTCAATCTTTATTTCCTTTATTTTTGTGACTTCCTTTGTCACTTGACTATATCTATGAGTCTTTGATATTACCTTTAGAGCCCAATTCCACTTTATTTTTATCATTTATTACCAGATTTTCCAATCTTTCATTTTTCCACAATAACCAACATCGGTCTAGCTGACTAGCAGTAGTTACCACCAAACTGGCATCTGTCTTTGTGTTCTAATTTTTCAATCAAAACAACAATTAAACTACACCTTTTAGAAAAAAAATTACATTCCTTCTGTGTTTTTGCATCATCAACATGACTCAAAATACCTGTTCTATTGTCAGTCACATGTTTTTGACTCGTAGACAAGCCAATAGTATTATTTTTCATGCTATCTGCCATACTCTTCCACTTAACCCATCACCCCCGTCCATCTCATCACCTATGGACCTCAATCAATATATTACCATCCCCACCGGTGATGAGGAGTTCACAAGACTCCTTGATCACAACCTTGGTTCTCTGTAGTATTATCTCTCCCATTCATCTACCCATGATTCATCAAGGCATCTTGTATATGACATCCTTGTGTCCATTCCCCCTACTCTTGCACCCACTTCTGCATCAGCTACTATTGGTGTGGCCTTACCCTCTTCCACCTTACCACCCGTGGTTTCCCATCTTAACCCTACATCATCGATATTTTCCACACCTATGGCATCTATCGTGCCTTTGACATTTGTTTCTCCTACGATGTTAAACATGCCTTTATCAACCACCCTAAGTGTAGGTTTATCTGAACCCTCCACTTCTCATATACCTATTACATCTCATCCACCATTGGTGTCGGCATCCCACACTCCCTTCCAAAACATCATCCTCTCCATCCTAAAGTCTCTTCCATCAATTACTATGAGATTTGTTACATCCATCCCACCTACCTACACCTATGACCAACCAACCCCTATTTAATCTACATCTTATTCACGATACTTTCCCTCTACATGTATTTCAACCTATGTTCCTTCATCACAATTTTCGTACTAAAAACCACCACATACTAGGATGTCATCCACATCATACCCACCTTATATACCCCCTTATAATGTAGGGAGTGCCCTATCATCACAACGTACAAATGATATTATCAAAATGATGATGACCATGATGCATACATTAGAAGCATATGTCTCCAGCTCACGTAAGTCTCTGACATATGACAAGATTTACAATAAGCCCATTTACCCATCCATTCCAATTCATCCATAGCATTGCGCATTGGGAAATGCCTAAATTCAACCCATTCAACCACAAAGAAGACCTGCAACAACCTTGTGGTATTTTAAACATCTATGTTATCTCATCACTCACGATGACTCTTACAGACATTCCCAATGTCCTTGACGGGACCAACTTTAAATTGGTATTTTTCTCTACCTAAGCACTTTATATTTTCATTTAATTAGGTAGCTCATGCTTTTCTAGACCACTTTTCTATCAACATTGTCAATAAGGTCACCACGACCGACTTGTATTTGACACGCCAATATGAAGATGAATCTATCACATATTTTTTCGCTCGTTGATGTAGCCTGATTAACCAACTCACCTTCCGATTACCTCAGACGAAGTTGATAGAGTTGTTCACTAGAGCTTGTGCTAGAAAAATCTCACCAACTCTTTAAGGTCAAACCTTCCGCATGTTTGACGAGGCGTTCACCATGGCCTGGAAACTGGAAATTTGTGTCATTGAAGAGAAGAAGATATAATTCCATAACAAGAACGTTGCATTTAAATCAAATGATACCTCTTCTTCTTCCAAACCAAAAAATAATTTTTCTAATGAAAATTGATCTACCAACATATTAGTTTTGAAAGCTGGCCCATCTCATCCATCTAACCAATCAAAAATTTCTTCCAACATTTCTCCTGTTTAAGATTTTCAGTTCAAGCGGGAACACCAAAAATATACTCCCATAACAGAACCCTACTCTTCAGTTTTAGAAAAAAATATAAAATTCAGAGAAATCACTCTTCCACCCATCAAACCACATATTGGTTTTGACCCTTCTTGTCTTGTTCCTGCATGGTACAAATAAAATGATTAATGCAACTATCATCGCATTAGAGTTTATAGTGATGGTAATTGTATAAATTTCAAAAAAATCATCCAAGAAATGTTAGAAAATGGATATCTCATCTTGTATAACCCTAAGGCATCGGTTAATCAGAACCTTCACATCTTCAAGAATCCTTTCCCTAATCACACCTCATCGTCTAACCAAACCAAGAAAACTTCGACCAACGATAGTAACATTCATGAATTTCATGTCATTTTTGACATCATACCAACTCCTTCTACTCAATTTCCTCTCATTCCATATATCGAGGAGATTCTTTTACAAGCTCCTTCATCTATGGAGGGACATGTTTCATCTACTCCTCTATCAAATGGAGGAGTCCCCCTTATCTTCTCCTCCACCCACAAAGGATTCCACCATATTTGCCAATGCAATTGCCCCACTCAACTCTCAACTTGATGAACAAATTGCAGTACTTACTCTTCTACCCATGGGAGAGTCATGTTTACCTTATTCTTCACCAAAAGAAGAACCTACCTCATCCAACTTTTCTTCTCCCCTACTTACAGGGGTCCATTATTAGCCTCCTTCCTATTAGTGACAATTATCCACTAGCTTTCAAGGATCCTGTTAATCTACTCTCATCTCTTCTACCCAAAAAGTTTGAATCCAACCATTTCTCTGTCTCACAGAAATTATTTACAAGGATTACTACCAAATCAACATTCATCCTCCCCTACATCAATGCCATTCTCACGTTTGGCTGACCGCTTGGATTGTGTTGACAATTCCATGCTTTGGGGACACCTTCAACTACTTGTCTCAACTCAAATGCAGATGTTGTCTGTTGAAACTTATATGATCTATCCAAAGGTGTTTCAGACAACCAAACACACCATGCCCATGAAAATTCTAGATACCCCTTCTTCATCACCCTCACTCACACCGAAAATGTTACCATCAAACAAAGTTTTTCCTATTCCTAAAACCCTACTTACATATATATCTTCCTACATGTCCAGACCCATTACCAAATTGGGAGTCATGCTGACATCAAGCCTAGTCCATCCTCTTGTCAAACTAGATTCAACCATGTCCTCAAAATTTATCACAAATACTATTCCCCCACCTAAGAGGAAGACCCAACCTCTTAGGCCGCATACACCAACTTCACCCACTACCCCTTTATCACCTTCACCACTTCCATCTATCTTAGGTCCCCACTCATAAACCTTGGTCAAACAACCTCCTACCACAAGTAAACCAAAAACATATCAGCCCACCTCCTCTTCATGATCCTCTCTTCTACCCAAACTACCTACACAGCCTATGCCTTCGCCGTTACCTACATCCTTTCTACTTCCTATACCTACACCACTTCTTATATCCTCATCATCACCCATGACATTCCATTCTCCTCAAATAGTCCCTTTCACATTTCCTCTTATCATTGCCTTCACTGCACCTCCATTATCTCCTTGGCTAACCCGTCCCCTTCATCCAGCTTCCCTCCCTTCTATGTCATGAACTCCTCCTTCACCTTTACCCTAGAAGGTGCAACCCAAACCCAAAACCATACTATCTACAAAAAAAATAGTCAAACATACCCAACCTTTGATTCCACCTCCAGTGATGCCTCTCCCACCAAAGCCACCCACACTTATATCGAAACCCTCACTTACTTCACATTGTGATCCATTGGCAGGGTCTTATGCCAAAATCTTAGCTAACCATTTGGAAACATCTTTCATCACATTGCCACCGCTTAGACCTTATGACCCACTCAAACCTAAACCATAATGGTTTGATGATACCAAAATTTGTGCTTATCATCATGTGTTAGGGCATGATGTGGAAAATTGTAAGTCTCTTAAAACTATTCTTCTCCAACTATGTCCTCTCGAATAAAAATTTGACGATGATGATCTTTTACATGAGGAACCTATTCCACCTGTACCTATTACCACACATCCTCATCCCATACCTATTCAGCGACCTCCATCTCCACCTCCACAACTCTTTTATCATCCTCCAAAATTTGAGATCAATATGGTCCACATCAGAGAGTTAGCCAAACCTCCACCAAAATGCCAATGCGCCACATTGCTTTCACAAAACCATTATATTACCTCACCATATTTTTTCTCTTCTTGTCGCTACACCTTTCAAGAATCACCTTCTCCTTCACCATAGATCAATATGGTTCAATTTTCCACTCGAGCCTAGAAGGACAAAGGAAAGGAGAAAACAACAAGCTCATTTGCTATTCCTTTACCCAACAGTCCATCTGCACCTACACCCAAAATCACCATCCATGGACCCGCATACCCTATTTCTGATGGGGTTGCCCATTATACAATGCTTAATTAATTACACCATTATCTTTTCAAAATGTCTTTGTATGACCTCATCCAAACCTCTAAGTCTCATCATTAGGCCCTCATTGAAGTCCTATAATCTATTGAGGTTCTATCTAATGACCCTACACCTGTTGCATCCATTATTACCCCTCACCATATTGCCTCTCTCACCACTTCACCCCCTTCCTCTGCTCCCTCTATCACTCATCAAGTAACTAATCTTATTTTCTCTGATGAAGAGATTTTCCTTCTACAATTAGATGATCTTAACCGCTCCCTATTCATTTCCGTCTACATTGATAATATACACATTCTACATGTTATGATTGATAGATGTGCTAGTATTAACACCATTTCCTCATGTTGTCTCCAAATCACTGCACCCCTCGAATGGCCTGATAATTAATCATGACATTCAGTGTGATTGGGACACATGGGATCACCTCTCAAGTTGTGGGACTTGTGCTTTAGGTGAACCTCTGGAGAAGGCTAGCTTCCTCTTCCTAAATTAAACACAACTCTACTTCTAGTGCAGAAAAAATGGCTAACTAGTCCTTTGCTAACTTTTCATGGGATTTAGGGGAAGAGATTGCAAGGAAATAAAATCTATGCTAGAAGTGGTGATGCACCAAGAAAAGGGATATTCAACTTCTGGAAGGGTTAATGTGGGTAGGATGCTCACATCATTAGCCACCTTCACCTATTGCAACTTGGAAAGGGTATAAAAATACCACAAAATAGAAACACATGTTCCTTCATTAAAATTGAAACATACACAATAGAAAGATCAGTTCTGATTCGATACATAGATAATTTATCAATATGATAATCATAAGAACATGTTAAGCATTTATTTCAGTGATAACAATAATTCAAATTTTAATCAACAAAAGGCAAATAGATTCTTACAACTGATGAAAGGTGATCACACTATTCTTTTCACAATATGAAATAGATAATCTGAAGTAAAGGCAAACTAATCAATAATCCCAAGGAATATCATTCACAAAGCATACAATGACTAATCATTCAACACAATAAAATAGATTTTCAAGTGCAAGGTATAACTCTGAATATAATTAAAAGGTTTCAACAAATCTCTGAAAGTACTCTTCCAAGATTAAAGAGCAACTTCACCAAAAATCTCTAAAAATTATGTCTCCCCTAAACAATGGAAGCATTCCACTATTTATAAGTTCCTAGGCTGAGTCATTACAGCTAGGCCCTCAACTAACATTTAACTAAAAATAGTAATGTCATTAATATAAGGGAACAGGCTCCCATGAAAATAGCAAATTTGTTGCAAAATGTTTTGACCAAGTCAACCCTGCAACTTTGACTGATTCGGAGCTCGAATCTGTCCTCTCATGGCTGCTCAACTTGATCTGGGTTCAAATCTATGTTATTACTATCTTCAGAAAATTACTCATCCACTTTAGAAATGGTGGTTCTTGCACCCTATAACCCACTATATATCTCAACAACCTACTTCATCTTCTCTATTAAGCTCTGTGTTTCAGAAGCCGAAGTTGGAGAAATTTAGAAAATAAAGTCTTCGAAAACTCGAAAGAAAAATCTCTGAAATTCTACAGAGGAAATCTTCGAATTCAAAAGTTCCAAAATTCCAAACTGGAAAGATTTTTAAAAAATTTCTGAAAATTTTCTCTGAAAATTTGTTTCCGAAATATTCTTCGAATTTTTTTTTCAAAATTTTTTCCTGAAAATTTCTCTGAAAATTTTTCTTGAAAATTTCTCCGAAAATTTTTCTCGAAAATTTCTCTGAAAATTTTTTGCCCGAAAATTTGCCCAAAAAAATCTCTAAAAATTTCTGCAAATTTTTTTCCGAAAATTTTTCCTAAAAATTTCTTCGAAAATTTTTTCCCGAAATTTTTTTCCAATTTTTTTTTGAATTTCAGAGTTTCGGGCTTTCGAGCTTCATAATTTTCAACTCGTTTGACATTTTTAATCCCAAAAATCTCTTAAATTCGGAAATGGAATATTCTGAAAAGAAACCCTGAAATTAAACTCCGAGAACTTGATTCAACTCGGCCTGCCTCATTCCCGAGCTCTTCCTCCCACTTCGAGCACTCAATCCCTATTAAAAAATTTTTTATCTTTCTTATTATTTAACCAAGAGGTGAGCCCATTAGGGATGATTTCCTGTTCGGAGACCAACTCGAATCTTCAAGATACGGAAAGAAGGAACAATCCCAGAAGATCTCGAAACAACATAAAAGGCTCTCAAGGCTTGTAACCTCATTGTCCATTTTTGCTTAATAGGGAAAAAATTGACAACACCTCCCATGCGTACAACCAAATGATCATCCCTACCAATTATATGCATAATAACCCAGCTATGTTGTGTTCATTTAACGATGTCATGACTTCCACCCTCGGCACCATCATTCTCCACATTTGTGTGGGCCCCTGTGCCATTCCTAAATTATTATATGTCTTAGAGGGGAAATTCTAGTACAACCTGCTACTTGGACGACCCTGGATTCACACTATGGGTTATGTTCCTTCAACCTTACACTATTGTTTAAAATTTAAACATAAAGGGCATAAATATACCATTGTAGCTGACCCTTCACCATTCAAGACTTGTAACATGTTGTATCGACCTAATGATTTCCTTATAACAATTTAGATATCTACCACCACTACCACTTCTTCTTCAGCCGCTGCCTCATCCACCACTTCTTCCACTACATCTTCCACAACCAAATCCTCTATTCCCACTACTACAAAAACTTCTATAGTGAACCCATCAACCAACCCATCTACTTCTCAAACATCCAATGCTTCTTCTTCCCCTTCGTCCAATGATTCATCCATTCTCGCTACCCACATACCAACTACCGATCCCTTAGAAGGTTTTTTTCAATGCCTCACTCTAGGGGAATACCACATTTATAACATTGACACATTCCTTACTCCTGAATAGTATGGTAACCTTCACCAACATCCCTGATATGATCACCACGTAGGAAAAGTTTTCCCCTACGGTCATCCCCACCTTTGCACTAACTTAACGTATGGGGGACTTTATGCTTCTACCTACTTACCTGAGCCACCTTCCCAAACTCGACCATTTTCTTCCAACCTTCAATCTCTAACCAACTACCACTTCGGCCACACCTTCATCCATCGTTGTGCTTGGAAGGGCTTTGAATTTGGTTTCTATGAACAAGGTCACCATAATGTCATTCCTTACACCACTCACAAGCATAAAGACCACATTGGTATTGGATTTTCCAAATTACCTTCCAAGAAGGCCCGAGTCAAAATCATTGAGGACAATAAAATTTATCCACCCCTTTCACCTACCTCACCACCTTCACCTACGAAGTATATGGAACCATAATCCATTCCTCCTAACTTTTTTTTCATGAACACCATTTCCCTAGGACCTCTGAATTATCAATGCAATAGCGAGGATCTCTCTTCTCTTCCCTTCCTCTATCCTAACATGATCGATGACGATATGCCTTCTATTAATGTCATTCAATGTCAGGATGATGAGTCTATTCTTACCTACCTTGGTGTGGAAGATTATTATATTCACTGGTTGTTACCTTCTGAGATGTAAAACATGTTGAATGAATCAACCATCAAAATCAAAATTCACACTCAGGATAACCCGCACATTCTAAAAATAGGCCAATCTTTAAATGGTGTTGAACAAGAAGCTTTCACTTCTTTCCTCCAGGATCATAGCAATGCTTTTTCTTGGTCCTATGCTGATATGCTCGGTATTGACCCAAACATTGTGGTCCACAATATCATAACCATTCCTGATGCCAAACCCGTGAAACATAAGCTGTGGAAAATACATCTTCGCATCGCCCTTCTTGTCAAAGAAGAAATTTGACACATCCTTTATGTTTCCTTCATTCTACCCATTGATTATCCCTAATGGATCTCTAACATTGTTCTTGTCATAAAAGTAATAGGGGGACTCCACATTTGCATGGATTTCTACAACCTTAACCTGGCTTATCCCAAATATGACTTTCCTTTAGCTATTATTGACCAACTAGTTGATCTCACCACCATCCATGAGATGCTATCACTCATGAATGGTTTCTCAGGTTATAACCAAATATTACTCACACCATAAGATCAACAAAAAATTTCCTTCATCACACCTTTGGGGACCTTATGTTATTATGTCATGCCCTTTGGCCTTAAAAACTCTGGTGCTACATATCAGCGGGATATGATTTATATATTTCATGACATCATGCATAGCATATTAGAATATTATGTCAACGATCTTCTTTCCAAATCCAAACATCGGGCCGAACACCTTACAGTCCTTAAGGTTGTCTTTGACCTTCTCATCAAATATTGTGTTCTCCTTAAACCTAAGAAGTGTGTCTTCACTGTTATCTTGGGAAGGCTCCTTGGTTTTATCTTTTCTTTGCGTGGCATCGAAGTTGATTCCACTAAAATAAAGGCTATTCTAGAGATGCCTCCACCTACTAACCTTCGTCAACTTCGTAGTTTTCAAGGAAAGTTGCAATATATTTTTTGCTTTATTTCTCAAATTTTTGACTGTTTCCATCCATTTCATCATCTTCTAAAAAATTATGTCTCCTTCAAATGGGATGATGAATTCCACAAATATTTTGAAGCATTAAAGGGATACCTCCTTCAACCACCTTTGCTCATCCCACCGAAAGATGACATTTCCTTTTACCTCTACATTTATGCCACAGACCATTCATTGGGGGCCATGCTCACTCATCGCAACAAGTAACATAGGGAGAAAACAGTTTATTATATAAGCTAAACTCTTCTAGACTATGAGACTAGATATACTCACACCGAAAAACTTTTCCTAGCCTTAGTATTTTTCACTACTAAAATTTTCCGTTACCTACTCAACCATAAGACCTTCATTTTCACCAACACTGACCCATTGCATTACATGTATGCTAAACCCTACCAACACCAATGTGCCACGCATTGGCTCATGCTTCTAGAAGACCTCAATCTCGAATTCATCCATCAAAAAATTGTCAAAGGACAAACCATTGCTGACCAACTTGCAGACGCACCTCTATTCAGAAACCACTCTTCTAACTTTGAATTTCCATATGAATCCATTGCTACCCTCTCCCTAGATGATACCATTTATCATATGACCTTATTATTTGATGGTTCCAAATTCCAGCGTGGGGGTGGTGCAGGAGTTATCCTTATTCCTCTTGACAGTGTACCTATTCCATTATCCTTCAAACTAGATTTTGATTGCACCAATAACATCACTGAATATGAAGCAATCGTATTGGGTCTGCAAACCGTCATAGCCTTAGATGTTAAATCCATTAATATTTTTAGGGATTCTCAATTGGTTGTGAACCAAGTCAATAGTCTATACCTATGTTGTAATGAGATACTTCAAAAGTACAAGCATAATGTTGACATGCTCTTGAATACCTTTAACCATTATGAACTTCAAACCACCTCGTGTTACACAAACAAATTCATGGATACCATGGCTTTTATTCCTTCTAGAATACCCGCTTCACCCTATGACATGAAAATATTTGTCACAGTACAAAGATTGCAATCACCTTGTTAGTGATCAAATTAGTTTCGCCTTGTTTTTCATTGAAATTCCTCAGCTTGTGGCCTCTGTCATGTTTTCTATCTCCCCGTATTGGTTCTTAAAGACTATGTCCTCCATTTGGTTTCCATGATCAGTCCCTTCCTTGGTCGAGGATCACTTAAAGGTCCAAGAATTTTTTTTTCATTCCTCTGTCCATCTGAAAGAGTCTGTAACTTGGGCATAAAACTTAGGTTTTTCCTTTCCTTCCATTTTCCACAGTCACATTTTGTTGTCCCTTTCATTTTTTTCCCAAATACCTATGGAAATGTGATTGGATGTAGCTCGGAGGATCATATTTGAGCCTTATAACATTTCCAAACTATTTTTCCTTGAAGAAAGATTCATTTCCAGGGCTCAAATGGTGATTTTCCTGCATTTTACGGTTTGACGGGTGTATTTTTCCCTGTCAAATTTACTTCTCAACATCAATGGAAATGTGGCCCTTTCTGGTTGGATGTGGCTCAATGGGGCACTTTAAACACTCTAAGGCTTGCTTCAACCCAAAACTTGTCCACATGGAGGAACGACACTCATTTGAAAATTCACCTTTTGGTTTGGCCTTAGAGTTGTGCCGGGGGGACATGTGGAGGTTTCCACTGCTTTTCCCAGACTTAGACAATTTTTTCATGTAGTCCGGTATAGTTTTGGTGGACCCATGGACATGTGGAGGGTTGGCGCTCATTTGAGGATCTGCCTCAAGGGTCCCACCTTAACAATTGTGACAGGGAGACATGTGGAGGCTTCCGTTCACCGGCTCCACTTTGTACTTAAACTTTTCAAAGCAATTTTCTAAGGCCTGGGACACGTGGTGAGCCCATGCTTGTTCAGGGTCTCCACTCTTGGGCACCATCTCGAAGTTGTTCCATGAAGACACGTGGAGGCTTCCGCTGGGTCTTCCTATACTTAGACTTTTCAAGCAACTTTCTAAAGGCCTGGGACACGTGGAGGGACTGTGCCTATTTGAGGACCGGCCCCTAAGTTTTATTTTGAAGAAGCTGCCAGGAGGACACTTGGAGGCTTCCGCTCACTCTTCCCTTTCCCTTGGACTTTTCAACGGCCAAAGGAAACTGTCTCAAACCCTAGACACATGGCGCCTTCCACTGAACCTTCAACTATTTTAACAAACTCTATCAGACTGAGACACGTGTTGAGCCCGCGCTTGTTTGGGGTCTCTACTTTTGGGGACCATCTCAAAATGCACCATTGAGACATGTGGAGGCTTCTGCTGGCTCCTTTTTTACCAAGACTTTTCAAAGGCCAAAAGGTGTTTTTCTTGGGCCCAGGGTACGTGGAAGGCTTGTGCTTGTTTGGGACTTGCCATTGTGCTTCTCCTTTGTGCAGTTCTGCCAAGGAAACATGTGGACGGCTATGATATAAATTGGAAAAGGGGTAAGAATCAATGGTTTTTGTGCATTTCACCTATTTTTTCTCCACCATTTTTTCTCCAAGACTCCTGGAGATGTGAATACACACTATTTTTCATTGTTCTTTGATGAAATTCCTTGTTCGTCTCTGTCTATAAGGTGCCATTGAATGGATTTGAAACTTAAATTGTGAGTCCAAGGATTGTTAAGGTCGATATTTTGAAGTGGGAATTGCTCAGGCACTCACAAAAATGGGAATTACCAGAGGAAATGGATGTGGGGTAGAATTTGTACAAAGGAAAGAGAGGGAAAAGGGATGAAATGATGAAAGTGCAGGTGTAAAAGATGAAAAAGGTGTTTCCTCGAGAGAAAAAAAGATTACCTGTCATATCCAACTTGTGCAGAGTCTCTGAGAAAATGATTAAAAAGGGGATTTCTCACATGACAGAATCAGAATGATTAGAAGGATTCCCAAAAATTTATGGCATGGCATCCTAGTCATTAGTTGAGGGCCCAAGAAATGTGATCAGTTCACAATTGGTCCACCTGGCAGATTTTGGATCTGAATTTGTTAAACATCATTATTCTGAAACAAATTGGTAACAAGAAAAGGTCCCTCGAATATTCTTCTCTTTTTTGGGGGGAAAATTGAGTGAGTAAAATGTATAAATGCAATGAGAATACTCTTGCAAATGGTTAGAGTTTGAATTCCTAAGAGAAAATTTGAGAAAGTCATCTTCGTGAGAGACCAAAGCCTGAGATAACCTGTTCTTTTCTTCTATGTTATATTTTCTATCGTGTCAAGTTGGTTGCAGATGTATAGCCATTGATGAGCACTGAGATTTCTCTGGAAGCTTTCCCCTGTTGATGAATCTAAGCAATTTTGAAATTAATTTGTGTCCAATCTCTAGCAATTTGTGTCTGCTTTGTTTCAGAATGTCTGCAAATAGTTTCTTTCATTCCTATTGCAATCTTACATTGAAATCTTTGTGAAATCACACAGGATCTCATCCATGTGATAGTCTAATGGTATTTGTAATTTCATTTCAAGAAGAGCCTTCATCTTGGATGAGATAAAAAAATTTAAAATCAATTCACTGTCATTTGTTGATAAAGATTGTTTGTAAGTCTTCGGGTGTACCTTAGGTGTGATTAATAAAAAACTTTGGTGTTTAATTGAGTCTTTCAATTTGATCCTTCATGTTGGAGTCTCAAATATTATGTGAAAATGTGTTGATCTGGGCCTCCATTAAATCACACCTTCTAGTTGAAGGAACGTCTTAACTATTCTAAAGTTTTCTGTTGTTGAAGTTGTTCATTGTTGTGAAGTCCCTTCAAAGATCTGGTATAATCAAACTTTATCCTGCTTCATCTCCCACCAAAATCATTTAAAAACCATGAATCCACCCTGAACTACCCCTGTTTGCCCTGTGTATCAACAAAGGAACAAAATCTACTTACTAAAATATGCAGAACAATCAGGATTTCTTAATGTCTTTAGTAACCTTAGCCTTATGTTGAAAGTATCTCCATCATTTAGAAGTGACAACTCTTAAGAGTTAAATCATGGAGTATTGACCATATTTTCCCAAGGTTTTCTTCATAGAATTTGTGCAAAAGAAGGATATCTCCATCTCCTTCATCAAACATAAGGTTACACTAAGGGTCCTCTCACCCTGGTCAAAGAGGCATGACCTAAAGTAGTGAGGATAGGTCAAATCCTCTTAAAGGTGTTATCCATCTCTCCACAAATTTGAGTAACAAAGGGCCAGTTAGATCTCATCCCCGGCTACAAAACGACACACACTATGATCTATCTACCTCTAAGCTCCATGTGTCAAATTTGTGTTGCTACTCGGCTTGAAAAGGAGAATAAATTTGGATACCAACACTCATGGCATCTATTGTCATGGGAACTCTTTGAAGTATTTGAACAAAGGTGTATGCGTACAGACCTTGGTAATGCTTTTTATAGATTTTAAAGTGCTAAATACATTGTTGAAACATCATTATCTGTTTAGATCTATAAGAATTATTCAAATTTGTGAGTTTTGAGTGCAATATTTCTAGCTTATATAGTTATTACACTAATATTTATATCATCATTGATAAATTTGGGTAAAAGAAGAGAAGATCTTGTAAGCTTTGCATGAATTTTGTATTAATAGACATTTGATAGGTCTTTCATAGTGCATTTGCACAAACTAAGGTGAAAATCCTTAGTGGTGACTCTGTGATGTTTAAATTCTTTATAAATACTAGTGTCTTAACATATATCAAGTAATATTTGTCATTAATATCTGCAAAGGTGGAAGGAAGAAGATATTTCTTCACCAAGGACCCTAGTAGAAGGTTGTTTCAAGAGCTAGGAAAGTCTAATTCAAAAGGAAGAAGAATTTGGAAGGTTGTTGGAGATCAAACATCAAGAAAAGAGATCTCCATTGGTGAAACTGATCAACCTGTGATTGAATATTGCAGTACTTCCTCAAGTGCTTCTGAATCAGGTAGTCTCTTTGTTGAATTGAATTCTCCATCTGGAGAGGGTCCTTAATCTGTATTTGAAACATTTTCTTCTCAATCTGTCCCCATGTATTTTCAAAATCTAATATACTTTTTCCAAGAAATAGAGCCTTTATAGGGTAATTCATTCTAAAAATTACATCTCTATACCACATAGACCCCTCACTCCTCATCATTTTGCATCTCTCCTATAAGATCACCTCCTCAAAATAATATGGCTCAGCCTCCACCCAGAACTCCATTTGTTGTTAATACTTTTGGTCCCATCAATTTTAGAGGTATGGATAGCTATCCAAATGTTGTGCCACAAGATGTAAGAAATAGATTTCCTAAGTTTCAAGGAAATAATGCAATAACTGGTGATCAACACTTTAAACTCTTTGTCAATATGATGGAGGACTTTGAAATAGAGTTTGAGGATGTATACATTAAATTATTTATCCATAATCTAGAAGAAGATGTAAGGGACTGGTATAAATCTCTGCCAGATAATTCCATTGACTCCTGGATAGAGATGAAGAATGCTTTTAGAATGTAGTATGGTGATAAAACAAACCCTAGGTTTCTTTTATCAGAGTTTTAAAATATAAAAAATAATCCTAATAAATCAGTGCATGATTTCAATACTATATTTAATAAAACATTGAGAAGACTCCTGTTAATTTGAGGCCATGTGATGAATCATGTCTGATAAATTATTCAGATGCATTTGATAAGAAAGTTGCTTACTATTTGAGGGATAAGAACCCTACAACTTTGAGGCAGGCCTTTACCATGGCTCTACAAATTGAGAACAACATTAAAGCAGTTGGAAAACCTCCTAAGAGGGAGGGTGTTAAACTGATCAACCCTGAGAATCCTCAATCAAGTAAGTTTATGGATCTTGAGGAAGTTGTAAGGACTTTGGATGGGGCTCTCAAAGAAATCTCTTACAAGCTAGAAATGGCAGAGAAAGGAATTGGATCAAGGTTCTCAGGGTCAACATAGGCAATAAGGACAAGATACAACTTGTACAAATCATCCTAGAAATAATCAGAGGTCTGATGACAGAGGTAAAGGACCCATGGGAGCTAGACAACCCCAAGCTAGGGAAAATAGAGTAGTGCTCTAATCCTCTAAATGCCAGAAGTTGTTGTTGAAGAGACAAATCAAATGGATTGGTGTGAAAAATTCTTCTTACCCCACCCGCCATGTGAAATAGATCAGCAAGTTGAAGAAGCTGATGATGATGATAACACTGATGATGATGCATGCATGGTGGACTACTCTACAAGCTCACAGTAAAGAGTAACTTCAACTGAGGTAATAAGTGCAAGAACTGTTGCAAGTTTTTAGGACTACATTCACCTAGGTACCTCTTCTTCCTCCCTCTCATGCTTTAGAAATATATATGGTACAAGCATTTGAACTTCCTAATAATGATTTTGAGTACCTAAGATCTCTAATGATTAAGAAGTATGATGGAGGAATCCCATAAGAAGAGGATAGACAACTACTAATGAATGTTGTTATGGCCCAAGAAAAAGAGTATAACACAAGAAGTAAAGTTGTCAAAGGGGCAGGGCCTCAAGCCAAACCAAAGACCCTAGTTCTCACCAATGTCCCAAAAGAGGCTCCAAAGAAATATGCATTTGAAAAAGGCCTTATTGTCTCAAGTAGAACTGGTGTTCCCACCCATGCCCAAAATGTGAAAAACCTTGTGCCATCTGATGAGTTTGTCAATCTTTCTCCAAATGCTACTTTTCCCAAATACATTCCCTATGAAATTTCCCAAGTCTTGAGTCAGATCAATATTTCTATCCCAATTGTGGAACTGCTTAGGATTCCTGAGCACAAGAAGAGGGATTTTGAGTATTTGGGATTAGAGGAAGATAGGAGTGCCCAAGGTAGAAATATAAATAATGTAAATACTCCTCCTCTAACCATTGCAGACCAAGAAAAAACACCAACATTAGAGGAGATAGGTGAACCACCTAAAGTTTACTTGGGGACATCTTTAGTTGAGTCTCAGTTAAATGTTGATCCATTTTTTACAACACTGATTATTAAAGAAATACTGTTGCACAATTGTATGTTTGATTCTGGATCATCCTACAATGTTATGCCTCTAGAAGTCATGAATGAATTGAACATTAAAGTGACAACAACTTATGGAAGTGTAATGCAATGGATTCTAGAGAGGTATCCTATTGTAAGATGTGTAAAAGGTTTGGTGGTACAACTTGCAACTTATCTGGGTAAGAACCTAAAACTTGATGTTGTCATTGTTGATTACCCTACCAAATGGGGCATGCTATTATCAAGAAAGTGGGTTACAAGTGTTGGTGGAAGTGTTCAGATGGATATGTCTTTTTCCACCATTCCAATTGAAGGCAGCCTTGTAAACCTGTATGGAGAGAAGAAGATGTTGCACCTCATTGAAGATCCAAATAATGCTTCTTATGAAGTGTTATATGCTGATGTAGATGCAGATAAATTTGTGGGGTTTTCTGATGGCAAGGAGCACAAGATTGATCAGTGTAAATGTCTTGAACAAGTAGGTTTACCTTGGACCTTGTTATTTGATAGAGCTTGTTCCAAGTTTAGAAATGGTGCTGGCATTATTCTGATTTCTCCTTGGCCAAGAAGATTTTGTCTTTTCTTTCAAACTTAACTTTGAATGCACTAATAACATTGCTGAATATGAAGCATTATTATTAGGCTTGAGAATTACATGGAAATATGGTATAAAGGATATCATTGTCAAAGGGGATTCAAAATTGATTGTCAAGCAAATTAGAAAACTGTATGCTACTAAAAATCAGAGAATGAAACAATACAAGCATGTATTTTGGGATTTGATTGAAATGTTTGACTCTTTTAATATTGTGCACCATGATAGAAATTTTAATGTTGCTGAAGACAAGTTAGCAGTGCTAGGATCTAGATTTGGGAACTGTACAGTGTCTCCATTTTGTGAGTATGATGTTGAAATACTAATAAGGTCATATGTCCCTGATAACATAAAAAATTGGCAAGTGTTTGATGATGATGCCCAGGTGAAATGGTTTCTTCATAACCAAGGTGAGTTTTCTGACCAAAATATATATTGGGAACCAATGGTGTGTGTTTCTAAAGGAAAGGAAACCTTATTTGGCAGAGACATCATCTAGCTAAGAAAAATACAATTCCTAGAGGTTCGGTGGCACTGAATTGATCTTTGATAATGATGATTGCATTATTAAAAGGATTATTTCAGTTTCAAGATATTTGGAATTCAGCACGACTTGGGCACAAAGGAAAAACCACGTAAAATATGGCTAGGAAGCAATCTCAGTAAGGAAGAGAAGTAGTCATATGTTCAATTGCTGAAAAAATATCAAGACTTCCTAGCTTGGTCTTACTCTGAGTTAAAGGCATACATGGAAGATTTTTTCCAACATGAGATTCCTCTTGAGTCTAATGCCAAGCCTTTCAGGAAAAAATAGAGGCCCATCAATCTGCTTCTTTCTTTGAAGATGCAAGAAGAACTGAAGAAGTTAAGGGATGGATGGATCATTTAGCCCACAAGGTATTCATCTTGGGTTGCAAACCTAGTTCCTTTCAGGAAAAATAATGGTGATATAAGGCTATGCATAGACTTCAGGAACCTAAATAAAGCATCATTCAAAGACAATTACCCTCTGCCAAACATGGAGAATATGCTACAATTGGTAACTGGTTCTAAACTATTATCCACTCAGGATGGTTTCTTTGGCTATAATCAAGTTGTTGTGAAGGAGTCAGAAAGAATAAAGACTGCCTTTACTACTCCTTGGGGAACTTATGTCTATGTCAGGATGCCTTTTGGCTTAATGAATGCTAGAGTAACTTTCCAAAGGAGTAATGGATGCAGCATTTTCTGGTTATATCAATGACTTCATTGGTGTTTATCAATATGATGTAACTATGTTTTCCAGAAAAAGAAATGATCACTTGCAACACTTGGAGAATATGTTGATAAGATGTAGAGAGTATGTCATATCATTGAAACCCAAGAAGTTCCACTTTGGAGTACAAAAGGAAAAGCTGCTTGGTCACATTGTATCAAAATAAGGGGTCATGATTGATCCTGAGAGAGTAGAAGCCATCAACAAGGTTCCAATTCCAAGAACTAAGAAGGGAATTTAACCCTTCTTTGGACAAATAAACTTTATCAGAATATTTGTGTCTAACTTTGTTGAGTTGACCATCCCCATTACTAGTATGCTAAAAAAGCACCAAATTATCAAATGGGAAGAAGTTTCCATTCAATAGTTCAATGGGATCAAAGAAGCACTAAAGCGTGCCCTTGTTTTGGAAGCCCCAAATTACGAGAATCATTTTCAAGTTTTTTCTTCTGCTTCAAAAAAACACCATTCCATCTGTTTTGTTACAGAAGGATGATGAAGGGGCTGAGAGACCAATTTCCTTTTTTAGTAAGGCATTACAGGGAGCTGAGTTGAAGTACACCATCATGGAGAGGAAAGCATTTGCCTTGGTGAAAGCAAAAAATGTTTTCAGACCCTACATCTTGAGCTCTAAAGTTTTTGCTTATGCTCCCCACACCATGGTGAAAGACATATTATCAGAGATGGAGGTCTCAAGAAAAATTTGTAGATGTGTGAACAAGTTGTAGGAGTATGACATGGATATCCAAACCACAAAATTTGTAAGAGGTTTGGGCCTAGCTAAGCTTATGGCTAAGAGCAACTTGCAAACTATTTAGGTAAATGAAGTAGAAGGAGAAAGAGTGGATGTCCTTGAGAAGTTGGTAAGTTTTGAATTGTACAAGGATATAATATTTTATCTCAGACATATATATTGCCCTGAATATCTGAGTAAAAATCATAAAAGAGCTCTTGAGTTAGCCTCTCAAAAATATGTCATTACTGATTTTTGGTTAGCTTGAAAGAACCCCGATGGAGTGCTCTTGAGATACATTACTGAAGATGAGGCCTCAAAAATAATTGTGGATCTCCATGGAGGAGTTTGTGGGGGACATTTTGTTGGCAGAGTTACAACGCATAAAATCTTGAGGGTTGGTTATTGGTGGCTGGCTCTCTTCAAAGATACAACTCTATTGGTTAGGAAATGTGAAAGTTCCTAGCATTTTTGTGGAAGAATGAAAGCTTTAGGCTCCCTTCCTTTGCATCATGTGTCAGTTGAAGCCCCATTCAAGCAATGGGGAATGGATTTCATTGGAAAAATTTGTGATCCTTCCAGTGCTGGTCATAAATGGATTCTTGTAGCCACTGATTATTTCAATAAGTGGGTAGAAGTAATCCCCACCAAGAAGGAAAAACACCAAGTTATCATTGAATTCATGCTAAATCAAATCATATGTAGATTTGGAGTACCAGTTAAGATTGTTGCTAATAATGCAATGAGTTTTAGAGCCAAACCTTTGGTGGCAATGTACAAAGAGTATGGGATAAATTTGACATATGTTTCCAACTACAATCCCCAAGGAAATGGACAAGCTGAGTCTAGTAATAAAACTTGTTGAAGATCATTAGAAGAACCTTGGATTTGAACAAAAAGAAGTGGGGTGAGCAAGTAAAGTTTCCTATTTGGGTTGACAGAATAACTGTCAAAAGAGCTCCTAGTAAAATCCCATTTGATTTGGTATATGGGACTCAAGCTTTATTACCCCTTCATTTGCAATTGTCTTCATTTCAGTTTGTTCAAAAAATTAAAAATCAAGAAGTTAGCCCATACGATGCTTGAATCAATTAGATTATTGAGTTAGATGAAGAAAGAAGGGTATCCCATCAATGACATATGAAGTTTAAAGAAAACTTGAAGAAGTTATTTGACAAGAAGGTGACTCCAAAATATTTCAGCATTGGGGATCTGGTGCTATTATGGGATAGCATGCATGAAGATAAGGTCAAGCATAGTAAATTTGATGCATTATGGATGGGCCCTTATTCTATTGATATTCGAATTGGTGAAAATACCTTCTTCCTAAAAGACTTAGATAGGGAAATGCTTGAATTGCTTGTTAATGGCATGCATTTAAAACACTTCCTTGATTGATTTCTCATAATCAAGGTATACTCCATTTGTATAGTGTATAGTTATTTGTTTTTGTTCTGCTTCTATGTTTTTGTTCGTGCTGGTCCTTGGTGACCTAGTTTTTCTGGTTTCTCGGTTCATTCTTGGGGGGAGTTGGTTATTATTGTTCTGCTCTGCAAGATTTTTCTTTGACTCTGTTGCCCAATGGTATGTTTTTTGGCACTTGGTATGTTGTTTGTTCTTGTGGCACTCACAGGGAGTGCCCCATCCCTCAGTCAGAGCCAGTGTTGGTGCTCAAATTAGTCTTGCCCCATTTGTCATTGAAATTCCTCAATGTGCGGCCTCTGTCATGTTTTCTATCTCCCCGTATTGATGCTTGAAGACTCTGTCCTCCATTTGGTTGCCCTGATCAATCCCTTCCTTGGTCGAGGATCACTAAAAGGTCTAGAATTTTTTTTTCATTCCTCTGTCCTTCTGAAAGAGTCTGTAACTTGGGCGTAAAACTTGAGTTATTCCTTTCCTTCTATTTTCCACAGTCACATTTTATTGTCCCTGTCATTTTTGTCACAAATTATTGTGGAAACTATTGGGGTTAGCACACCCGGTTGTATAAAAAATATATCAGATCTAAGCATACATGTAAATAAAAGTGGATATTATACCAAAAGAAATATACAATATAAGAGACATAAATCAACACCAGATTTAATGCAATTCACCTAGTGTGGGCTACGTTCACCAAGAAACAAGCCAATCTATTATCTAAAGCTTTGACAAGATATACAATGAAGATTTATAATCTTCCACACCTCTCAGATGTTCAGTACTTTATTCCTTCAAGTTTTTTCTCTACCACCAAGAATTCCCTCTCACCAACCTTTTTCAAGCTCTTTCTAATTCTTGTTTATTATTACTTCTGAAACCTAGCTTTTGTGCTTATATAGTCATTTATAGACTTAGGGAACTTAGCCATGCAATTACAATCAATAAATATATTTTAATGCTAAAAATAGATATAATTCCCAAGAGTTAATTAAAACTTCGTTGCATAGGTAACTGATGTCGGTCTTCCCTGACCGATGTTGTTCTACCCTTAAACTATGTCAGTTACTGTGTTTTCAAGCAAGTTCCAATTACATAATAAAATGAAGTAATTGAGCTCCACAACTCAACAATCTCCCACTTGGAGTTTAATTACTGCACCATACCTATACAACGTCATTCTTGGATCCTTCCTTGGCTTTTTTTCTTCCTCTTCAAGTCTCAAACTTAAAGACCAATAGAAGTGGAGTGTAGCTCCAACTTCTCTTTTGCTAATGGCTTTGTTAGCATATCCACAGGGTTCTTTCTCATATGAATATTTTCTAGATTTAAATGTCTATCCTTTGATACCTGTCGTATGAAGTAATACCTCAACTGAATGTGTTTCGTTCTCGAATGAAACATTGAGTTCTTTGCCAAATGAATTACACTTTGAGTGTCACTAAACAATGTATAATCACTTTTCTCCTTTCCCAACTCTTCCATGAACCTACTCATCCATATCATCTCCTTGCTAGCCTCTATAGCTACAACATACTTTGCCTTTGTCACAACCTTTTGCAATCTCAAAATCCAGCTAACTGTCATTCCACCTACTGTGAAAATATATCCAGTAGTTCTCCTCCTACCATCTAGATCTCTAGCCATATTTGAATCAACATAGCCACGTAATGAAATATCTAAACCTCCATAGCATAACTACATGTTAGATGTCCCTTTCAAATACATGAGTATCCATTGGACTACTTTCCAATGCTCTTTACCTGGATTAGCCATATATCTACTCACAAACTCCCACTACCTGTGCAATGTCTGGTCTTGTACAAACCATAGTATACATATAGCACTCGTGTCATGTATTTTAACTCCTCATGTGATGAAAGACACTGATATTTTCTCAATTTTAAGTTTCCAGCCATAGGTGTGCTAACAGGTTTTGCATTCTGCATGTTGAACCTTTCTAACACCTTATACATATAATCCTCCTGAGATAAATACAATTTCTTGTGTTTCCTTTCTCTATGTATTTGCATGCCAAGGATTATTTTTTCAGCTCCTAAATCCTTCATAGAAAATGTGTGAGCTAGCTTTCTCTTAAGCTCACCAATGTCCTACATACTAGATCCTGCAATAAGCCTATCATCCACATACAGTAATAAAATAATATAGCTCCCATTTTCAAGCTTCTTGAAATAAACACAATGGTCAGATTCACATCTCAAGTAACCATGCTCATGCATAAAACTATCAAACCTCATGTACCATTTTCCGTGGAGCTTTCTTGATCCCATATAGGCTTTTTTTCAACCTGCACACTAGTTTCTCCTTACCCTTGACTTTCATACCCAAGAAGCTGTTGCATCTAAATTTCTTCATCCAAATCACCATGAAGGAAAGATGTCTTCACATCTAGTTTCTCTAAATGCAAATATTCTACTACAACTAAACTCAATACAGTACGAATATAAGTCATCTTAACAACATGAGGAAATATTTCACCAAAGTCAATACCTACTTTTTGTGCAAATCCCTTTACTACAAGCCTTTCCTTGTACATTTTCTGTCCACCCTCTTCTTCCTTAATCCTATAAACCCACTTTTTCTACAATGTCCACTTACCTTTTGGAAACTTAACCAAGTCCAAAGTTTGGTTCTGTTCTAAGGATTCCATCTCCTCATCCATGTTATGATCCCACTGAACGTGAGTCTTATCCGACATTGCTTCTTCAAAGCTCTCTAGTTCACCATTATCAGTCAACAATAAATAAAATAGAGAAGGTGTAAATATTTCTGGAAGTTTACTTACCCTTTGTGACCTTCTCACATGAGTTTGGGGTACTGGAGGCTCTATCTGGGCCTCTTGAAAATTAGTATCAACTTCTTACAGTGACCGACATCGGTCACCTCTAACTGACATCGGTTCTGCTAATCGATGTTGGTTATGATCCTTTATAACCATCGGCGGTTCATGTGACAGTTACTGTGTATTTATGTAGGTGTTTCTTTAAAACCTGAGAGTTCATTTTCATCAATAAACTTCTCAATTTTCTCATCCTTGGGTTCCAAAATTTGATTCCTGTACATTCTCTTTTCATTCCATTCAACATCACGACTCCTAATAATTTTAGAATTCTCTAAATCCCAAAAATAGAAACTGAAATCACCAGATCCATAACCAATGAAAGTGAACCTCTTGGATTTTGCATCCAACTTTTTTCTATTTTCCCTATCAACATGCACAAAAGCTTCTGAACCAAAAACTTTAAGAAAAGAAAGATCTACCTCTTTTCTGGTCCAATCTTCCTCAATTATTCCTCCATCTAGTGAACTTGAAGGGCCACAGTTAATCGAATAAACCGTTGTATCAATTGCTTCTGCCCAAAACTGCAAGGGCAATCCAGAATGTATCCTCATACTTCAAGCACGTTCCATGATTTTCCTATTCATTATTTCTGCAACACCATTCTTTTGTGGTGATCTTAGAACCATTCTTTCTCTACGTATCTCATTCACTAAACAATAATCATTGAAAGTCTTGCTACAGTATTCACCACCATTTTCATATCTAAGGCACTTTAACTTAGAATTCGATTCATTCTCAACAAGGGCTTTCCATATTTTAAAAGTCTCAAAAACATCATAATTACATTTAATACAATAAACTCATACCTTTGTTGTAGAATCATCAATGAAAGTAATATAATACTAGGATCCTCTATGAGAAGCTACCTGAGCTGGTCCCCACACATATAAATGTACAAGCTCCAATTTCTTCTCCTTCTTAGTTGCCCCAAATTTGAGAAATCTCACTCTCTTTTTCTTTCCAAAGATACAATGCTCACAGAAATCAAGATCTAAATTTTTCAAATCTAATAACTTACCCTTGGCCTTTAAAATTTGCATTCCTTTTTGACTCATATGACCCAACCGATTATGCCGAATGCATGCATCTGAATCTGAAGTAGATAATGTAGAAAAGGAATCAGTAATACAAGTAGATAAATATAGCATTCCTACCTTCTTACCTCTTGCCACAACAAAAAGCACCCTTGGTGACTTTCCAAGAGTCTCTTGTAAAAGTAACCATGTAACTAGATTCACCTAGTTTCCCTGTAGAAATAAGATTCCTCCTGAGGCTTGGCACATTCCTCACATCTTTCAATACCCATGTATTTCCATTTTGCAATTTTAAATGAACTTCCCCTTTACCAGTAATATTGCAAGGTTCATTATCACCCAAATAAACATGACCAAAATTACCCTAGACACAATTTCTAAAATAACCCTTATTAGTGGTTGTATGGAAAGAATCTCCGGAATCTAAAACCCATGATTAAATTCTATTGTTCAAAGAAAGAATAGGATCATCTTGCATTACCTCTGATGAAGAAAGATTTGTTTCTTCACCTTTTTCTGGTTGTTGATTCTCTTTATCCTTTGACCAACAATATTTCTTTACATGTCCTTTCTTTTCACAAATCCAACAAGTAATTCCCTTACTTCTAGATTTAGATCTGCTTTCCCTTGACTTTGATTTCCCATTACTCTTACTCTTGGATCTCTCCTTATGCCTGCCCCTACTTTCTACATTCAAAGATTTTCCAGATGATGTTTCCTCTATACTCTTCCTACGAATTTATTCATTCAATATTATACTAACCACATCATCAAACTTCAAAATATTATTAGCAAATTTTGTATTACTAACAACCATTACCAAGTTGTCCCAACTATCAGGAAAAGAACATAAGAATAAAAGTGCTTTTACTTTATCATCAAATGGTATAGAAACTGATTTTAACTAATTTACAATAGATTAGAAATCATTCAAATGACTAGAGGAAGATTCACCTTCATGCATATTAGAACTAAATAGTTTCTTCATCAAATAAAATTTATTTGAAGCACTAGGTTTTTCATATAAATTAGCAAGAGATTTCATTAAGTATACCATAGAAGCTACTTCTGTAATATTGGAAGCTACGGATACTTCCAGGCTCAATATTATAGATTCCAAAGCCTTTCTGTCAAGAATATTCCATTCTTCATCAGTCATCTTCGTAGGTCTAGAATTTTCATCTAACAGTAAGTACAAATCTCTTTGATACAGATAATAATCAATCTGTATCTTCCATAATTGATAATGTCAGTCGTCAAATTTCTCTACCTTGTATTTTTTATCTTCTGCCATTGTTATAGCACCCACTCAATCAGAAACCCCTCTGTGAGTTAATCTGTCAACACACAAAACCCTCAAACAAAGCTCTGATACCAGTTGTTGGGGTTAGTACACCGGTTGTACAAACAATATATCATATCTAAGCATACATGCAAATAAAAGTGGATATTCTACCAGAATAAATGTACAAAACAAGATACATAAATCAACACCAGATTTAACGTGGTTCACCCAGTGTGGGATACGTCCACTAAGAAACAATCCAATCTATTATCCAAATCTTTGAAAAGATATACAATGAAGATTTACAATCTTCCACACCTCTCAGATGTTCAACACTTTCTTCCTTCAAGATTTTTCTCTACCATAAAGAATTATTTGTCACCAACCTTTTTCAAGTTCTTTCTAATTCTTGTTTATCATTACTTCTAAACCCTAGATTTTGTGCTTATATAGTCGTTTATAGACTTAGGGCACTTAGCCATGTAATTACAATCAATAAATCTATTTTAATACTAAAAATAGATATAATTCCCAAGAGTTAATTAAAAATGTGTCGCACAGGTAACCGACTCTAGTTCTGCCTAAGCATCGTCGGTTCCTACTTGCCCTTGACCGATGTCAGTCTTCCCTGACATCGGTTACTGTGTTTTCTAGCAAGTTCTAATTACATGCTAAAATGAAGTAATTAGGCTCCACAACTCAATAAAAACATGATTTGATGTAGCTCGAAGGATCATATTTGAGCCTTATAACATTTCCAGGCTGAAGTGGTGATTTTACTGCATTTTACAATTCGACGAGTGTATTTTTCCCGGTAAAATTTACTTTTTAGCATCAATGGAAACGTGGACCTTTTTAGTTGGATGCGGCTCGGCGGGGCACTTTAAAAACTCTAAGGCTCGCTTCAACCCAAAACTTGTCCATGTGGAGGAATGACACTCATTTGAAAATTCACTTTTGGTTTGGCCTTAGAGTTACGTTGGGGGGGACACGTGGAGGTTTCTACTGCGTTGCCTACACTTAGACAAATTTTTCATGAAGTTGGTATAGTTTTGGCAGACCATGGACACGTGGTGAGCCCATGCTTTTTCAGGGTCTCCACTCTTAGGCACCATCTCAAAGTTGTGCCCTAAAGACATGTGGAGGCTTCCGTCGGGTCTTCCCATACTTGGACTTTTCAAGAAACTTTCTAAAGGCCTGGGACATGTGGAGGGACCACACTTGTTTGGGGACCGGCCCCTAAGTTTTATTTTGAAGAAGCTCCAGGAGGACACTTGGAGGCTTCTGCTCACTCTGCCCTTTTCTTGGACATTTCAACGGCCAAAGGAAACTGTCTCGGACCCTAGACACATGGCACCTTCCATTGAACCTTCAAATTTTTAAAAAGACTCTACCAGACTGAGACACATGTTAAGCCTGTGCTTGTTTGCGGTCTCTACTTTTGGGGACCATATCAAAATGCACCATTGAGACACGTGGAGGCTTCCGCTGGTTCCTTTTTACAGTGAGACTTTTTAAAGGCCAAAAGGTGTTTTTCTTAAGCCTAGGGCATGTGGAAGGCTCACACTTGTTTGGGACTTGGCTTTGTGCTTCTCCTTTGCAGTTGCGCCAAGGAAACATGTGGATAACTATGATATAAATTGGAAAAGGGGTAGAATCAACGATTGTTGTGCATTTCACCTGTTTTCTACTATTTTGTCTCAAAGACTCCTAGAGACGTGAATACGCACTATTTTTCATCATTCTTCGATGAAATTCCTTGTTGTCTCTATTTGTAAGGTGTCATTGAATGAATTTGAAACTTAAATTGTGAGTCCAAGGATTGTTAAGGTTGATATTTTGAAGTGGGAATTGCTCAAGAACTCACAAAAATGGGAATTATCAGAGGAAATGGATGTGGGGTAGAATTGTAGAGGAAAGAGAGGGAAAAGGGATGAAATGATGAAAGTGCAAATGCAAAAGATGAAAAAGGTGTTGCCTTGAGAGCGAAAAAGATTACCTGTCATATCTAGTTGTGCAGAGTCTCCGGAAAATGATTAAAAAGGGGATTTCTCGCATGAAAGAATCAGAATGATTAGAAGTATTGCCAAAAAGTTGTGGCATGGCATCCTATTCATTAGTCAAGGGCCCAAGAAACGTGATTAGTTCACAATTGGTCCACCTAGAAGCTTTCAGATATGAATTTGTTAAACGTCACTTTCTGAAGCAAATTATTAACAAGCAAAGGTTGATCGAATATTCTTTCTTTATGGGGGGAAAATTGAGTGAGTAAAATGTATAAATGCAATGAGAATACTCTTGCAAAAGGTCAGGAGGTTGAATTCTAAAGATAAAATTTGGGAAATCCATCTTCGTGAGAGACCAAAGCTGAGATAGCCTATTTTTCTTCTGTGTTAGATTTTCTATTGTGTCAAGTTGGTTTCATATGTATAGCCATTGATGAGCACTAAAATTTCTCTAGAAGCTTTCCCCTACATGAATCTAGGCAATTTTGAAATTAAATTGTGTCCAATCTCTAGCAATTTGTGTCTGCTTTGTTTTAGAATGTCTGCAAATAGTTTCTTTCATTCCTATTACAATCTTACATTCAAATCTTTGTGAAATCACATAGGAGCTCATCCATGTGACAATTTAATGGTATTTTCAATTTCATTTCAAGAAGATCCTTTCATCTTGGATGAGATAAAAAAATTTAAAATCAATTCACTGTCATTTGTTGATAAAGATTGTCTATAAGTCTTTGGGTGTACCTTGGGCGTGATTAAACAGAGACTTTGGTGTTTAATTGAGTCTTTTAATTCGAGCCTTCATGTTAGAGTCTCAAAGATTATGTGAAAATGTGTTGATCTGGGTCTCTATTAAAGCACACCTTTTGGTTGAAGGAACATCTTAACTGTTCTGAAGCTTTCTGTTGTTAAGTTGTTCATTGTTGTGAATTCCCTTCAAAGATCTGGTATAATCAACTTTATCCTACTTCATCTCCCACCAATTTTTTTCAAAAACCATGAATCCACCCTGAACTACCCCTATTTTCCCTATGTATCAACAAAGGAACAAAATCTACTCACTAAAATACGCAAAACAATCAGTATTTCTTAATGTCTTCAGTAACCTTAGCCTTGTCTTGAAAGTATCTCCATTGTTTAAAAGTGACAACTCTTAAGAGTTAAATCATGGAGTATTAAACCATATTTTTCCAAGGTTTTCTTCATAGAATTTGTGTAAAATAAGGATATCTCTATCTCCTTTATCAAATAGAGGTTACACTAACGGTCCTCTCACCCTGGTCGAAGAGGCACGGCCTAAAGTAGTGAGGACAGGTCAAATCCTCTTAAAGGAGCTATACATCTCTCCACAAATCTGAGTAACAAAGGGCCAGTTAGATATCATCCCTAGCTACAAAATGCCACACAATATGATCTATCTATTTCTAAGCCTCACGTCCAATCTATGTTGCTACTCAGCTTGTAAAGGAGAATGAATTTGGATACCAACACACCTTCTTATCTATTCTGAGATGTTAACTTTGTAGGAAACATTGAAAATGGCCCATGTGACCTTTGGTATAAGCATTTTGTTGACTACCTTTCATTTTCAATTATACCTCCATATCTTACTCGTAATGGATAAGGAGCCTTCCTCAAAAGTGTCTCTCTCTATTTCGTCATGGGGGGTCTTCTCTATAAACATGGCTTTGACAGTATCCTCTTACGATGTCTTACAAATTCTGAAATCCTATACACGATCAAGGAAGTTCACGACGAGATTTGCGGAGGTCATTTCAGTTTCTTCCCTGTTGTTAAGTGCATCCTTTGCCTTGGTTATTAATGGACAACCCTAAACCAAGACTGTTGTGACTTTTTCAAATGTTGTATGAAATTTCAGCAACATGCTATTCTTCATCACACCCTTAGTCACACCTTACAATTCACACAAGACCTTTGGCCTTTCTATAAATGTGGTTTAGATCTTGTTA